>CM030796.1:46905185-47222685 GCA_018127125.1 Rhododendron griersonianum | reverse complement strand
TGCAAGCTTGGGGTATGCACTGTACTACTGTAGGTGTGTTTAACTTGGTTTGAACTTCAATGGAGACTGCACTTATATATAGAGAAAAAAGTGCCTTGACTTTGGCACTTTTCTTGACCATCCAGAGTTGCATACACCCTCTTAAAATTTGATAAGTCAGTTGAATTTTATAATTTTTCTTTCTTTCGTTCTAATAATTTTGTTGCACCTCCTGCGCCTGCTCCTGTCTCTAGTTACTAACACATGAGACTGTATGCAGATGGCACTTATTCCGCGGACAGCTCAGGGGCATGGTTGGCTAAGGCCTGCAATTGGTGTTCTTGAGCTTTCTCAATGTATCATTCAGGTTGTTGAGAACTATTTACTGAAAGTAATGAAATCTCTATATCTTCAGAATCTGTGCGGTTAATATCTCTTCTTTTTTTTACAAGCATGTTTGCCCGATTGCTTAAATTTATTTGCGAGAAAGTGTACTCCATTTATTGGTACAGAGGGAAATACGGTTTTTTTTTAAATAAATGCTGTAATGCTCAAGAATTTAAACACCCCACTACACCCACCTTTGGAAAACTTAATACAATCACCCACCTACCCTCCCTTCGCGCAAATGGTGCTGTATTGGCTCAATTTTTCATTGGTTTTCTTGTACTTGAATCCCCTCCTGACTTTTTTCCATTGAATCCAATGTTTTCCTGTCTGCACCTGAAATTTTGATTACTCCTGAACCCTCGCAAATAAGATATTCCTTAGAATAGCCCACAATGTGTGGTTTCGTTTGTCACCATCTAGACAACTATGTGTTTGTTGGCTGCACATAGTTGTCTAGATGATAAAACTTCCAAGTTCTCTAGTTTCTCAGGCCATATGCCTTCTGTTCAAAATCCGTTCCCTTTTTTTTTTTTCTTTCTTCTTCTTTGCATGTGCATGTTTTGTCCTCTCACAAAAGCTGAATGCATGGATCTTGTGGTGGTAGCTTGCTTTGGAATATAACTGGGAACTGAGAAGTACCAAAGTGGACAGAAAAGGAATTCATATGCTTTTATCGTGTTTGCTTTTCTTTTCTTTTGTTCCTGTACTAAACTTGGAATGACTTAGTTCAGCTGCTGGTACCTAGTGAGCTATTGTTTTTACAAAAAAAACTGTGATGCAGGCTGTTCCCCTCAGTGCAAGGAAGACATCTGGAGGATTTACCGACGGCACTGCACCTTTTCTGCAGCTTCCACATTTTAATGAGGCTGTTATGAAAAAGCTAGCCCGCAAGGCAAGTGGATAAAATCCTGTTTCTTCATGTAATCTGCCTTTTAATCTGCTGCTTGGACAGTGTTTCTACCTTTCGAACTCTTGTTGGAAAGCTGACAATTCAACCAATGGGTTCAGTAGTTCCCCTTAACAAAACTCTAACCCTCCCCTCAAATCGGCGGACCCAAACCCATACACAAATACAAAATACTAGTCAGTGGTCATTCATCATTGCATCAACAAGGAATCAGGCAATATTTAGCAATCAGCATGTATCACTTGAAATCTGGGGAATAGAACAGTTAGGCCCGCTCCTGTCTAAACAATTCTTTATAAAATGTTTCTCGGAGACTTGACTGTTCTTTTTTTTTTTTGATTGGCGACTTGACTGTCCTTTGCTGGTATGTAACTTGAACAGTGTACCACTTTGCGGGCATAAGACTGACATGCCTCTTTGTGAATCTTATTAAGAAGCATGTGATTATAACTTATGCAGTCAGGATGAAAGTAGAGGGAAAATGCATATACACTGTCATTCAATGCGCTAAAGGTATTGATCAAAGTTCGTATTACTTGTCACTCGATGGATGACAAGAACTACTGAAATATATATGTACATAAGAAGGAGATTTCTAGTTCTAAATTCACTAACAAACTTGGTTCCACAAAAACTACTCAAACTCATGGAAATGCAGTTTGAAGATCAAGACACTCCTAGAAATAACGCTGAACACTAAAACCGGAGACTAGTAGACAACAGTTTGCTTTTTGACCAGACTAATTAGACACCTCTACATGCATTTTCTTGTACTCCTTTTTATGTGCTATCTTAATTTTTATCTTGTCTTTCATCTTTGCAGAAGGTGCGGAGTTTGCAAGAGCTTCGTGATATGGCTCCTGAAGAGCGGGCAGAGCTGCTTACTCAAACAACTGGCTTCTCTGCTTCTGAAATCCTGGATGTGGAAAAGGTTCTGGAAATGATGCCTTCCTTAACACTTGAAGTGACTTGTGAGACCGAAGGGGAAGAGGGTATTCAGGAGGGTGACATCGTCACTCTCCATACTTGGGTTACACTCAAGCGTGCCAACGGATTGATCCGCGCGCTTCCCCATGCCCCTCAATACCCATTCCACAAGGAAGAGAACTTCTGGTTCCTCCTGGTGGATCCCACCCCGAACAACGTGTGGTTTTCCCAAAAGGTCAGTTTCATGGATGAGGCAACAGCCATAACGGCCGCTTCAAAAGCAATAGAGGACACTATGGAAGGGGCAGGAGCCACCGTGAAGGAAACTAGTACGGCGGTTAGGGAAGCGGTCGAGAGGGTTAAGGGCGGGTCCCGCCTCGTGATGGGAAAATTCCAGGCCCCGCCGGAGGGGAACTACAATTTGAGTTGTTACTTGGTTTGTGATTCGTGGATCGGTTGTGATATTAAAACGAGTTTGAAGTTTAAGGTTTTGAAGAGGACTCGAGCGGGGACACGGGGTGGTTACGTGGCCGAGGAGGGAATGTCTTTGGCGGAGGATGGGGTCGAAGAGGAGGAGGAGATTGAAGAAGAGGAGTATGATGATTATGAGAGTGAGTATAGTGAAGATGATGAGGATAATAAGCAGGATAGTAAAAAGAAGGGGTCTGCAGCCAACGGCAAAGGTGGCAAATCAAGTTCGGAAGGTTCCGGATCTGATGAGGAATAGAATCTCTTTCTTCCCTTTAACGGGGAAAAATTCAGTTTTCTGGTTTTTTTAAGCTAGCAAAAGTACCCAACAATTGTAGGACAACCAACTATACAATCGTCAGTGTTCTTGTTTTCATTTAGGTGAAATCTCCTGGTTTTGATACTGTACCTTCTGAGTTTGAATTTACAAATGCATGTCAGCTATTTTCAGGAGTATTTATCAAGACCTCACCTGGCTTTTTAGAACTGGATTTTCTCCTATTAGAAGGAAAGTATTGCATTTCAGCCCCTTTTCCCTTAACATCTGCTTTAGTTATCCATTTCATTGTACCCAAATGTTTTTATTATTTTTTTCCTTTCTGTAGCCAAGTTCAAGATTCAAAGGCACTTGGGCAGTGTTGGAGAAAACCTTAGGGGTTTTTTTTATTTCTGAATTAATTTTGTGGAAATTAAAAAGGATGTATTAAAATTATACAGTAGGAGATATGCAAAGGGTCCATAAAACAGTAGGTGCAATTATATAGAGACCTTTTCTTTGGAAGTTGATGGGGGAGGGAGACTAGCTACTAGTAGCTAATGCCTTTTCGTGAAACAAACGAAAAAATAATTGAAAGCATCACCTAATTCTCATTCTCTTTCCATCTAAACAAAGTTTTCCATTTTCTTCTTTGTTTCATGGACAATCTACTTTTGAAAAAAAAAAAAAAAAAAAGTCCGTCCCCTAAATGACATGCGGGATACATTTCTGAAAATTCAGGTTTCTCCTAAACTATTGGTCTGGTATTTTCTTTGGTATTAGTTACTTTTCGTAATTTCTTGTTTAACTTTCATCAAAAATTTATGAGTAATCACTCTTAAAAGCATAAAAGATGGGATTTGATTTCTACGTTTTCTGTTTTGATATCTATATACTTTCTTTTTTGTTTTTTAGTGTGATTTTTGCTAAAAGACAAAAAGAGGGTGTGGATATCAAAAAAAGGAAGTATAACCGGACGTTTGAATTACTAAAAATGCTTTTAGTGTGTTTTTTTTGGAGACACTACTAAATGCTTCAAATTAGCTGCTGTTGTTTGAATTACTTAATTTTTACTTATGTTTTTTCTCTATAACCGGACGTCCGGGCCAACTTGTGCGCACCTAGACTGATTTCGGTGTGCTTAAGTCAACGACCGGGTAAATCCTCCGGTAGCCCTAAGGTTTAATTTCTACTTAAGTTGATCTATGAAGAAGTTTGGAGATGGTGAATAAATTTATCTACTCCCGCGATTGACGTTTAAGATGCGCACTTAATGTTCGATTCGAATACAAGAGGGTTTTGACCTCTTGTGTGCAAATCGTTGATACATGGCTCCTGTTATGTGCAAATAGCTGGTGTTCTATTCCTTCAACTATCTTTAACCACCACATGTAGTGCCTACCTTAGGCAACGCATTTTGCAATACTACCTACGTGAATGGAGACCAAGCAACAATATACTACAAGTGCATTAGGTAGAATCTTCACAAATTCGTACAAATTTCAATAAATCGCTATGCTGAACTCACCAAGTTCTATGGTTTAGACTATAATCACCGTTGCATTTTAGGACATTCAACACGTAGACTCAAGTCACTTTCACCGGCTATTTAATATGGTTGTCTTGTTTTTTTTTTTAATTCTTATGTTGTCCCAAGTCTGAATCCCCATGTTATTATTTTAGTTAAACCAAAATTCTAACAACAGAACAGGCCAGCAGATCATGCTGAAATTTGATTCTTCGGGGACCGGATTGCAGATTTTCTTTACATTCTATGCTCCCATTTCCGAGTTGCAATAGAGCTTTTACTGGCACACGAAATCACAAGTTAGGTATGTGGTTTCATTCCCATGATCTAGAAGAGTATCTAACCGGGTTGGTTGGAATGGAAGTAGAATACAGACAGGAAACACCTGTTACACATACTTGTTTAGCACAAGAGCTATCTGGTGTGGTTTCCCATGGATCAAGGAAGATGGGAATATGCATTGCTCTTTAAAGGGCATGTATATATTCTTAAAAACCTTTAGTTAGCACATATGTGGGTGCTGAAACCCTCTTACTCCACCAATATCAGTCAAAAGTCTTCTTCTTTGTTTTTTTGTTCTTCCATCGTTGGAGTTTGCATGTCTTTTTAATTTTTAACTCTCAGTGTATTTGCTGCTTCTGTATCTAGAGTCTTGAGCAAGTATCTGGGCAGTTGGTAGAATGAGATTAAAATACAGAAGGGCAACCCCCAGATACATATGAAAAAATTGTGATAGGAGCTATCTGGCGTAGGTTCACAGGGATCAAGGTGTGTGGGACACTCTTACTCTACTATCAGTTAAAACTTAAAAGGTATTGTCTGGCATGCATTTCATTATTTTCCCTTCTTTGCCTTTTCTGACGTGGAAGATTGCATACTTTTCAACTTTTAAACCTTACCCATCACAAAAATACCAAAAAGTTATTTGCTACTTACTGTCTCTTGCTAGAACTTGTTACGTAGCCGTGTGTGTGGCAGTTGCATCTTGGACTTCTGTGCCTAACAACTTTTCGTCCTTCTCCATACCTCATTGGATTATTGCCTTAGATCGAGCAATTCATAACTCTTCAATTCTATTTATACAACTTTAATTCCTTCATTTTCTCTGCCATTACATTCCCCACTGCAATCATTCTTCCATCTTCATACATTTTGTAAACTAAACAACACAATGAGAGAAGACAACACGCCATGTTGTGAGCCCAAGTTTTGGCTGTATCTATTCATATGTTTCGTCCTCGTGTCATTTGCTGGTCTCACCTCGGGCCTTTCCCTTGGACTCTTGTCCTACACCCAAGTTGATCTTGAAGTCCTTGTTAAGGCTGGTCTACCCCAAGACCAGAAGAATGCTGGTTGGTACACATGACATAGTCCTTAGTCCTTAAGTCACCTGGTTATTTCATTTTCCTTCAAAAAAAATTCAGGAGTTATATTGATGCTATCTTCCTTATTGATTGGCAGCAAAGATTTTGCCCATTGTTAAGAATGAGTACTTGCTCTTATGCACCCTCCTTGTTGGGAAAACACTGGCAATGGAGGTATGTTGCAAATATGTAGTTTGACCTAGTGGAATTAATCTACTTTAATGTAGCTGACTGTTGATTTTTTATGTTATTCAAGACCCTTCCTATATTCCTGGATTCCATTCTCCCCTTTTGGGCTGCTATACTCGTGTCAGTCACCCTGGTTCTTGCATTCGCTGAGGTAAATAAATGAGTTCTCGATTTTTTTTTACAATTAATTAATTTAATCAAATCGTCATTTATTAGAGATTTTATATTCTGATTTTGTAGATCATCCCTCAAGCTGTCTGTTCGCGGTATGGACTAAGTTTTGGTGCAAAATTTTGTGTATTAGTTCGCTGCCTCTTGGTCATATTCTTCCCAGTGTCATATCCATTTAGTAAGGTAATTATCATGTTTGATATAACCTCTAAGATGGTTAAGTTCTTCACATTCGGCAATAAAGTAACCATCTAATCACGACATTGAAGAGGTTCTCAGCCTGTTTAGAGTTCAAAGTCCAAGTAATACGGCAGCTTTGAAGATTGATCAAGCAATGCTCCACCATGTCCTTCAATTATTTGTCAAACGGATAGAGTATTCACTCTCAAATAATAGAAGTCCTTTCAAACAGGAGATATTGATTGTAGCGTTTGAAGTTTGTATCAGAACCTTATTAAGCATGAGCAGAGCACCCATGTGTGAAACTACTGATTGAAAGTTGTATCCCCTGTTAGGAAGGAAAAGAAATTGGACTTAATAACTTTTTGACTACCAAACCAACTCACGTGGATGACTCTATTGATATGCAAATAATGCTTTTGAACTAATATGGACTGAGCTTGTGCATCAAGACCGTACTCCCTCCATCCTTCACTGTTAGTCCTCTATTCCATCTTGGGATGTCTAAAAGTACTCTTTAAAAGGTGAATAAAAAAAAGGACAAAAGGGTACTTTTCAAATCTATGCTTTGAAAATTGCATTCAAGTACAATGATTTGCATGTTCCCTTGAAATGTTGGAAATCAGAATATTGACTGACCAAAAGGGACGGAGGGAGTACTAATTAGTATATGATGTGAAACTACAGTTGGTTTGTGCTTTCTGTTGTGTCAGCTGTTGGATTGGCTCGTGGGGAAGGGTCATTCCCCACTTTTAAGGCGAGCGGAGTTGAAGACATTGGTTGATTTCCACAGAAATGAGGTTAGCATTATCTTCAATTTATTGCAGTTTGTGATTTTATTTCTGTCATCTCATATTGGGATAAATTCAATTGCTTCTGGTGTCCAAGAAAGTAAAACTATTGTTATTGAATTTTTAGGCAGGGAAAGGTGGAGAGCTATCGCACCACGAAACTACTATTATTGGTGGAGCATTGGATATGACACAGAAGACTGCTAAAGATTCTATGACACCTATATCTCAAACCTTTTCGCTTGATATAAATTCTAAACTTGACATGTTTGTACCTCCTTTGAAATGTGTAAATATATCTGAGTGTTACATCTTCATCATTAAAACCATGATCCTTCTTTGTTTTAGGCACACAATGAGGTTAGTAATGAGCAAGGGCCACAGTCGGATACCCATCTACAGCGGAAGCCCGAAAAATATTATCGGTCTAGTTTTGGTAGGTCACATATTATATTATCGTTACAATGGCATGAGCTGATTCACAGTGATGACCTGCAATACTAAAATAGTGTGTGTATTAGGCTTGTTTGATAACCTAAATTCAACACTTAAAACTGAATCAATTGAGTAATAAGTGATTCAGTAGGTTTGATAACCACATTTTACATTACTTAACAAATTAAGTGCTACTTAAAATATAGGCTAAAAAGTTGAAAAAAATTAAGTAGCTTTTGAGCTACTTAATTGTGCCTGAATTTTTGTGTACTTGCATTCAACAACCATACCACCACCACTACTCCAGCCCACCACCACACTGCCACAACCACTACCACGCCGCCGCCACCACCACCACAACACCACCATTGCACAACCACCGTCCACCACCACACTTACCACCACTCCACCTCCACCACCACTCCTCCACCACCACCACTACTACACCACCACCACCACTCAGACCACCACCACCACACCGCTATCACAACTACCATGCTGCCGCCGCCGCCACCACCACCACCACTGGTCCACTACCACCACTACACCACCACCATCACTCCAGCCCACCACCACTACCACGCTGCCACCACCACCACCACCACCACCATTGCACAACCACCAATCCACCGCCACTACTCCAACACCATCACTCCATCGCCACCCTACCATTACACCACCACCACTCCAACACCATCCCCACCACTCCCACTCCATCCCCACCCTCACCACTCCACCACCACCCTCGCTCCATCACCACCAACCCACCACCACAATCACCACTCCACCATTACCATAAATACATTGTGACCATTAGTAAATTAAGAGAGAATCAGAACTAAAATTAATTCATTATTTTTTGTAATTCAGTGCTTAATATGTTTATCAAACAGCTTTTTAGCTTAAAAAATTCAGCATTCAGCTTTCAGTACTTTCAGCTTTCATTTTCAGTTTTATCAAACAGGCTTAGTCTTTGTTTGGTTCATACTCGTTTACATTCCAAATAGCATGAGCATTCACACTATTTGTGTAACACCGACTTGTTAGTTGTTATTGTTTTTTATGGTAATTATTTGAAAAGGGCTAAGTTCTTGTGCTTGATTTGTTGCTGGTAAAGATAGGGTAAGAAGTTGCTCGTCTCATTCCAGCTTTCTTTTAGCCAAACCTATGGTGTGGATAGATTCACAATATCTTCCTCTTGATGTAGGTAAAAAATTTGATCTTCTGTCGTCCTGAGGATGAAACCCCAATAAAAAACATGACTATCAGGCGAATTCCTAGGTATGAAATTTGCTTATCAGCAGCTTCATGAATAAGCATTTGCTCAATATGCTATTGCAAACATCCTCAATTACAAAATGCATGTCCATTATCACTTTGATGGCCAATAAGTTTCTAAAACCATTCCTCCGAATTTCCTATGCAGGGTAGATGACAACTGGCCACTTTATGATATACTGAACCAATTCCAAAAGGGCCATACTCACATGGCCGTTGTTGTCAAAAGGAATGTCAACGTATCTTCAGGAGCTGCCAAAACGAACATGGATACTAATTCATACTTGAAAGCGAAGCAAATAGGGAGAAAAGGTATAACATGTTGTCCACTGCCTGTCAAAACCATCCAAAGCTCAATCTGGATCATAATATTTGTATATTTTTTTAATCCAGAGATCCATTCACCATTTGGGAAAAAGGAGCACATACACTACTCTACGGATGCATCATCCTCTTTGTATTCTAGTGATAATGAAACTCAAAGTCCTGCACTAGAGAGTATCATGGAGCAAGGTCATATGCATTGGCAGTTGGAGAAGTGGGAGGAAGGAGAAGGGTGTATTACATATGAAGAGTTGGAATCTCTTCCAAATAATTCTGATGAAGAGGTCGTTGGTATCATAACAATGGAGGATGTTATGGAGGAGCTCCTACAGGTAGAATCCTTTAGTAATAGTAGATGTTAGATTTGCTGCTTATAAGCAACCTGATGTATAATTTGCGGAGCCTATCTGCATAATTTGAAATTCTGCCCAACTCCTAGGTTTCTTATTTCTAGCTCCTGTCATGTGCCCAAAAGCACACCACTCACATAAACCATTATTAATCTGGACATGGAGAGATAGCCCAGTGGTAGGCACCAGGAACTCCCATACATTTGACTGGGGTTCAAACCTCACTACTACAACTAACAATATTGACTTTTGCCGAGGAAAAAAAACCCATTGTTAATCTGCAATCTTTATGCAAAAAGGAAATGAGAAAAATTGCTGCTACAATTAACCCTCATCATGAAGGATAACAATCTCAACTGGTGCACTGAAGGATTCGAATTAATTATTGTTCATGAGTCTCAAATTATTTCGTGGTGGCAAGTTGGGATGTTTTTGTAATTTGGGAAAAAATTATATTCAGTTGTCTGAAATAAATTTCAAGTATGAACCAATTTTATCTTTCGACTAACCTAAGGTATTGCCTTGCCTTTTTAACTCTCTACCCATTTGACTGGGAGGGCTCTTGAGTAGCGATTACTCCTCAGTTGTCTATGCTAAAAGGGGCAGGACTGGGGATAAATGGCTGCTCTGGTATAGAAATCTCATTCTCATGCTTGGTAGTCTGACTTTTTTGCTATTGATGAATTAGATGAAAAAAACAAAAACAAAAGACAATTTATGCGTGGAAACATTGATACTTCTCTGCAGGTTAATAGTTCCGTCCTAGACCCTCCCATTCAGTCAATACTTTGGTTGATGAGATTGTCAGGAGAATCTATGTCTCTCTCCACATCATAATTTGTTGATAAAAGCATTGAATTTAAATGCATATTCTGATTTTGTCTTCTGGATATTTAGTTCCATGTAACATAACTCTCTTTTTTCTTTAGGAAGAAATATTGGATGAAACTGATGAATATGTTGACGTCCATAACCGGTGAGTAAGGGCCATTCTGGTATTCTTGTCATTACTTTATTCTATGATACGTTTTTCAGACCATGATACAGATGAGTCGTTGAACTCTCTTCTTCCAGAATCAAAATTAATCTACTACCTTCAAGAAGGTCATCATCAAGTTCTCCTGGAGTAGCGTCAGCACCTGGAATTCATTGGAGAACTCCAGAGCCATCTCCACTGTCTTCATATACTCCGATACTTCGTTCACCACTTTCCCCCTACATTCAACCACCACTTGTTAGACCAACTTTATATGCTTCTCCAGGAAAATCCATTCCGAATTCTCCTTCCGGATATATGCACCCTGTTCTCAGCTCTCCATCGTCCCATCGAGTAAGTCCTGATTCATGCTCCAAGTACTGCTATTCGTAGTCATTGCTTTACACTTTACAGTGTTTGTTCTTCAAGTTATTCACTTGTGCTGTAAGGTCAGATTTTTAGTTGATTATGGCAAGACTTACTTCAAAGGGTTTTGCTCTTCTGTTGAAGCACTTTGTGTAATTTTAATGCTTGCCTACCCATTTGGAAAAAGTCTCAGAGGTCCATAATACCATGTGGCCGTGTACCTAGCAAGTGTATCTCGCCATGCACCCCCAACATGTCCCCTCTATCCCAATCATGTGGCATGTTACGGGATTACGATTGACACATTTTTATGCTAATTTCACATTTAATTGTATTTTTACTTCAAAGGAAAACTGAGTAATAGAATTGGGAAACCTCAGTTGCAATGTTCTAATAATCACCAGGCGCTAGTCTGGCAAAAGAGAGGCCTAGCACCTAACCGACAACTCGACAAGTACCCAACTAGTCGGTGCCTTCAATTTTTACAAAAATATTTCCTACCCTCCCCCAAAGTTTGAGTAAGAAACTAGGAAAAGGTGAAATAACAAAAGTGACCACTTAAAAGTAACACAAAATATGTACATATACATACTTATATACTAGCGTTTATGCCCGTTCGATGCACGGGACAAAAAAATAACATTGATGTTTGTTTCGGCCCCGTGTATTGAATGGGCACCACGCTTTTTGATAAAAATATAGTTTAATTTTTTTACAGTCACGGTCCCGTGTTCAATGCATGCTAGCATTCTATGCACTGAAAGGCGTGTGGTGGAAAATGAATTTGGAGCACCATGTGACGGTGTCCCAGGGACATAGAATAATTTTCCCTCCATATTCACACCCTCCCCCCCACGTCTCGCTCTCTCTCTTCACCTCTCCTCTCTCCCTCTATTTTCTTATAAACAAAAAAATAAAAAAATTGAGAATTAAGGATTGGAGGCTTTGGAGACTCACACACATTGGAGGTTTAGGGCTTGATATGTCAATTGTACATCAATTTTTATTAAATAACACTTAACACCTTGTACTTTTTATTACTACCATTTAACCCCAAAATACCTTTAAAAATATACCCCACTTCTTAATCCTCGCCTAGCTGATTAATTGGCGACAAATTACCGACTAATGTAAAAGCACCTAATTACCATTGGGGGTCCACCTGGCGCCTAGACGTAGGTGGCCGCCTAAGCCGACTTTTAGAACATAGCTCAGGTGAGCATTTCAGATTGAGAAATATTTTGTTCTTTTGCTACTGGAAACACTACCAAGAGTTCCTCTTTATTAAAGAGGGTAATTGATCTTCTTCTTTTCTATTTTTTGATGAATCCATGCATGGGCTTTTAGGAAACCTTTTGGTCGAGTGATTTAATATCCCTCATTCAACTTTTTAAACAGGTCTCAAGAAAACAATATGAAAGACTCTGGCAGCCAAGTAGAGCTTAAAAGCTCGTACTCTTGTAAAAAAGATGGCTAAAGCTTCAACAGTTACGGTGATAGCATCAGGTTAGAAGATATGGCAAAAATGGAGTTCCTTAATCACCACCTTCCATCAGCATCAATCTGTACTAGAGTGTCTAAGTTGAGTCAAAGTGATGATGCATACTGCTGCTTGTAAACAAACTATAGCAAATGTGAAACTCAAGGAGTCAAAACAGACACGTTTGATGGAACATAAAGTCCAAAACCGTCAATCCTATTTATCTTGTCAAATGCGTGTTGTCTGATACTAGGGGAGCTCCCTTCCAGCCTCAGAGTGTCTTACTCTGCAAATGAGTTTTATATATATATGTCACGCCCTCGATTTTGAACATAAATAATAATAACATTTGAAATACAAAACTCTCACAATCGTGTTTACATTACCCCAAAATACATTACAGTTTCCAATTCTTCAATTGGTCTACAAATACAATCTTCCAAATTACAAAACCATAACAAGATTTTCACTTTACAAGAATAACAAAGTATTCATCAAAATAGCTTTACTTGATAATGCCCGCCTGCACTCCGAACTTTCCATGACCATGACCTGCAATGAACCTGAAATGGTAGGTTGAGCAAACACGTGCCCAGTAGAGAATTCTATGCACAAGCTATATGAAAATGTGACGATTTATGCAATGAGAATGAATGATCTCCACTAACGAACAAGAGATACACAGGGGCACCATAAAGAATCAACAAGCTACGACTATGGGATCCTATGCTTCTTAAGACATCCCTAACCATTCGTACGTCATCTCGAAGCAACATTAAGCTCATATCATTCTGAATAACCACGACGACTTCTCAACCCTTTTATAACTACTTAAACGAATGCCACGAACAGTCTTATTATTCAATGCCATTGCCATCGAGCCTCTTTTCATGAAAAGAAAACACTCCCGTGGGGTTTCCAAAATAATTTTGAGAAATACTCTCGACCTCCGCGGGTCGAGCTCCGTTGATTCTCTTGAATACCGGAATCCGTTGATTTGTGCCCAAATACCGGAACCGTTGATTCACTCAGGAATACCGGAGGATTTTTTATAAAAATCCTTTTTCCAAAACCACGTTCCTTTCTCTTCAAAAACTTTGGTTGAATCTATTGTTTATTTCCTCTTTTCAACAGTTACAATCTCAAGTAGCTCAAAGCCCAAACAATAACTTAAACTTCAATAAGTCAATTACGACTGCATTCATCATATGAGACATTCAACTGTATTACCACACCTTGCGTTACAGTGAATTCTCTCCTCCTGGGTTTCCGCATTACCACACCTTGCGTTACGGGCCCTCTAGAGTCTCCGCATTACCACACCTTGCGTTGCAGGACCCTCAGTTCAACATTCACAACTCACACAACACATATACATTATCAATTCGAATATAGGATAACAACAATTTTCCCAAGTCACAATCTTTCATTCATCGTCATTCAAGGTATTACAACTAATAACCACGTTCTATTATATGATAATAAATGCCTTAAGTTCACGTTATTCCTCTAAGCTTATTACGACGCCCAATGCCTCGTACCGAACCTATAACAACTCTACGACACACCACCGGCTAGGTTATAAACAAGAGCCTATAGAACGAATGCCAAAGAAACCTAGGATGAACATTCGAGACGAAGCACGAAGATACAGGTTACCCTATTGATCACAAGCGCCCCACATTATACCTCATATCCTACAATACGCAATAACCTCTCTACAATATGCATTTTCTTCCTACCATTTGCCACGTCTAGTCATAGCACCTAACGTACCTATAGGATGCTTCACCTCAGGCCACAAAGACTCTTAAGTACCACTAATCCCAAAATGCGTTTGATTAAGATTTATCTAGTAAGACACTATCCTTTCTATAACAACGGAAAGCCAATGAGACGAGGATAACTTAAGTAAACCAAAGGAATTCGTTTAGGCATGCTAGAAATAGGTTTGGAAGTGTCCAAAAGGAATTGGAAGTGACCGGGGGCCAAAGGAATGAAGTACGAAACAAATGCTGAGAAACTGCCCATAAGCATCTGGTATCGATACAGCCAAAATAGTTGTTTCTATACTGTTTGCAAATCAGCCAATTCCTTTGTGTTTTAACCGGGTATCGATACGGCAAGAATCCCGTATCGATACGGAGAGGTTTCGAGCATATTTTTCTGATTTTCAGAAAACACAACCCAACAATAACCAACATTCTAAGGCACGATCAAGGTGCATAATCAACATATAAACACATAACAAGTGCAAGAAATCCCTACCTCGATTCAAGGAACGAGACCCAAGAAACTCGAACGAGCCCTAGCTCCGAATCTTTGGAAATCAACCGAGATCTTTCTCCCGAGCCTCACTCAACACGATACGAGCCCGGAGTTGTGTAGAGGAGGTGAAATGAGGTTGGGTTCTTAAGGTGTTTGTGGTATTTGGGTGAGTTTTGAGAGAGAGGAGAGGAGAGAGAGAAACCGGCGGAGGGAGGGAGAGAGAGCCGAGAGTTGTGTTCTTGGGAAAATGATCCCATACTCCTAATCACTCCTATTTATACTACAACATCCTCAAATCACACATTTACCCCTCAACCTTCTATTCTTTCACTTCACTCCCTAATTCAAATATCCACCAAACAAACTATATTCTCATAATTAGCCAATTAATAAACTTTTCAATAATTAAAATAAAACAAAAATTTTACGGGTCTCTACAACCTACCCTCCTTAAAGAAATTTCGTCCTCGAAATTTAATAAACCGAGTTCTATCCTGCCAATCAACGTATCAACATACTCCAATCGTGTCACTATCCACCACACAACAATTCAGTAACCATCAAATACATATCAAGGTTTACATCAATCAAGGCACAACAAAAATGATTACATTTGTCTAACTTCGCCCTCTCTTTCCCATGTAAACTCGCGCTAACGGCATTGACTTATCTCTCAACACTTGACTACGCAAATTTAGGACACGTATCGGGTTCTCACCATGGACACGTCGACTTCTAACTCGAGTTCGAATCTTTCTAACTCATGCAATGGATTCTGCTCGTACATGATATTCGTATATACCTTGCATCGCAAATGCTTAAAAGTTTGCGGTGACACTTCCAAACGATACTTATTCCTACATACGATCATCTATCTCGACACTTAGATCTTACCTCTAAATACGACCCGATATCCCAATTGACTTCCCGAGACCTCCATCTAGAAGGAGCGGTGATCAAGCGCCTCTTCTAATTGGATTTCATCGGTTGTCGCCTGGTTATCCGAAAGACACGCACCGTATCCGATACCTAACCTCTCTTTCTAGCGGTGAACGCTTCCCTTTCTTTCTAAGATGAGACAAACTTCAACGCGACGGTACTTTACGAAATACTAAAATCTTCCCACGTCGAGCGACAATAAGTGAAGACACGGTCAACACGATTCTTGACTATCTCAAACGAGACAAGCGAACTCTAAAACTCAAACAAAGTTAATCAAGTATACGAGAACGGTAGTAAGGTACCCGAATCTAAAGGACACATGAGATCTTTAGAATGGTCAGATAACAAACTTGTAGAACAACTCATGATAATCCGAGGCAATCTTAAAACAATCGATCATAACTTTACTGGGGACAAACACAAAATGATGAGATAGATCTCTAGTGATTAAGCCCTTCTAGGTTGAAAATTTGTTCAATACCAGATTCGAGCCATACTTCGAACAAAGTGAAACTGAGTGTCACAGATTGAACCATCATATGCCTCTCGAGTTGAGAAACCACTACCGAATCGAATAGCACCGAAGACAACTATCACCAGTGGTTTCAAACTGAACAAAAGTAACAAATGGACTTCGAGAGATATGCCACCACAAGATTTGGCTCAAATTTTGACATAAGAATTTGCGCAGGATGATACATTCCAACAAATAAATCGATAGGTGCAACAAGGAAACTCAACCCAACTGAATATCTCTAGGCTAACAAACAGATACAAGGTGGATACGAGCAACAATAGTAACAAGTCTGAGTTTAACGATTCCAACAAATTTGTATGCCATAAGGTATGCGACCAGAGATTGAGCTTAATAGACTAAAATAGCAATACGAGAACTTGCGCAGACCAATTGTGACAGACGATCAAACTGATAGTGCAACAGAGGGATCTCAACCGACCAAATAAAACTTATATCAAGCAGGATAATGTCAGAATAAAACTTCGTATGGGATACCGGAAACAGTCACCAATAGCAAAAGCAAACATGTCATGGGGTGCTTCAACACTAGATTTCGAATACTCCCAAGAAAGACTAGAAACGGTTTATGATGATTAACTTAAGTGTCAAGAGCTATAATCGTTTAACGGTACGACGAACTTCACGAAAAACTAATTACGATACAACTCTAATCAAAATTTCAATTTAGCCAACGAAATAGAGTACTTAAAGAAACAACGCTTACGGGTTCGCTTTTGAAATACCAACTACTACCATGGATACAATCAACCTCTTCCCAAATCACATCTATCCTTGCCACACGTAAATCAAAGAAGTCAAAGACAACACTTCCATATGGAACGATTAACCCCTAATCTTCAACAAATGTGATCTATCAATGTCTCTCGACACGCATGGACTAAGATTTCTTACCTTTGATTCCAAACACGAAAAAGAATGATGTCCACAATGGGTGAAGTGTTTCTGAATCGAAAGCATTGCAACGAAGGAGTAGAACAATTTGGAAAAGGTGATACCTCAAACAAGTGACGTTTCTAAGAGCTAGAGAGTAGTAGGAGGTGGTAGTTTAACTACGGAACTGCATCTGTTGTCGATTTGGTGTACGCTTGTACGGCTGCATTGAACTCGACTCACCATGTGCTCCAGATCCCCGAGGACAATTTCTCGCAAAATGGCCAGGCTTGCGGCAAATATAACAATGCTTATCGAGCTGTGAGACTCTCTGATTCCCGGATAAAGTAGGTAGCCCAAAACGAATCTGATTCTGTGATAGATGACTTGATTCCCTTTGTCTTTTCCTCCTTTGACTTTTGACAATCCCTGGCGACGTACTTACGCTAGCGGTTGGTAGTCTTCGTGCGTTCTGGGGTTGTGGCTGGATAGCGATTTGTCGAATTCCTGGCTGCTGTACTAAGTCTGACTCTTCTTGCATTCTCTTCTTCTGAGGACAATTCCTCGCGAGATGGCCAAATTCCCCGCAAGTAAAACAAGATCTTTGAGCCCTTTGGCATTGAGAACGAATATGACCAGGCTGACCACATCGGTGACACACAATCTGACACTTAAGGAGAACTCCCGAAGTTTCTAAATGAAATGGTAGTGTGAGGCCTCGCTGGCCCTGCATAGACTGATCTAGTTCCTCTAGTTTCTTGCTTCCTAAACTTTCAACACCCTCAAAAGATGATCTCACGCTAACGACTCGATGCCTAGCTTCCCCCACACTCATACCGCCTTGTGCACCCTCCAGAATCTCAACACCCTTCGCGCACTCAACGATCTCAGGAAACATTATCTCCTCCCTATTATACTGACTCGCCTCATTCTCCCCGCACACACTACAACCCAGGTTATCCTGATCCCCGTTCTCACCCCACCTAACTTCACGTCTCGAAAGCATCCTACTAAAAAAAGACATAAGAAAGAGGATCATCAGCATTAATCACATCACTATCAAATGCAAGGCTCCAACCTTTCCAACATGAGGTTAACAACTATAGACCACTCTACCACAATACTTATGCAATGATACATCGATGGACTAATGTCACTCATGCAATCACACATGTGGTTTCGTAAAAAGATGCAGTGATTTTTGAACCCATGAGACTAAAAGTCTCCCCACGGTCTCTAGGTATTCAAACCTAGTCGCTCTGATACCAATTTGTCACGCCCTCGATTTTGAACATAAATAATAATAACATTTGAAATACAAAACTCTCACAATCGTGTTTACATTACCCCAAAATACATTACAGTTTCCAATTCTTCAATTGGTCTACAAATACAATCTTCCAAATTACAAAACCATAACAAGATTTTCACTTTACAAGAATAACAAAGTATTCATCAAAATAGCTTTACTTGATAATGCCCGCCTGCACTCCGAACTTTCCATGACCATGACCTGCAATGAACCTGAAATGGTAGGTTGAGCAAACACGTGCCCAGTAGAGAATTCTATGCACAAGCTATATGAAAATGTGACGATTTATGCAATGAGAATGAATGATCTCCACTAACGAACAACAGATAAACCGGGCAACCATAAAGAATCAACAAGCTACGACTATGGGATCCTATGCTTCTTAAGACATCCCTAACCATTCGTACGTCATCTCGAAGCAACATTAAGCTCATATCATTCTGAATAACCACGACGACTTCTCAACCCTTTTATAACTACTTAAACGAATGCCACGAACAGTCTTATTATTCAATGCCATTGCCATCGAGCCTCTTTTCATGAAAAGAAAACACTCCCGTGGGGTTTCCAAAATAATTTTGAGAAATACTCTCGACCTCCGCGGGTCGAGCTCCGTTGATTCTCTTGAATACCGGAATCCGTTGATTTGTGCCCAAATACCGGAACCGTTGATTCACTCAGGAATACCGGAGGATTTTTTATAAAAATCCTTTTTCCAAAACCACGTTCCTTTCTCTTCAAAAACTTTGGTTGAATCTATTGTTTATTTCCTCTTTTCAACAGTTACAATCTCAAGTAGCTCAAAGCCCAAACAATAACTTAAACTTCAATAAGTCAATTACGACTGCATTCATCATATGAGACATTCAACTGTATTACCACACCTTGCGTTACAGTGAATTCTCTCCTCCTGGGTTTCCGCATTACCACACCTTGCGTTACGGGCCCTCTAGAGTCTCCGCATTACCACACCTTGCGTTGCAGGACCCTCAGTTCAACATTCACAACTCACACAACACATATACATTATCAATTCGAATATAGGATAACAACAATTTTCCCAAGTCACAATCTTTCATTCATCGTCATTCAAGGTATTACAACTAATAACCACGTTCTATTATATGATAATAAATGCCTTAAGTTCACGTTATTCCTCTAAGCTTATTACGACGCCCAATGCCTCGTACCGAACCTATAACAACTCTACGACACACCACCGGCTAGGTTATAAACAAGAGCCTATAGAACGAATGCCAAAGAAACCTAGGATGAACATTCGAGACGAAGCACGAAGATACAGGTTACCCTATTGATCACAAGCGCCCCACATTATACCTCATATCCTACAATACGCAATAACCTCTCTACAATATGCATTTTCTTCCTACCATTTGCCACGTCTAGTCATAGCACCTAACGTACCTATAGGATGCTTCACCTCAGGCCACAAAGACTCTTAAGTACCACTAATCCCAAAATGCGTTTGATTAAGATTTATCTAGTAAGACACTATCCTTTCTATAACAACGGAAAGCCAATGAGACGAGGATAACTTAAGTAAACCAAAGGAATTCGTTTAGGCATGCTAGAAATAGGTTTGGAAGTGTCCAAAAGGAATTGGAAGTGACCGGGGGCCAAAGGAATGAAGTACGAAACAAATGCTGAGAAACTGCCCATAAGCATCTGGTATCGATACAGCCAAAATAGCTGTATCGATACAGGATGCAAATCAGCCAAGTCCATTCTGTTTTAACTGGGTATCGATACGGCAAGAATCCCGTATCGATACGGAGAGGTTTCGAGCAGATTTTCTGCAGATTTTCAGAAAACACAACCCAACAATAACCAACATTCTAAGGCACGATCAAGGTGCATAATCAACATATAAACACATAACAAGTGCAAGAAATCCCTACCTCGATTCAAGGAACGAGACCCAAGAAACTCGAACGAGCCCTAGCTCCGAATCTTTGGAAATCAACCGAGATCTTTCTCCAGAGCCTCACCCAACGCGATACGAGCCCGGAGTTGCGTAGAGGAGGTGAAATGAGGGTGGGTTCTTAAGGTGTTTGAGGTATTTGGGTGAGTTTTGAGAGAGAGGAGAGGAGAGAGAGAAACCGGCGGAGGGAGGGAGAGAGAGCCGAGAGTTGTGTTCTTGGGAAAATGATCCCATACTCCTAATCACTCCTATTTATACTACAACATCCTCAAATCACACATTTACCCCTCAACCTTCTATTCTTTCACTTCACTCCCTAATTCAAATATCCACCAAACAAACTATATTCTCATAATTAGCCAATTAATAAACTTTTCAATAATTAAAATAAAACAAAAATTTTACGGGTCTCTACAATATATGTATGTATGTAAGAAAGTACTGTACAAACTCATGATTTTGACTATTTTTAAACTTACCGAGGTGTCATGCGGCAGTTAAATATATACGTATGTAAGAAAGTACTATACAAACGCATGATTTTGACTATTTTTAAACTTACTAAGGTGTCATGCGGCAGTTATACTTTGTTGTTTGGAATGGGTCTCACTTCAATGAAAGGATAGGGACAATTCACTTGAGCAAGAAACGTTAGAATTATTTAGTTCGCATAGCATTACTTATGTGTGTAATATTGGGTTGGTATGACAGTTAGACGCAAATAAGGTACTTTAAGAAGAGTCCAATTTTTCCATCTCCCATGAATGCAACCTATAAGTGACTTCAATTCTTGTATTTTTTGTTTCTTTGAATTGGTCCAAGATCCAACCATATAATTAGTCTCCACTTCATATGCCTGATTGCTAGCGTTTTACTCAGGACGATAACAAATTGAGCACTGTTTTTAGCTGTCTTAACAAATGTAGCATGTTTTTAACGCAATTTGACTTCTACCAAATTGTTCACCGCATTCAATGCTTAGATATCGCACTATTTTTCTGTAAACCTGTTTATTCATCTTTTCAAAATTTCGAATCAATTCATTCATTTGATAAACTAGGCTCTAAGAGAATTCTTTGGGTTAAAATTAGAAATGTCCTGATCATATAATCTTGGTTACATAGATGCTTTTTATACAACATCGTCAACGGGAGCACATTTAACTATCCATGTGGCTGAGAGCCCTCACAGCCCCGGCAAACCGCTGTATAAAAATCGAAATTGTCTTTTCTGTAGGGGTAGGTGGATTAGTAGTTACCGGCCAAAAGCACTTTATAATAGGCTAGAAACAAGCGATGCCAAATACTGTACATTTTATTTTTGTGTTTGCTCACGTGCATCAAACCTTCATTAAGCAAGGTCCAATAATCCGTCAGTAGTGCTACGCACACATCGTAACCCACATAACACACACTTATTGGGCCCCACACACCATATAAACCACACCAAATATTTCATACCAGAGATTGAATAATATGTGATTCATTGTTGTTTTCATTCTTAGTCAAAACCAGTATGATTTTCCAATGGCATATATGCCAAAGTTAGTTTACAACAAAGACTTGCATACTCATTGGAAGGTCTTTAGATACCAGACCAAACAAGTGCGCATGGTTCCTTGCCTTATTTCAGAACTGCTTGGGAATGGAATAGAGCACGAATAAGCTCAAGAGAGATTGAAAGGGACGCAAACTGGAAATCCGAGAGCTGCTGTAGTATTGTTTATCCTTCCAAAGGCAGTTGGCAAAGAATAATTTAAGAACGAATAAGCTCAAGAGAGATTGAAAGGGATGCAAACTAGAAATCCGAGAGCTACTGTAGTATTGTTTATCCTTCCAAAGGCAGTTGGCAAAGAATAATTTAAGAATGAGTGGAACAGTCAATATTCAGCTGGTATCTAGCAGTACTCTTACTCTTATGTGCATCTATTTCCCATCATATGCTATAACCATCCTGACCAGTGGCCCATTCATTGTTACAAGCATTCAAGCCCCTTGGGGCTCTTATTTTTCTGATTTGGCTTCTTAAGATTTCTGTGAGAAAGGCAGATGTTATTTTCAACAAGCTTTCTGATTATTATGTCAACTCATCCTCTTCCATTGTTTGCCAGGCTGGACTTGTGCTTAGCCTCTAGCCATGTTATTAACTTGGACATTCAAATGCAACAGGGTTTGGCCTTACAGGAGGTCTCACAACCAAGATATCTGAGCTTCTTGGCAGTGGCCTATTATTATCGACATCAGAAAGTAAAATGAAACAGTGTCGGCGAAAAATAAGCTCGATTGTAGTTCGACTGGTGATTTTTCCAATGAGAAATGGAGAGTCTATTTTTGGACATGTTTAACAGTGGGTTGGGCATTTTCATAACATTGTCTGTACTATTAGTTGTGCAATGTCTTACTCTTGGACTTGGTGAACTATATGTAAGTTACGTATTTGACCATCAGATTTTTGGTTGGTGTTAAAGCATCCAACTCCAAACCAATTGGCATAGAGTGGAGAGGCCACCCAGGCTCATATACTAGTTTTGGAGGAGATAATTAACCGATGTGGGACAAATCCCAACACTCCCCCGCACGTGTGACCCCCGACTCGCACGTGGAGAGGTAAACAAAGGATCCGAAACACATGGATCACAACGAAAGAAAGTGCAACTATGGCACAAACAAAGGGGAAAAGCCTCTGAAATCCTAGCTCTGATATCATGTTAAAGCATCCAACTCCAAACCAATTGGCATAGAGTGGAGAGGCCGCCCAGGCTCATATACTAGTTTTGGAGGAAATAATTAACCGATGTGGGACAAATCCCAACAGTTGGTTTATGAATACTTCTACATTGAGTGTCCATTTGTTGGGATTTTTTGGGGAACTTTCTGTTCTTTCAAGAAGGTCAACTTTGTTCTGCTTAAACACTGATCATTGCACCCGGAACTCTTCCTAAGAGTTTTAGCTTGGTAGGGCTCTTAACTGTGCATAGCATTATCATAACAAAATCTACAGTCATTCTGGCCATGAATCCGCACGTTGCACATACAAAGAGCTATAAGTTGGTCGTCACTCTTACATAAACATGGGTGATGACCCTTGAAGTTGGTGCATCTACGGATTTCGTCCCATATTTGCATTGGAATATCTGGTTCAGTAGTATTCATATTAGTCATTAGATGTGCTCTGATTGAATAAGAAGGGTGAATAAATTTTTGTATTAAAAGCAGATAAATCTGTGGAAATTAGAAGGGAAAGAATATCATTAAATGAAATGCTGGCGTAAATATTGGGTTGAGTTCAGAGGGTCATTTGTTTACATCCTTGGTACGCTTCCCTAAAGGAAATTTTATGTCATGATAAGTAGGTATTGTTTTACCTAACCTTTCTTTAATTGCTGTGGTGTGCATCCACATGTAGTAAACAAGTATAAAACAGGGTTGCAGAATGATGCGTTCACCTTCAGGCTCAACTAAGCACAACATTTGGCCCAATATAATATACAATCAACCCATGTTGCTTTCAACAACGTTTAAATTTTTTTATTATCTTGGCTTTTGAATGCTTTATTCAATGGGTTTGCAATTATTAATTTTTTCCCCCTCCAGTACTCCTCTAGAAAAGTCTTAAACCGTGCATATTTGCGTTTGGAAAAAAATTATGTTAACAGTGCATTTGCCAGCCATGCATCTTGAATTGATTGTTGTTATGAGTAATTTATAGGGTCACGTCAACAACACTTGACAGGCCGTGTAAGTCCAGTGAGAAACTTCCTACTGAGCTTCCATTCTTGTCGTGTACTGTTTTTCTGCAACTGCTCTCGCACGTTCATTATTATATTCTATGTGGGTTTCGTGTAGCATCACCAAGGACAGAACTTGATCTCCTCAGAAAGGTGGAGCAAAAGGTCTAAAGGAGAGTTGCACCAAACATGAAACAAATATGGAAACAAAGATACTTGCAAATCTGAGGCTGGACAAAACAGCACAACCCAAAATGTCGGAGATGTGATTATCTGATTCCTCTCTGGGAAATGCACGCTGATAACTGAAGATTGTGGTGTATCGACATCAGGAGTACACCCTGTCTCAGTGATTGTAGGTTTGATGTTATGCTTTTCTTTTTGTTGTTGAAGTTGATTACATAACCTTCTTAAAATTTCCTAATGACGGCTATTGGTTTTTGTTTATTGGACTTTTGGATGTTTATGACTCTGCATCTTACTTTTCCTTTTGTTTTTTCTGTGGGTAAGCAATTTGAGCAAAAGATAGAGTTCCTGCTCTTTGTCCATATCCATCGAGTCAATTTAAACCTAACTGCCTTGGTTGTGCTCCATCTTGTTCTTTTGCTTCCCATCTTATATTTCCATCTCCAATCATATTTCAGTTCATAACAGCACAATGGCAGCAAATGACGTGCCATGTTGTGAGACCATGTTCTGGGTGTACCTAATGATCTCTGCGAGCTTGGTACTTTTTGCTGGTATCATGTCTGGCCTCACTCTGGGACTCATGTCCCTTAGTCTTGTTGATCTTGAGGTTCTCACCAAGGCCGGTCAGCCTGAGGATAGAAAAAATGCAGGTTTGATCTTTGTTCTTCTCTTCAATTCATTCATCTCATGTATTTGCTTGAAGTATCATCTGCTGCTATATGTTTTGTATTCTTGATGGCAGCAAAAATCCTACCCATTGTTAAGAACCAACACTTGCTCCTGTGTACCCTCCTCATATGCAATGCCATGGCAATGGAGGTACTTTAGTTTCATTGAATCTATGGCAATTGGTTGTTTCAAAATTTGATTAATCTACTCTCGCTCTCTTTCTCTCTTTTTGCATTCAGGCTTTGCCCATTTTCCTTGATGCACTACTACCAGCTTGGGGTGCTATATTGATATCCGTTACACTTATACTTGCATTTGGTGAGGTAATTTCTTGGATGAACATTCTGTCTTTTGGAATTTGTTTGATTGCTGATAGCTTAATAAACAGTAGTTTCTGTTTTCGTTTTTGCTCTTGTTTGCCCTTTTTCTTCACAGATTATCCCTCAAGCCGTGTGCTCTCGGTATGGACTGAGTGTAGGGGCAAAACTGTCGGGCGTTGTTCGGGTGCTTGTCATAATCTTCTTCCCTATATCTTACCCTATCAGTAAGGTAACATGCTTCTGTGTATGGTAAATGAAAATCGTCCTTCAATTCTGAGTTATTTTCAAACTATTTGATGGGTGTTCTGTTCGTATTGCGACAGCTGTTGGATTTTCTCCTCGGAAAGGGTCATTCTGCACTTCTAAGACGAGCAGAACTGAAGACATTGGTGGACCTTCATGGCAATGAGGTTAGCATCTAAATCTCATACCTGGAAGTTATGTTGCCAATTTTTTGGGTTTCTTCTACTAGTAAAATATCTATCTTCATGCTAAAAATCAGGCAGGGAAAGGTGGAGAGCTGACACATGATGAAACTACCATAATCTCTGGAGCGTTGGATTTAACTCAAAAGATGGCCAAAGACGCTATGACACCCATGTCTAAAATATTTTCCCTTGATCTAAATTCTAAACTGAATGAGTATGCTGCAAACTTGCTTTGCTACACATGCTATTTAAACATGTTCTGCTTCCTATAAATTCATGTTATTCTTTTCTGTCCACAGGGAAACAATGAGTTTGCTAATGAGCAAAGGGCACAGCCGTGTACCCGTCTATTCTGGAAGCCCCACGAATATTATAGGCCTTATTTTGGTAAGAACAGTGGAGCCTGCAAATGTTGTTTCAGGTTTATGGTGTGAAGTTTTGGAAAACTGAATAGAATATGAAACATGAAATTAGAATCCTTGCGATAGAATCTTGATTTTCTTACTGATTGGGCAACATTTCAGCAACCTTTTTTGTTTATTACCTGAACAGCCCCTCTAATAGATACAGTACTTCTTAAAGAAGTAGATGTAAAAGGGGAGGATGTGAATGTCTGATGCATAACTTTCTTTACTTTGTGTAAACTTGCCTAATACTGTAGAAAGCTTTCGTATACACTGTGTTCATCTTCTCTGTTAAACGT
This sequence comes from Rhododendron griersonianum, assembly GCA_018127125.1. Taxonomy (NCBI): domain Eukaryota; kingdom Viridiplantae; phylum Streptophyta; class Magnoliopsida; order Ericales; family Ericaceae; genus Rhododendron; species Rhododendron griersonianum. Next base: position 47,196,418 of record CM030796.1, on the reverse strand, counting down.
CTATCCTTGGCCAAGTTGATGTCATCTAACCACTACAAATTCTCTGGGAATTCAGGTAAAAAACCTAATCAAATGCCATCCTGAAGATGAGACACCAATCAGAAATCTTACCATCAGGAGAATTCCAAGGTAAGAAAATTCAGGAAAATTTGCGTCCTTGTGTTCATATTTTTTCTTGGTAAATAGAAGCTTTTGACTTTTATTTTGGGTACAATAGTTTATCTATAGGTCTGCTTCATATTCTCTAGCATGTAATTTTGCTTTTAAATGATAATCAGACAGTCGGACTACACCAGCCTATTTAACTGTGACAGCAGAAAAATGGAGAACATCAGTCTCTTCTCTCGTCTTGCCAATCTACTATGCAACCAATATTTGTTTCATGAATATGACTCCTTATTTTCTTGCATAATTTTATGTATCAAAGGGTTCGTGATAGTTTACCACTCTATGAGATTCTAAATCAATTTCAAAAGGGGCACAGCCACATGGCTGTAGTTGTGAAGAGTATACACGATATTAAGGGCTCTGCCGAAAATGCAACAGCCGAAAATGGTATGTTTCAGATCAACATCAAATCAAGTTCAGAAAAAGGTAATTTATATACAAGTTCTTTGCATTAGCTGTTATCGATCCTTTGACAAAGTTAAGTCCGGCGGAACACAAGGAACCCTGTTTATATTTTGGTCTTTGGTATTATGTAGGGATGCAACGATATGCATCATCTGTGACTTCTAGTGAGACAGAAACTCAGAGTCCAGCATTACATAACGTATTTGAACAACGTGATGAACGGGGAGATGACAGTTTGAGAAAGGAGGCTTTGGAATCTCTTCCCGATCAAGAGGAAGAAGTCATTGGTATCATTACGATGGAAGATGTACTAGAGGAACTATTACAGGTAGCAATTTCAGTAGAAAAATTTACGTCGCATAATAGTTAATGTAGCTCATGTTGAGATAGTTTGAGAGTTGAGAATTAAAATTGATGTTTTCTGAACAATGGGATGTTGTTATACACACCATCACCTCTCACAAACTGGCACTTCTTGTTGAAATTAAGTCACTGCCACTTGAGTAGTTAATCAGATATGACATGATTTAGTGTGTAGTTCCTTATTTTCTCTTGAAATTTCTGATATGGTAACTTACCACTTGCTTCTGTACTTTATGTGCCTATTCTCCTCTTTGGTGGCATGCCTTACGAATCGAACCTAACATCTGTGCATTGTTTTGAAGGAAGAAATACTGGATGAAACTGATGAGTACGTAGACGTTCACAACAAGTGAGTTAGAGAATTCCCATTTAATTAGATTCCACCTCCCTGAGTTATGGTTTAGATTAAATATTCTAATTTCACTGGTGTTCTCTCAGAATCAAAATCAACATGGCTCCTTCAATACGTTCGTTATCATCAAGATCTCCAGGAGCACCATCTCATATGACCTGGCGAACTCCCGGTGCATCTCCACTTTCTTCTAGTCATCCGACGCCAGCTTCTTATCACCAGACTGCTATACTACGTTCACCGATTGCCCCATATATGCCGTCACCACTTATAAGACCAACTCTCTGTCCATCCCCTGGGCAATCCGTATCAACTTCCCCAGCAGCTGGATTTTCAGGTCTAGTTCGCAGCTCTCCGTCTTCACATCGGGTATGCCTAAATTCACAAAGCCAACTAGTATTTACGTTGAATATGATGAAATCACCTTTTAATACCCTTTATTGATGATGTTTTTAATGATTATTTCTGCAGGTGTCAAGGAAACCGTATGAGAAACTGAAACAGCCCAAGTAACTCTTGGAGCCACCTCACCCCAAGCGTAAACGTGTGAAATGGCTGTGTGAGGGGCTCTAGGATTATAGTCCGAGGTTCGCGCAAGCAGGCTCGGGACACCCTACATTATCAAGGGGAAAAAAAAGTTCCCTCTTTTTGTCATGATGGTCTTTGCAGATTTTAGTTATGCTTTACTTGTACAATATTGGAATTTGTATTTCACTTCGTCTAAGGATTATCATTTTGAACGAAGGAAAAAAAAAACATGATATTGTTGTCAGAAGTAGCTCCGATCGTGAGGTTTGGTTGTATGATTTGGTGGAAAAGGCTACTGTATTATTTGTAGGCAAAATAAGCCATTTCATATCAACAACAACATGTAGGGAGAATACTTCATTTGCTAACTGTCGTCTGCATTACCTTCAAGAATTTGTGTGTTTAACTACTTCATTTGTGTGTCTAAATATGTAATGCAGCCGAGCTGAACACTCAAACACCTCGGATAAGGTTATGTGATCTCTAACCGACCTAAATAATTTGAGGTTCGTGTTACCGTAAACCAAGGACGGAACTAGGATTTTACCTTACCAGTGGCGAAATGTATACTAAAAAAATTTAGTGGTGGTGAGACTATATAAGTTGGGCATAATTTTTTTTTTTACATATAATAATTGCATTTTCTAAAATTCTTGTCGTGGCGGTCGCCGCCACTAGACCCCCTGATCCCATCCTTGCCGTAAACCATACAAGGAACTCCTCCGTTACCCATGACATACCCGAATATATATTCTAAATACTACTTTTTATCGCATAGAATAGAGAAAATGTGCTAAGAAATATGAATGGCATGTTCTTGGGTACTTAAAATTGTAGTAATAAGGGAATTTCAATGGCAACCTACACCAGTAGACATTTGTATCTGCTTGCATTTACACCAGACTTGAAGCATAAGAGATCATATAATATCGTTAGAGATTAATTAAACTAAAAAATGATCACACAAAGCGGTGGGATTCGTCTCCAAAGATTAGTCGAGGTGCGCGCCCGGACACTTGAGTTATCGTGTGATGTGGACTACAACCATAGGCATGCTGACAAATTCAACTCGATAACCATGAAACTGTGACCCCTCACTGATATTGACGTCCCGATAAACGACCTAACTTAAACTTAATTAGGTCAAAGCAACATGATTTCACGCAAACAATCGTATTTTATATATCTTAAACAAAATCTTTTTTGGAGGCAAACAAAAAAAAAGAATTCCCGACTTTATTTAGACCTGCTTATGAGTTTGTCGATGCACTTAATAAAAGACAAACGCAATCGATTTTCTCCTAAACGACACTGACATTATTCTTTTTTGGGTAGAGATAACTACGTTTTGAACCATTCTAACCTAGATTGAGACAACCACTGTCGAGTGCAGTTGGTATGTCATCTCTCCCCTATGGGAAAGGTCATGGGTTCGACCCCTGCTGGGGCAATACCCTTGAGTCCCAAGCTATGGATAACTTCTGGATCCGTGCTAATTCTAACACCCCCGCTAACCCCCGTTGATATATGACGATTGAAAAAAAAAAAAAAACCTAGATTGAATAAGTACTACTTCGTGGAATCATCAACTTGGCCTTGACCATAGTTTGAATGAAAGTTGGTGGGCAAACTTTGATTCCATTATTTTACGCGAAAACGTACGTGGGTAAACTTCAATAAGATGTCCCATTGGTGTAGGCAGAGGCGGAGTAAGAATCTTTATTTTGGAGGGCCATATATGAATACGTTTCTTACTTACTCTATTAAATTTCACTAATCAAGTTTATCCATTCTTGATTATCATATATATGATACACTAGATGCAATTATCTTGTTTAGTAATTAGAACATATGTATAGTCGTATTTGATTGCGTGTGACAGATAAATTTTTAAGAATTTTTTTTCAAAAAGTAAGGTAAAACTATTAGTCTTGAAGACCGGCCTAAATTTGGTGTAACTTTAGAGATGAGGTCACTAATTATATATTATAAATAGGGAAATGATTTTGTCACTTCCTTTTTTGTTAACGTCACTCCCCTGCAAGTATATTTTTGCACCAAAAATACACTTGCAGGAGAGTGGCGTTAACAAAAAAAAGAGTGGCAAAATCAGCAGCCTATAAATATTCGAGAAAAGTATAAAATTAGTGTATGCTTTCAAGCACGTCACTGCCACTACTATGGAAATTGTACGAAAATTGGCTCTTAGCCATCTGGTTGTACTTGTCCCCTTTGGCTTCTAAAAGGAGGTCTAGGGTTCGAGTCTATAAAGAGATGTCGAACCCTCTTCGGTTGAGGAGGTCGAGGGTTCGAGTCTATAGAGAGATGTTGAACCCTCTTCGGTTGTTAACCACTAATTTCTCTCCAACGTATGTATACAACCTTCGCCAAAAAGGGACCAAATTCCTAGCATACATATAGCACAAGAATTGGTATATCCTCTTTCTGCACTTCTATAGTAGTAGTGGTGTGTCTGAAAGGGAGGGGGGTTGACAAATAACTTGGTGCTTCATAAACTCAGCCCATTGAGCCCAATCATCATTCGGATCCTTCTTGTCATCTGCCGTGTTGGGCTCATCCTTAACTTTACCCGTGTTGGGCTCATCCTTAACTTTACTTGTAGAGGTATAACCAAATGGGCTAAGTGTCACGTCTCCTCTTTTAGTGGCGACCCAATATCCCCATTGAGCCCAATCATCATTCGGATCCTTCTTGTCATCTGCCGTGTTGGGCTCATCCTTAACTTTACTTGTAGAGGTATAACCAAATGGGCTAAGTGTCACGTCTTCTCTTTTAGTGGCGACCCAATATCCCCATTGAGCCCAATCATCATTCGGATCCTTCTTGTCATCTGCCGTGTTGGGCTCATCCTTAACTTTACCCGTGTTGGGCTCATCCTTAACTTTACTTGTAGAGGTATAACCCAATGGGCTAAGTGTCACGTCTCCTCTTTTAGTGGCGACCCAATATCAAACATGTTAACTCCACCATCCCTTCCTTCATTTCCCAGACTAACCCCCTTCCGAAACTCAACTGTGATTATTTGTGGGGCTCTTCTGACGAGGCCCGTAAGCTTCATCTTATCAGTTGGAAAACTGTGACTAAGCCCAAGGCCTTGGGTGGGCTTGGCTTGGCATTCGTAGTGCTCGATCACTCTGCTAATCAAGTTGCTCTTGCTAAACTCAATTGGAGATTTCAGAATGAGCCTAACTCTCTTTGGGCGAAAGTCCTAAAAGGGAAGTATGGTAGCGTTGACAAAGTCGCTTGCAAGCCCTCTCCCCTTTGGAGAAGTGTGTGCAAAGGTAATGCTTTGTTCAAGAAGGGTACCAGATCTGTGATCCGTAATGGTCGCGCTACGAGTTTTTGGTTTGATAATTGGTTAGGTATAGGGTCCCCTCCGTGACCTTATTGAAGGTCCCTTATCTTTGCATGACGCTGCTTTACTTGTGCGTGATTTAGTGGGATGGTAATGCCTGGGATCTCGAGAGGACTTCTTTTATCTTTCCCCCTTCGGTAGTGAAACTCATTCTTAGCCAGGCAATCCATTGGTTTAATGACGAACCAGATGGTATTTGTTGGAACTCCCCCTCGGGCCGTTTCATTAGTAAGGATACCTATGCTCTCTTTGCATTGACGGGTTCCAGCTTGTTAGATTGTAGTGGCTAACATGTAATGAGACATGTCTCAGTAGATTAGTTTGTCTTAGCTAGGGTGCTATTTGTTAGATTCTTTGTACAAAAGGGTACTTTAGTCATTTGTATTGTAGGGATGTATATATTCCCCTTTTCTCTGTTAATGAAATCAGATGAGAGATTTCTCACGCTCAATTCTTTCTCTCTCCAAATTCGTTCATGGTATCAGAGCATCACGATCTAGGGCACCGGATCTTTTTCCCACCTGGACTCTCGCCGACTACCGGCGACCTCCGGCGAACTTCGGCGAACCCAGGTTGTTCTCGTTTGAGGTCTTTCTACCTCCGGTTGGACTCGTTTTGAGTGTTCTCTGGTGCCGATTGGGTATTTTTTCTGCTGCCTATTGCTTCCAAGATCTGGTATGTGCTCGTTCTTTATGTTTGTTGCTGTTGATCATCTCTGTAAGCTTCCGCTACCGCCTCTTTGCTTCTGAAAGTGACTGGGCCTGGTTATCCGAGGTTCCTTTTTCATGTGTTTCGAAGCCTGTGGTTAGTTTACTCGTAACCCACTATTTAGGGGGCGTTTGCTGCACTTGAACAGTGATTTGTGTTTGTATTGTTCAGTTGTGCAACTTCTTTTTTCGGCAGTCCACTGTTTTTGAGCCTTCAATATGTCAGAGGAGAATCCATTTTCAAATGAAGGAACTGGTAAGTCTAGTTCAAACAGTGGAATGGGTTATAGTCCTTTTCTTGACAACACTCCGATGGATATCTGCCGCGTCAAGTTAGATGGTTCCAATTATCTACTTTGGTCGCGTGCGTTTACACTGGCTATCACCACTAAGGGTCTCCTACACTACCTTACTGAGAATGTGGTGAAACCCACGGAGGGACCAGATCTCACAAAATGGACCAATCATAATGCCTTGGTCTTGACATGGCTGTTTAATTCGATGTCTTCTACTATTCAGAATAGCTTTATGTATCTTGATACGCCAAAGCAGGTTTGGGATGCCGTGGCAGAGACTTATTCTCAAAAAGGGAATGACGCCCAAATTTTTGAGTTGAGGAAGAAACTCAAGGCCGTTGTACAAAACAATCGACCAGTTGCTGACTATTATGCAGAGATAATGGGGCTCTGGCAGGCACTTGATTTTTATCAAAGTTATCGGCCTGTTTGTGCTACTGATGCTGTTGCTTTCCAACAAATGGTTGGGAAAGATCGTGTTTATGACTTTATGGCAGGTCTTGATGTGGATTATGATCAGCACCGTGGGCATGTGCTGAGTCGTACCCCTCTTCCCTCTCTTGGCGAGGCTTATGCAAGTATTCAGCAAGAGGAGACTCGCAGAAATTCTATGGCTCCTCCCTTGATGGCATCCACTCCAGATCACTCAGCCTTGGTATCTATTCCCTTTCCACGGGATGGTAAAACAGGACAGAGCCAGTTGAAGGCCAAAGGTGTTTCGGTTGATCGAGCCTCACTCCATTGTGACTATTGTGATAAAAATGGTCATACCAAGGAATATTGTTGGAAGTTACATGGTAAACCTAACTCACGGGGACACCGAGGTGGTCGTAGTGGTGGTTCTGTGCGCTCTTATGCCAATGCCACAGAGTCTGCTGGTGACTCTATATCTAATACTGGTGATTCTTTTTCTCCCGAAGAGATGCAAGTTCTCAGGCGGCTAATGAGTAACCAAGGTCCTCCATCCTCTATGGCTTCTAATTCCACTACTTCCTCCCACTCTGCCAACTCAGGTATACAAGCTCATATTTCTCCAGCTTCTATCTCTATTCCTTGGATAATCGATTCTGGTGCCACAGACCATATGACAGGTTGCTCATCCTTTTTTGATTCCTACTCTACTTGCTCCGGTAAGGACAAAGTACGAGTAGCTGATGGATCCCTATCTGCTATTTCGGGGAAAGGTTCCATTCGCTGCTCACCTACCTTACCTCTTTCTTCCGTTCTCCATGTTCCAAATTTTACTACTAATCTTATATCTGTTAGTAGTCTCACACAATCTTTGAATTGTTCGGTAACATTTTTTCCCACTCATTGTGTCTTTCAGGAACTGGAAACAGGAAAGACGATTGGTACCGGTAGAGCTCAGGATGGCCTGTATTTTTTGGAGTCTGTGCCTTGTCCTTCTTTTACACCCTTATCATTGGGTCATGCCCTTGAGGCGGATACGGGTTCAGCTCTTCCTCTATTGCATCGGTGGCACCGTAGACTTGGCCACCCTTCTTTTGGTATTTTAGAGAAACTTTTCCCTACTTTAACTAAACGATGTTCTAGAAGTAGGTTCTTTTGTGAAGCTTGTGAACTTGCAAAACATAGACGTTCCTTTTATGCTCCTGTTCATCAGAGAAGTGCTTCTCCTTTTATGGTTGTCCACACCACACTGATGTCTGGGGTCCTTCCCCCATTACCTCTATTTCTAGTTATCGCTATTTTGTTACCTTTATTGATTGTCATTCTCGTATAACTTGGGTGTATCTACTTCGAGCAAAAAGTGAAGTTTTCTCATGCTTCCAGTCATTTCATAAGATGGTGCACACACAATTTGATACCAACATCAAGATACTTCGTTGTGACAATGGGACCGAATATATGAACGGTCCCTTCAAGTCATATCTTGATGGCCATGGTATTCTTTTCCAAACCACTTGTGTAGATACGCCGCAGCAAAATGGAGTTGCGGAAAGGAAGAACCGGCATCTGCTGAGGTGGCTCGCTCTCTTATGTTTACTATGAATGTTCCTAAACATTTTTGGGGCGAGGCTATCCTTACAGCACCTCTTATCTTATTAATCGAATGCCATCCAGTGTTCTTCAATTCCGGACTCCCTTGGATTTCCTTCTTGGTAACTTTCGGGTCTCTACTCTTCCTCCTAAGATTTTTGGTTGTGTTTGTTATGTGCATGCTCCTCACCACCCCGGTGGAAAGTTAGATCCTAAAGCTCGTAAATGCGTTTTTCTTGGCTACTCCCCCACTCAAAAGGGGTATCATTGCTATGACCCTCTTTCTCGAAAGAAATTTGTTTCAATGGATGTCACCTTTTGGGAACACCAACCCTTTTACCCTCTCTCGTCCTCATCTCTTCAGGGAGAGTTCTAGAGGGGAAGAGATGTTGACATCTTGTGGTTTTGATTTGTGGTCATTTCCCCCAACTATTGGTGAGGGGGAGAATGTTGGTACAGGGGAGAACATTGGTGAGGGGGAGGAGGCTTCTCCTAGCCTTAGTAATCCTGAAGGGGAGAGAGAGGAACCTGAATCTAGAGAAAGAATAATGCCAGATGCAAGAGAAAGATTGGACAGACCTGAGTTAAAAACTTTCACTCGCAAGAAAAAGGGCCAACCTGGTGCATTACCACAGTACCAATCATCACCACCAGTTCCAGTTCCTGACGTCAGCTGAGTCTTCTGGTAAATCTCCTTCCTCTATATCCCTTCCTTTTGATGATCTTGATGTGCCTATTGCTCATAGAAAGCCAATTCGTACACATAAAGTGCCGGCTCGATTATGTACCCAACATTCCATTTCGCAATTTGTTTCATATTCTCGTCTGTCTCCTTCGTACTCTACCTTTCTTTCTTCTCTTTCTTCTATACCTATTCCACAGGGTTGGAAGGAAGCTTTTGCAATTCCTAAGTGGAATGAAGCTATGGTAGAGGAGATGAAGGCCTTGAAGAAAAATGGCACTGGGAGTTAGTGTCTCTTCCTCGGGAAAAGAATGCAGTGGGATGTAAATGGGTGTTCACGGTTAAGCATAAAGTTGATGGCACTGTTGAGAGGTACAAGGCAAGATTGGTTGCCAAAGGCTATACTCGGACATATGGCATTGACTATGAAGAAACCTTTGCTCCAGTGGCCAAGATGAACTCTATTCGCACCTTGTTGTCCTGTGCTGCTACTCTAAACTGGCCACTTCAACAGTTTGATGTGAAGAATGCTTTTCTTCATGGTGATTTGGAAGAAGAGGTGTATATGGATATACCACCTGGTTTTTCTTCCTCTACCACTGAGAGCAAGGTGTGTAGGTTGAAGAAGGCTCTCTATGGCTTGAAACAATCACCAAGAGCATGGTTTGACAGATTTCTCAAGGCCATGTTGAAACTTGGATACACGCAGAGTCATGCTGATCATACTATGTTCACCAAGAGGAGTGATGGTAAGATTGCCATCCTTATAGTTTATGTGGATGACATAATTATGACAGGTGATGATGTGAATGAGCTTCAGATGCTTAAAGTTCTTCTTGCCAAGGAATTTGAAATTAAGGAGCTGGGGGCGATGCAATACTTTCTTGGCATGGAGGTGGCTAGATCCGAGAAAGGGATCTTCATTTCCCAAAGGAAATATATTCTTGACCTCTTGGAGGAGACAGGGATGCTGGGGTGCAAGCCCGCTGACACTCCTATTGAGGTCAATCATCATCTTGGTAGTGTGGGAGAGCATGCGGATAAGGAAAGATATCAGAGACTTGTGGGTCGTTTGATATACTTATCCCACACACGTCCAGATATTTCTTATGCGGTGGGAGTTGTCAGTCAATTTATGCATGACCCTCGTTCTTCTCACCTTGATGCTGTTTATCGTATCTTGAGGTACCTAAAATCCTCTCCGGGCAAAGGTATTTTGTTTTCAAACCATGGTCATTTGAGGTTGGAATCCTTCACTGATGCAGACTGGGCAGGATCTATTGATGATAGACGTTCTACCTCTGGCTATTGCACTTTCCTTGGTGGGAATTTAGTTACGTGGAGAAGCAAAAAGCAATCTGTGGTAGCGAGGTCAAGTGCAGAAGCTGAGTACAGAGCCATGGCACATGGTGTTTGTGAGCTTTTATGGCTTCAAACTTTTTGCATGATTTGGGAATTGTTGATCACAGTTCTATGAAACTGTACTGTGATAACAAGGCTGCTATCAATATCGCTCATAACCCTGTTCAACATGATCGGACAAAGCATATAGAGATTGATAGACACTTTATCAAAGAGAAGCTGAGCAGTGGTGTAATATGCATGCCTTATGTGAAATCCGAGGACCAATTAGCTGATGTGTTTACTAAAGGTCTTAGTAGTAAGGTATTTCATCGTATCCTCTCCAAGTTGGGCATGATCAATATCTATGCACCAACTTGAGGGGGAGTGTTAGATTGTAGTGGCTAACATGTAATGAGACATGTCTCAGTAGATTAGTTTGTCTTAGCTAGGGTGCTATTTGTTAGATTCTTTGTACAAAAGGGTACTTTAGTCATTTGTATTGTAGGGATGTATATATTCCCCTTTTCTCTGTTAATGAAATCAGATGAGAGATTTCTCACGCTCAATTCTTTCTCTCTCCAAATTCGTTCACAGCTCCTCTCCTTATGTGGACTGGACTTGGCTTTGGAAAATCCCCGCTAACCCGCGCATCATTCATTTCATTTGGTTAGTGGCCCATGGTCGTCTGGCTACCAAAGATAATCTTTTCAGTTTTCACTAGGCACATCGCCCCGAATCCCTTTTGCGCCCATTGTCCCGATCTGATTGAGGATAATATCCATGTCATTCGGGACTGTTCTTTTGCTCGCGTTATGTGGTCTGCTCTCCTTCCCCCTAGTTATAGTTCTCAGTTCTACTCCACTTCCACCCCCTTTCATGTCTGGCTCAAATTCAATTGCAAGCTTCGTTTAACCTCTCACTGGGATATCAAACCTTTCTCCCCCCAAGATGTTTTGGCCTGGGCATCGGAATGGTATTTTACAGTCCATCATTCTTCGGTGGATAAAGGTTACATTGAAAAGCAGATTGGTTGGGATCCTCCGCCTTTTGGGACGGTTAAATTAAATTCTGATGGTGCTATGGACAAGCATGGAAATGCCGCAGCCGGGGGTCTTCTCCGAGATCATAGTGGAAATCTTCTGGTGGGCTATCAACGACATATTGGTACTTGCTCAAGTTTGGCAGCCGAGTTGTGGGGCCTGAGAGATGGTCTCAAATTGGCTAAAGATTTTGATTATCAATGTGTCCAAATAAGTCTTGATTCAGTCTCTGTTATTAACCTCATCCGAAGCCATGACATTTGATGCCAAGGAGCGACAAAGAAGCCATGACATTTGATGCCAAGGAGCTCCGTTGCCAGAAGCACAAGAAATGGCTACTCTACAGCGTAGCCTTCATCGTTTTCCAGACGGGAATCATACTCCTCTTCTCCATGACGGTTATGAAGGTCCGAAATCCCAAGTTCCGGGTCAAATCCGCCACCTTCAACGTGTTTGGTATCCCAACACTTCCATCAATCTTAAAACCAACTTCGCACTTGGGACAAAGAACACCAATTTTGGCCCCTACAAGTACGACAACAGCACAATGTATTTCTACTATGATGAAGCTAAGGTTGGGACTGTTGTTATTCCCAAATCAAAAGCCCAATTCCAAAGGACCAAAAAGTTTACCGTTGCACTGGACCTTGCTTCGAAAGACGCAACTGGCAAATGATTGCCTTTGAGCAGCCGATCGAAATTGACCGCGAAAGTGGAGTTGATGTTGATTTTCAAGAAGAAGGATGTTGACATGAATTGTACAATGGAAGTGAATACGGCAACACAGTCCCTCCAGAATATCAGTTGCAAGTAGATACAACACCGTCATCATCAGTTTGGTTTTCAGTTGGCCAAAATGGGAAAAATTATAGTGTTCGTTTGATTGTTCCTCAGAGGGGTTGAGTTTGACATTTGCTACTAAAGCCCCGGTTTGGGGATATCTTCACATTTTGCTTTACATACTTCGGATTTGTTTTCTTGTATGGAAATATGGAATGCAATAAAACTTTAATTCTTCGAATTCATATTTGTCTTTTGTGGACCGTAAACTAACCTATAACCAAACACTATTTGCATTGATTTTGGGATTTGGCTATGTAAACGTTGAATTTATTGAGGGAATTAAACCCAACACATTTTGTAAACAAAACTAACAGTGCCTTTTTCCAACTTTAAAAAAGTGAAGAAATTCAGTAGATAACTAAGTCAAACTAAATAAATTGCACTTGGCCGCGTCAAATTTCTCTTGGCCACATGGAATTACACTTGGCCGCATCGAATTACACTTGGAGGCGCTACGAATTGCACTTGGCCGCATCAAATTGCACTTGGCCGCGTCTAATTGCACTTAAAATACAATTCGTAGCGGCCAAGTGCCTCGGAGACTGTCAACTCATAGCCGGGCAGTGGACGGGCTTATATTCTCCGTATCAATCCCACATATGAAGAAGGCTCCCTCCAGCTCGACCTCTTTTTCCCTCACCTATGACTAGGAAGAAGGGAATGACCCTTTTCAACGGGATCCCGCGTCCTTGCAGTGACTTTTACTCACTGCAAACAACAGCCCCCCAAAACGACGTCGTTTTGGGGGTATTTTGGATTCCTCATGTATTGAAGTCACGTGATCCCCGTCTGACGACTCTGACCAATCTCTCTCTCTCTCTCTGTGTGCCCATTCTTCTCTAGTGCTAAAGTTTTCTTCTCCAACTCCAAGTGCTAAAGTACACTGAGGCCCCGTTTGATAACCCTCCAAGGGGTTGGGATTGGATTGGTAGAGTGTTGGTATTATTAATACCTTGTTTGGTAACCAAAAATGGTTCGGACTAGTAGTCCGATGGGATTAAAAATCCGGGTAATAGGGGGTATTGCTAATACCCCGTGGGACTTGGTATTGAGGGGTATTAATAGTCCAATCCCAACTCCTTCACATTACCAATCCCTTTTCATTACCAATTTCTTCTATCAATCCAATCCCATCATCTAATCCCATCTCAAACAAACATGATATTAATAATCCCATCATTTAATCCCATCCCAAACAAACATACTCATTATCAATCCCTTCTCATTACCAATCTCATCTCCTTACGAATCCCAATCCTAATCCCATCTCTTTACGAATCCCATCCATCTATCACTGTTATCAAACGAGGCCTGAAGGACTGCCCCATACTGAAAATTTGTTCCCCTAATCCCCCATCTCTAATGGTCATCAAGCAAAACTTCATTTCTAGATCAGATCGAACATGGGAAAATAGATTCTAACTACGAATTTCATTTGAGAAGGAAACAATTAGTAATCAAGTAGTATTTCTTAATGAAGAGAGAGAACCAACCCTGTGTTCATGGAGATTTGAATTAATTTTGGGTTCACTAGTATAGAAACCTGAGTAGAAAACAGGTCCTTTTTTGCTTAATCGAATCCAGAAAATCTCTACTTGACCAATCAATTAGTAAATTAGACTGAATCACAAGAACCCATATAAATTCAATCAAATTTCAAGTCCAACACAAGAAGAGAGAAAAACAAGTCTTTAATCAAATTCGTATCTTAGTTTTTTCTTTTACCGTAATTATGTTCTTATGATACTTTATCAAAGGTTTACTAATTGCTTGAGTCCCTCTTTGATTATTGTTGTGGAGGAAGAAACTTGAAGAAGAAAACGTTTTTAAGAAGAAGACAGAGAGAGAGAGAGATAGAGAGTTTTGGTCTGTGGGAATCCAGAGAGAGAGAGAGAGTTGGTCTGTGGGGGATTCAAGAGAGAGAGAGAGAGAGAGTGTTTTGGTCTGTGGGGGATTCACGTGCTAGAAGAGCAATCCAAAATACCCCAAAAACGATGTCGTCTTGGGGACTGCTGTTTGCAGTGAGTAAAAGTCACTGCAGGGACGCGGGATCCTTTTCAACGAAAGTCTTAGTCTTTGCTTTACTAAAGTTATTGCCCTCGCTCAGCGGTATGGCAACTAGACAGTAGCAAGGTGGCGCTGAGCTATCTTCGCTTTAGGGAGAGAACATCACTATAAAATGTTAGGCTTTTGTCACTAAGAGGTGCGTAGCGCTTTTCATCTTTATCTTTTTCTTTATAATAGGTTGCGCTCGTAAATAGAAAGGCTAAGCTGTTGATATCGTAGTAAAGGTAAAGTAGCCAAGCTAAGAGGAATCGATCTAGCAATCCATTCTAGGCTCCCGATAGATTTAGGAGTGACCGGCAGTGAATACCCGGTAGCAAAGGAAGAAAAAGACTCGGCTTAACTTCACTTGGGTTCGGTTTCCCTTGTGACTATGGTTATCGGTGCACGTTTCATGTTTGTTTGAGTAATAGCAATGAGATTTCCCAATATCATGCTAAGAATAGCTAAGATGAAGTAGCTAATTTCGAAGTAACAAAAAGAAAGGCAACGACTGGAGTGGGAGAGTCAGAGTCAAAGAGAGGATTCCTCACTTCTTTACTCTCGTGCAAAACCGTGTATGAGACTTTTATCTCACACGGCTCCTAAGTGATAAAAGAAAGAAGAATTCATCTTCTTTCGTTTTTGATTTGATTACCTTCCTCGCGTATGTATAAGACCAAATCCATTCGGAGCTCGGATGAGGTCGGTCTGCCCGCCTCTTGCTCGCTCCGGTAATAACCGTTGGTGGGTGCCAAGGGAGACCCTGCTTTGTACTCAGACTTGTTTTGGGAAATTGGTTTAGGAATGAGAGTAGTGAAGGGAATTAGGATTTTTTTTTTTTTTTTTGTGAATTGAAGGAAATGTTGGTTGTGGTAGTGACAAGGGTTTGGGAGCTGTGGCGTATATACATGGAAATTTTCTGATGGAAATTAAACATCTTGTTTGAATTGGAAGTGGGGTTTAATCTGGGGAAATGGCTTGGGGGAAATATATTATGCTTGCCAAAAGCTTGAGTTTTGAGACTGGTTTTGTTTAGGGACCGATGGACTGGTATCAATATCTATATTCAACAAAAGCATATTTATATCTTTAGTCCAACTATTCTTACCGCTCTGTTTCACCACTCGTTCAATCTCACCGTCTTTCTCGGCAATTCTTGGTTGAGATATGTTTTTAAACTTTGACCGGTAATAAATAACTCTGTCCGGTAATAGTTTGTTTTCAATCGGGACCGTCCAAAAAACTTCTGAACGGTGAGATTGAGAGCGGTAGGGGTAGACTTTTGGTTATATCTTGAGCTTGGCTCAAGCCTTAACGAGCCGAGCTTAGTCATTTATTAAGCGAGCCTCTTTAATCGAGTCGAGCCTCCCTTAACGAGTAGAGCTTTTGTCGAACGAGGAGCTCGGCTCGTTTAGTAAACAAGTCAAAAACTTGAGCTCGTGCTCGGCTTGTTTAGTAAACGAGCCGAGCCAAGCCGAGTTTGCGAGCTGCTAGGTTCATTTACAGCCCTACCTACATGCATGTGAACTAGGGGTGAGCAAATAACCCGCGGGTATGCGGGTCCGACCCGACCCGAAGGGTTCAGACGGCTTCAACCAAGTAGATCGGACGGTTGCGGTTTGTAATCCGTGAAAAAATCGGATTTCGGGTCGGCGTCCGGTGTACCCGGCCAACCCAGTGCTTGCCACCACCTCTGGAAAGTATGGTGTCAGAGAAATCAGATTCGATTGTGTTTCGTGAGACAACTAGCTAGCACTGAAGGATTTCCTACTCCGGAACCTTGGCTAAAAAACTCTCCAGTTTTAATTAATTAAGAAGTCCAACAAATGGCTTTTGAGCCAGGTCCCGTGGTTGATGATTGTGGTAGCTAGAGATCAACATATTGTGGAATATATTCAGTTGATGGGCAAATGGATAGTAGCTAGCCTATATAGAGCGGATTGATTTTTGTAATACGAGCGTTACTGTATAAGAAAGAGTGTTTTGAGTAGGTGGTGATGAACATCATTCATTGGTTCCTTTGTACTATTTTGTTAGTCAAAATTATGGTTTGGTTGCTGAGATGTTTAGTACAACAGATGGATTATAACTCGTAGAGAACGGTGTAGACTGGACCTTTCTATATCTTGATCAAGCCATTCATCACATCCAAATATTATAACGTGATTTCGAACATACGATCTAATAGTCAATGCCTAAGAGCTTCCTTCTGAGGTTCGACATCGATCTCTAAGGTGCTATCAATTCTATTGGAACCGGTCCATATAGAGCTTTAATTTGGTTTTAATTGGGGCCCGCTAGTGGACGGTGTGATTGGCCCCCAAGTAGTTGAGGTGCGCGTAAGTTGGACCCGAACACCTAAGTTATCAAAAACCGTGTGATCGTTCATGATTGAGATTGATAATAAAAAGACCAATCACCAATGATCTTGATCCAATGCCACACCTGCAAGTGCCAAACATAGTGCCTACCACATTTGTAATCTGACTAATCTTTAATTCTTTATAGGAAATTGATCATGACAAGTTAAGATAACACTCATACTATTGGAGATGCGTGTAAAATGCCGAGGACACGCGAGTTCTCAAAAAAAGAGAATACTCATACGAGAATATAGTTCTACGATCTATATATATTCAACCAACTTAACGAAGTATACTGATCTATATATATTCATTTGAATTGCCCGAACGATCAAACTTCGGAAAAATTTGTAAACTCATCTGGGAGAAATGACAAAACACATTGATAAGCAAGAGGAGGACTCTTAACATTCACAACTAATTTCAGATTGTACATTACTAAAAAATAATCAGTCATATTCCTTCCGCATATGGTGGGCAAAAAATAAGTCATACCATGGCCAAAACATTACCATCTCTCACTGCCAACAGTGTCACTGTAATGTCAAGACTCAAGTGTATTGTCATTACACTTGCCGTTGAAACCCAAGCTCTCCGACCCAGAAAAACTTAGCCCTACCCTTTAGCAAAAACAGGAATAGGTCCAGAATTCCATATTACATAAAGAATAACCCCACAACTTTCAAAGACTAAACCATCTCATCAATGTTTCCAATTGAGCTAACTACAGTCAAATTTTTTGGAGAAAGGAAAAAAAATTCTAGCTGAGGCAATCATAAAAGAGGACATATTTACTGAAACTTGGTGCTGAAGAAACCAGTAGAACCGGGGACTGAAATTTGCCGAATCACAGGGAAGGGAGGCTGCAAGAACGGGAATGTGGCTTTGCACTGCATATTGTTGCTGCACACCTGTTATATAAGAAGGCAGGACAGACAGCTGAAATGCTTGAGCGGCTGCAACTCATGTTGAATTTCTACGATAAGGCATTGTAACCAACTGAAAAACAAGTTCCTCCCTAAACAAAAATTACAATCAATAATCATCACATCTAATGTGAATGCACCAGTATCCACAAAATACAGGGGGAAATCAACCATTGTAAATAAACAACATTCTTCTATTGGTCAATTAATGACGACACTTCAACAAGCAATCATAATTCCTATACTAAATTTGTATTCTCTCTTTTTTCTGATTGGTTTTCTTTCTTCGTTGATTCCGAGAAAGATAACCAATTCTTCCGTCTCCATTGTTTGTTCTTTTTTTGACGGCCAATCCCTTTAACCGGTAAACAACATATGTAATTCACAAAAGAGATTCAAAACTTCTCCACCAATCAAAATATATAGCAGATGATTGTTCGCAATATCCAAATTAACAAATGGGGATGGCTGGTGTATTTATAAATTTTGGTTAAGAAACAGTTATTTCAAATAACTCAAGGGCTTACATCTGATTCATAGTATAGTCTCATTCCAAGTACAAAGCTCTTTTCATGGGCGAACCTAAACTCAAGAGCAATTGTTTTTGAAGATATACTCCTCAACTTCATCTTGATAACAAGGCAATTGATAACCAGGCAACAGTCGTTTTAAACGCGAATGAGTATGCCCACGCAAACTAGATATGTTGTATATGCATTAGCACATCAGCCATATCCCTTTAAGATACTCCTTTAAGGAACATGTACATGCAGCCATGTCCCTAGGAAGAAAACCCTCTCTCCCATTTGACTAGGATACGTAATCGACAATCACAGTCAGCGAGGAAAATGAATGAAACATTACTGGAGTCAAAACCACAGACAAATACATTTTTTCTATAATCCTATTGACTTCCCCCCTAAGATAAACCTTTTCCAGGTCAACAAAAGTAATCACATCCAAATCCCTAAACTTAATGCCAGTTTTTTTTTTGTTTTGATAATCAACTTAATGCCTGCTAGTGCCTGCCTTATTTGGTATTTAGCTTATTGGCGCTAGCCATTGACACTGTTACTAAATTGTGGTAACTTTTTATAGTCCCTGTTTGATGACCAGTCTAGAAGGAAGGTGGCCCTGTTAGTAAACGGCTGCATGTTTTGAAGGCTGTGCAGTAATAGTCTAGGACTGTGAATCCCCCAAAATGGGGGGACTGGCAAACTCAAAAGGGGGTGTCTTTCATACTCCAGTCCGGAGTATTACCTCCCAATTGATACATTGTCACATTAATCCCCTCACTCCTCAACCAAAACAGACATGGTTTTGACAGTCCTACCCAATCCCTACCTCCAACCAAACTACCAACTTCACTGCTAATCCCTCCTTATTACCAATCCCAATTCGAATCCCTTCCTCACTACCAATCCCAATTCAAATCCCTTCCTCACTTCAATCTATAAAAACGTATCAAGCGAGGCAAGTGCTCACGATTTTTGTTAGCATATTTCGCAAGCTAACATACCAACACTAGAATGGCGGTACTTAACCGAGTTTAGACTATCCTTCAACCGTATTTGAAAAAATGAACATACCAATATTCAGAATCTCTTCGTGGACAGTAGCTCAAGACAATAAGGGAACTTCACGGCAATCTCTGTTACTGGTTCTTTGCTAGGAACTCCCTGGCTGGCCTTTGCCAACATTTGCCCCAAAGCAATAGATACCGGAAATGCAACAGCATTTCCGACCTGTATGTACCTGCCATATTCGTGAAGACAACCAATATCAGAGACCAACAAGGAAAAACTGCAACAAACAAGGAAAAGAGTTACAATTGCTAAATAAATAGGTTCCTATTCAATACCATCTTCAATTTTTTGCCTCATCCGAGACCTTTTCATTCCCTTGCAATTTCTTAATCAATTCAACCAATAACTACAAAAAGAAGGAAGGCATGCAAAGGATACCTTTCTTTGACGCCCCCACATAATTTATACCAGTCGGGGAATCCTTGTAACCGGGCGTTTTCACGAATGGATAACACCCGATCTTGCCCTGGATGAAGGATACACTATCCAAAGAATTTGTATATTTAACCAAGTTAGTATTTTGGTCAAAATTTCAAAAGACTTTTTGAAAGATAGGATGTGAAGGGCTAAAACCTGGTTGTGAGGTTCTGCTCTTGTCACTACGGTATGCACAAATTCATCCCACCACAAGCGACCAAACGGCCTGCATTATTTAGCTGATATGTTACAAAACATGAAAAACCAAGCAACATAATATTTTAGAATATGTGAACACAAATACACATACTTAGTTGATGTCCCACGGACAAATGACAAAGCATAATCTGGCACCTGTTTTCATTCATTCAATATTAGTCTTACAAGAATTATGAGAAATGTAAAGAATGAATAAAGAGATTTTTGCAGTGAAAAATGCAAAGCAATACCAGAGGTTTTCCAGAACTGACTGTCGGTCTTTCAATTGATGGGTCCAATTCTGCCTTGTTGTTAGGGCCCACCCGAACACCAGGCAAGTCCCTATAGTTAGCTCCCTATGAAAACACATCAAGAACAATAAACACAAATTTTACATAACCATAGTAATCTTTAGGAAGCTTCTGAATTAGCACAACAAAGGATGAAAAAGCTAACCTTTCTTTTTGGTATACGGCAAACTCTTTCATAGTCGTCTTTATTCAGTAGATAAGGTATATGATCATACAACATATCTTTTTGCAATGCACTATTTTCACCATTCAAAGACAGAAATACTGCATAGCACAAAATGAACCTATATCAGAGACTCCAATTTTAGAGGATATTATAACCCCACAAGTGCAGCAAGTTCATATGAAAACAAGTGTAGAAACGGGTGTATAAGCAAACACCCTGTAAGATGTGATTGATAGTACCCCATTGATTGTCTAAATGAATTTCATGCATATGACGTGGGTAATTTCACCATTTTCAACTTGGTAGCATAGATGATCATGAATGCACAAGTAGTAACATTCAATTGATGTTGGCAGTAGTTCTAAAGCTTCATCAATCTTGGCTTTATAGAGATAGATAAAAGGATCGTGCATTTTATTTGTCGTAAGTATAGATGATTTCTATCTAGGTTGAGTTTATACGTCGTAAGTATAAAAGGATCACTGCATCTCTTGATGATAAGTGTTTTAAATGGTCCTTTAGGTGGAGTCCGAGATAAGACAAAAGGTGGCCATGAATGAATGTAAAATGTAATTGCTTGAGAACTGCAGATACTGTTACCAAATCTATCAACAATCAACTAAAAGAGCAATTAATAGAATGCGGTAGATTTAAGGTCTTAATCTGTGATTTTAATTTTATACTCCTGTGACAAAGGTTTGGTTTCCTGTATGTCAATACCTTCAAGACGTGGACATGTGAGCTTTGAAAGAACATACACTCACAGTATGAAGAGAGAGAGAGAGAGAGAGAGAGAGAGAACAAAGGGTTGAGAAGATTGAACAAGAAAAGAGGTTTCAAACAAAGCTCACAACAGCATGAGAAGGAAAAGAATGTTGATCCAACGCTAACACAATTTCCAAATTGTGAGTTCAATTTTTTGCTACCATTTTCATGCATACATTCGTAGTCACTAATACTTTTTATTCACTTTCTTGCTTTCTTGGACCAAAGAGTGCCACACTGCCACTAATACCAATATGCAACACTCCACTCCATATAGATTGGAATGAATTATATGGTCATAATTCATTCAGCCTTCCATTTATTTTTATTACAATAATAGCAAATGACATGGGAAAGAAAGGAAGAGAGATACAAGGAGACGAGACATAATATGGTAAGGCTAGTTAATCAACGTTGTATTTTGTGTCCAATATTGACAACTTTTCATTCAGTAACCTTGCTATCTTGAAAAAGCATCAGGGAAAAGAAACTAAACTCACCTGGCCTTCTAGTTCTGATGTACTTCTGGAATTCAGTTCTAGGAGCAGAGTCATACGGCCTTTCATCTCGTTTTTCAAAATTTGTGACCTAAACAAGACAATAGGTGATTGTCAGGAGAATCCATGCAAATCCAGATTTATCACAATGTAAAACCGCAACTTAACCATAACAAATAACTCACTTACCTCCGGCAATTCAGATAGTGCATCACTAAGTAGAATGCTCTTTTCCAAGCTACATGATTGATCTTTTTCAAACCCGAGGAGAATTTCCTGCAATTTGAGGCCAGAAATATTAAATGACAACTCTACACTACTCATATAAACATTACATAAAGGAAAACCATTCATACTTTGTATTCGACCGTAACCACCCCCTTTCCAACAAATTCATGTGTGGGCAAAGGATATTGAGGCAACACCTGAAACATGGGGGGGGGAAATGTCTTCTTAGCAACATATATCTCATGAGTAGTAGCATTTTCATAGTAAAAAGGGACTCACCTCTGTCCTACGTGCTCCCCAAAGGAAGACTCGCATCCGACACTGGGGGACTCCATAAGAACCTGCTGCAAGTATGCCCACTCGAGATTGGTAGTCCATGGAAACTAATCGAGCAACCGCATAACACCCCAATACTCCTCCGGCCAACTTAAATATATCGACAACATTCTCCATCAACACAAACCTCGGCTTCAAAAATTCAACTATATCCATAAAGACTTCAAGTTGATGGTTTTTCGGATCGCTCAATGGCTCAGTTATATTTCTGAACCGATTAAAGCCACTCATCCCTTGACAAGGAGGGCCTCCGCATATGAAGTCAACTTTACCCTAAGAAACGTTGAGCACAAATTAAGATCAATCACAACAAACTTCAATCAGAAAAGGAATAAAAGAAAAGAGATGGCATTAAACGTAGAAGGGTACGTCAAAAATAACAAGTGCCCAGGCAAATAGAACAGGCAATACAAGTAAATCTCCCTTGATTACAGAGATTGCCAAGCGTAATTGAGTCATGTATAAAGATGATAAATACTAGCTATGAAAAACAAAATTAAAGCATTTGGATAACAAATACTTACTGGAAGAGGCAAAACCTTCAATTTAAACCCACTTGTCACGAAATCTTTTATTTTGTCCTTGCAATTACTGATAAGAAAATTACAAATAATAAATGGAAACACATAGTTCACAGATATAAGAAAGAATGGCAAGCTAAAATAGTAAGAAAGCAACAAAATGGTAACTGTAGATACCTTAAACCCTCGATTGGCTCCCATGTGTCATCACCAGGCCCATAGCCCTTCCAACGTACCTATAAAGTATTGATGGGAACAAAATGAAATCGACCATGAAGAACGGGAATAAAAGAACATTCTACACAAGTCCTATGAGTGTATTTCATATGCATAGTTTAAAGTTGCCCAATTAGATTTTTAAACGATTGCTACAATATTAATACCATAGAGAACCTTTATATCCACCAACACAAAGTTACTTCCAGTGTACAAAATAAACAAATAGCTTTCCAAAGTACATATAAAGACAGCAACAACAGTGAAAAGAGAGAGATAACAAGTATTTGGCACGACAAAGCTCAAATACTGTGATATTATGAGGACTGAAACTATGCCCCTATGAAACTCTTGATATATTTTTTTACAAATTGAGTAAAATAAGTACTATAGCCAACACCCAACAATGTTTAGCGTACATCTGAACAGAAGATTAACATACAACCATAAGACTACCATTCTCTTTGCACACAAAATATGTACAAAGCCCTTGCAAAATATGAATGTGTGTACATAATTCCAGACAATGCAATGAATCGAGCAATAAAAGCTTGTTTCTCATGATGACCTACCATTTATTTATGTACGAATATTGGTGATGTGTTCAGAAGAGTGTTCGACACCGGTATGAAGCTTCTGGCAAAGTGTTGATTGTGTCGCCATGCCTCTACGAAAAAGGTCTATCTAATCCAAACTACCTCAAGATTAGAAAAGATTTTGGTAAAATCAAAATTAATAAAACCTCAATATCCTAAGTGTATCATAAAATGTTGAGATGGCGTAAGGCTTTGTCCACCGATTTTAGACATAGGTATATGGCTGATAAACTAGTTGTTGCTTAGAAGTATGATAAATTGATAATACACATTGGTGAAATTTAAAACTTAAACTACGTTCATATATCATGGTTTGGAAAAGACAATTTCTTCTTTCTCATAAAAATCTAATATGAAAATCAAGCAGGTAAGGCAGCAAAATCTGTGAAAGCAAACAATCACAGAGGTTGAGATTCAAAGGCCATTCCACATTTTTTGTTGATAAAAATACCTCAAAATACAATCCCGTCTTCTGGATTTCATTCGGGTCACCATAACAAATAGAGAGTAGCTTTTCTACTTCATACTCTCCCGGAGAAACTGAAGATTCGTCATCATTATCTTTATTTTCATCACAGCCCAAGTTGTTTTCTTCAAAATCTGAATCTTCTACATCAGAATCCACCAATTGAAATTCTTTACACAGTTTTTCCCACTCCTTCAGCAAAGATAGGAAATCATCGGCTTTTTCATTCCTCACCTAAAATCATTTTGGACCACTTGTATGATTGACATAGAGAAAAAGGCAACAATACAGAAATCAAAGAATATGGACCAATATGCTACCTCAGTTTCCGGATGGTTCAACTTAAGACTTTTGCAGGCATCAGAATTTAAGTCAACAGCCCACCTCTAATAAGCCCAAGTACAATAAAACACATTTAGTCTGCAAGTTTGAATGAAAGAGTAAGGACTACAAAAACAAAATATTCAATCATTTTATGACATACAGTGACTAATTTAACATCAGAAATGGCAGCCCCAAGAGAAAGTCCAGTTGACATTGCTCCGCATCCGGAGTATAAATCAAGCAAAGTCATTTCGGACTTCTCATCTACATCAGCATCCTCTAGTGCACTATTTGAACAAGCATCGCTTATTGAGGATGCATCACTATCTGCCTTTGAGCTTTCAGGAGCTACAAATGCAAACAAATAAGTTAGAACGCTTTATCTAATACAAGATTACTGATCACAAAGCTGCTACACAATCGGTTAACATGGATAAATGCCTATCACTTTTTTCAAATAGTTATTTCCCAAAACAAAAACACAAGAACCAAGTTATATTCAATGATAATCAAAGAACTACATACTCCGACCTATTGGAGAAACATACTAACCATTGGTTGCGTTCAAAGTGGTGAATGAGAAGTGTGGCACTGAATATGCCATGTCACAATAGAAATCCGAAGATAAGATGAGTTTCTGTTTTTCAGCCAAATCCACCTGTCGCGCAGAAAAGCTAGTGATGAACATTGGAATAAATAGGAACAGCATTACAAAAGAAGTAGATACTTGTAGGTGTGCGTGAAGATCATACATTTGCTGGAAGCTGAACAATTTTTATTTTTGAAACAATAGAGCCCAATGGATTATCGTCTCTAACGCCTGAGTAAAACACCCGTTTTTCGTCGATGAATTTGGATTGTTCCTTAATTACCTAGAAACAACCAAATATATGATGAGTAATGAATGACACATTTTTCAACATCAGCAATACCAAAATTAGTGAGTGAACAACAAATTATCTCACTGTATCTGCAGCTCTATAGAACCACTGCGCGGAAAAATACAACTCCCCATTGATGGTTTCAAAGAGCTCCACAATTTTGGCAATATAATCAGGTTTTCCTTCTTCGGCCTAGTAAAACCACCCAAACAAAAGAATAAGAAGTTTGCATTTAATAACTACTGTAAAATCACATACAGCTTGTAGTTATTTCCTATGAAACCATGGCCCATTATAATAGACAGGTTAAAGCATAATACACAAAAGTATACAGAATAATGATAGCCTATTGAATTCTTAAACTGGATAAGGTTCCATCAATGTCCTTGCAGAATGCCAACCTCTTCTTGACAATTCATCAAACTTTAAAGACTATGTTAAACTTAATATAGCTGGAGAATTAAAGACCTTTAACATGTGGAAAATAACCCTACTTCGTGTGTAGTTAGCTAACAAATCATCCCAAGACTAGACCACAAAAAAATATTTTCCATTGACACAAGGAAGATTCTAAGGTATCACCCTCCTTGTTTGGGGATACCTTATCAAGGTTGACTTTCACAATAAGAAAGTATTACTTTAACCATATGAAGGCGTTAAAAAATATTCCAAATGGCTTAACAAAAATCACAAAATAACACCACAAAAGGGCATAACATTTTCAACATATATTTATCATGCCGCCCATCATGACATTCACCACAAAATGATAATTCAATCACCATGAAAATCATAACATTTTACGGTTTGATCAAACAATAAAGGATACTACAGAAGTTCCCTTAAGAATAAGAAAGGATTAGCAAAGCAGAAAAAACATGCCATGAAAACTCCTATCCAAAAATGATATCTAAGTTTTGCTACAAAGTGACTGGCAATTGCAACATTTACTTTACAGTCCATTTAGCTATAAACCAAAGTATAAGCAAGATACGTGATATCTTCTAACCAGTTACTGATTGCATACAGAAGGAAACAATAAGTGATAGTTGTACTTAAACTTGCAACAGTTGTAACAGGCTTACCTTTACACTATCACCACCATACCAATGTGTATCGTGTTAAAAATTGGCCATTACTTGGATGTAAGAATAAAAAAAAATTATGGTGACATAATCATGACAACAGATTCATACATCAAAATACACACTACCACCACAGCACCACACGTCTAGATATCACGAGAGATGTTTATGAGTGAGTATGCATATCCCGGTAATAGTTAGTAGAATGTCCAAAAAGTTACACAAGCACTTAGAAAATTTTCAAAGAAATAAAAAAACAATCACTTAGCTCACCATTACGTGCGCATAATCATAAAGGTTGAACATACATCCATCAACAACAGCTTGAGTATAGTGAGACTTTGCTTGTAAAACTTGATTTACGCTTGAATCAGCACTACAATCAGATTAAGAAACCACATAGACAGTCACATCTTTTCCTTTAACATGCCCGAGGTTTTAAATATCAGTCTTTGGGTATTGTATCGGTGGTGGTTACGTAACGGTTCTCGAGCCATCTCACTGCTGCATCTCAATATATCGATGAGATGGAAAATCTCATGCATGTTGGCCGATTCCCTTTACGCATCGGTCCATTACTCATTCTTTGGGGTAAAAAAATGATTTTTAAAAATTCATGGTTGCGACAATCAATTCCCGTTACTTTTTTTCCGATACCACCGATACCTTGGCACTGGGACCGTAGGATTATTTAAAACCTCGATTACACGTCAAATCCTTAGGTTATATACATTGTACAAATCTTTAAACTTTAAAAAGAATAACTTACCCATATCGAGTGGGCCATCTGGCCTTCGATTCGTCGGCCGGCACTGGTTTTCCGGCGAACCTGTCGTCGGGTTCCCGTGGCAGCGGAGGCGTGGGCAACCTCGCCTTCTTCGGTGAAGACGGGTTTGGGGGAAAGGTTTTCATCACTCGCTTTGAACTTTCCATTCTCGCACAGAGAGAGATGCGGGGAAGATGAAGAGATGACAGAGAGAGAGAGGCCTCGGAGTGTTCAGCTACTTGCAGCTTGCTTTTACTCCTGAAAGTTTTGAATAAATTCGACTTTTGACAGAAGCGGGAACTGGTGAGGTAAACTAGGGTATAGGGTGGGCTTCCAAGGCCCAATAAGAATCATATATGATAAAACAGGGTGGGCTTGGGCTTCTGAGGAAGTCCAGTATAATTTTGAAATAACTACGAGTCAAGTTAGGAACATCAAATATTGGATTTAAATGGGCCTGGGTCTATTTCTCAAAACCCCTCTTTTGAACTTTTTTTCCGACATAAAATGGGGTAGGCTGGCTACTAGGCCAGGACCAATCAAGCCCAAGGCCCAACTTAATAGCCCAACTTCAGACTCAAAAATCTATCATTGCTGCCATACGATCCTACTTGCGGCTACGAGGTCTTTTTTTGCGGCCATGAGATAGAGTAATACTTTGCAGCCACAAGGTAATAAGCTTGCGGTCAGTCGCAAAGACGGATCTCGTTTCTTTCAAGAAACTTCACCGTATCAAGTAACAACCCACAATTTGACTGAAAGAAAACGATACCAATTCCAACTAAGTTGACATCCATAATTACCGACAATCATATACCGCTAGAATCCAAACGAACCAAACAAGTTGGCAAGGAAACAACCGTAGTTTTCAAAATACATAATTTTTTTTGCTGTGAATATTTGACCCCAGTGCTCATAAAATCCTAGGTCCGCCCTTGGCCCATTCGATCCTACTTGCGGCTACAAGGTCTTTTTTTGCGGCCATGAAGTAGAGTAATACTTTCCGGCCACAATGTAATAAGCTTGCGGCCAGTCTCAAAGACGATCTCGTTTTTTTCAAGAAATGTCACCGTATCAAGTAACAGCCCACAATTTGACTGAAAGAAAAATGACACCCAACAGTTTACGAGACCCTTTTTTTTGGAAACTGACAACCAGTCTGTTTGATATGAGAAATCTACAAGGTGAAAGTTGTTATGCATCCGCATCAAAACCTCTTTCACCTTAAAAACTCACTTTATTACTTTAGTTACTCGCTTTTAAAATATCTACTGCATTAAACTCTTTACTCTCACTCTCTACTCAATTAAATATGCATCCTTTTGTATTTCCTTTATTTATTCCCACATTTCTCTCAAAATAAGTATTTGCTCTTTATTTGATTCTATGACTATCTTTTAAGGCTCATGCATGAGAGCCCTAGAGCCAATTTTTAATCCGTTTAAATCGATGAGAATATCTTCTTCTTTTATTATATTATTCTAAAGGGTCATAATTAATTTTGGTCTCTACAACTCTCATAATTAAGTATCTGCTTTGTATTTGAGACTCTGTAGAGCAAATACTTGATTAGGAGAGCCCTAGAGACAAAATTATGAACCTTTAAGATAAAATGATAAAAAAGAAGAAGAGGATATTCGCACCGGTTCAAACGAACTGAAAATTAAAACACTTAATTTTTTAACAATACCATGGAGTTGGCAGAGTGGGCATGAGATAGTAATAAGTATTTGACCAATAGGTCGCATGTTCAAATCTCACGGGGCCACTGGAGTTATATCCGATCGTTATCTTTAAAACCTTAAAATTGATCGAGGTGTGTGCAAGCAAATCCTGATATCCGATTATAAGAAAATAGAATAACAACTGACTCATAAGTAGGGCTGTAAGTGAGCCGAGCTACTCGCGAGCTCGGCTCGGCTTGGCTCGGCTCGTTAAGTTAACGAGCCGAGCTCGCCGAAACTCGGCTCGGCTCGTTTACACCCCTACTCATAAGTGAGGTGCAGATTAAATAATAAAATATAGATAATTGGTTGAACAGTGTCTCGTGGAAAACAAAGAGGCACTGTAGCAATGTTAGAGCAACTGCAAAGTAGAGAGGGAGGTAGCGAGGGAGATGCAGGAGAGTTTTTTCTGTTTTGCTCTTTGTTTATAGAAGTTGAACGAGAGATAGCGAGGGTACTGTGGATGCTCTTCAATGACGGGTGGATCGCTTAGGAAGAAGAGACCCAACAAGCGATCGACGATCCCCAAGGCGGCCGAACCCCCAATGGCTTTTGGGTCTTCTTTTTCTTCATCTCCTTCCAATTACAGAAAGATCTCTTTACTCGCCATGGTTTTTCTAGTCGTCTGCGTTGTTGTTGTCCTGAGCATTTCTTCGAGCATGTGGGGCGGGTTCGGATTCGACGTCCCTTTGGACCAATTTTACTCCATTGAAGTAGTCAACGAGTTTCCACACGACCCCAGAGCATTCACTCAGGTCTGTCGATCCTGCTTGTTCTGGGTTTTAGTTTATAGGGATGGGTTGTAATGCATGGCTTTGGTTTTGTGCGATTAGATCCAATCATCAGAGATGTGTTTATTTTGTTTGATTCTGTTGTCAATCTTGATGCTGTGACGGAATTTGGTTGAGATTATCTGCTAAGATCGACCTTCGGTTGTAAACGAGCCGAGCCAAAATTTGAAGTGTTCAAGTTCGGCTCTTTCAAAACTAGCCTAACTCGAGCTCGAAGCCGAAATAGTCTTGCTCGAGCTCAGCTCCTTTACTAATAAGGTGTTCGAGCTCGGTTCGTATACTAAAGGAGTTGAGCCTCTACAAACGAGTGTCGAGCCGAGCTACAGCTAACTAGATATCCGTACATTTACTAAACAAGCTTAAACTCAAGTTAGAGCTTGACTCGCTTACTAACGAGCTGGGTCCAAAGCTGCTCTCGGCTAAGTTTGTTTCCAGCCCTACCTTCATGGCTTGGCTTTTGTTTCCCTTTCTTTCGTTTTTTAGGGGTTAATGAAGTCTAGAAATCAATGTGAATCTCAGTATTGGAGCAAATCAAGAGAGTTTTGGCTGAATGTGACTAAGAATTAAGGTGTAGACTATAGAGTTTGATACTCCCTTCTTGTTTGATTCACGACATGTTTGTACTGGTGGCCAATTCCCATTCTTACTTGCTTCCAGGGGCTTCTGTACGGAGGAAATGATACCTTATTTGAGTCAACTGGCCTACGGGGTCAGGTGAGTTTGAATTCATGCTCCCTGTCTCTTCCCCCCTCCTTGCTTAAGGACAATGCTTTTTCCGATGAATGCATACTGCTGAATTCAGTTCTTCTCAATTTAAAAGTTTTTTCTAGGATTTACAGGCAATTATTGGATGATAATGGGCCTTTTGCATGTTTTACTATGTTTTTTTTTCCGTGAAATAAATTATTTCAAGGTTACATGGAGTTGATACAGTTACCATTGATTAACTTTCGACATCCATGTAATCCAAGAGTTGACATTTCCTGCATTTATCATTTCAGTCATCGATTCGGAAAGTGGCTCTCCAGACTGGGAAGGTACAGGTCTTCAGCAAAGACTATGTTCTTGATGTTTCTCAAATTCCTAATTAATTCTCTTTTGCAATCCACATAGTAGTATAGTACAATATAGTGACATTATGTTTAAAGATGTAGTTCAAAAAGAGAGGTGGTGTCACCATCTTTGACATTATTGTATAACGGCATATGTCAGAGTATAAAGATGCAGTTCAGAAAGAGAGGTGGTGTCACCATCTTTGACATTATTGTATAACAGTATAGCTCTTAGAATACAAAATTGGATTTTTCTGAATCTGGCATTTGCTGCAGACAAGCTTCATTATAAGAATTTTTAGCATACATTGGTAAAGTATAGAGAAAGACTGTGGACGTGACAGATAAATCGGCTCAGCTATTAAGTGTATTGATGATTTATTGTGTTTTTTACAGGTTCAGGCTCTGCACAAGATGGATGATTCATATTTTGGAGAGGGTTTAACACTTCTTGGGGACAGGTTTGTAAGGAAAGGTGTATCTCATTCACTGGAGTCTGGATATCAATTCAACTCTTCTACAGTTCTACCGATAAGTTGAAGATATGAGACCTAATATTTAGAAAAGCTCAAGTTTCCTTGTTGCTTTTGTGATATGTTTCAGTTATCGTTATCGATAAGTTTATGGTGATTGGTGAATAAATGTGTTTAATGACATTATACTTCTTGAAACGTGCTTATTTCTTGTATAACAAATTAACAACTAAAATCAGTTTATAGCAGATTTTGCACCCTGGCCTCATGATGCATTGATTGGTCAGCTATGTAGTACCGACACTCCAAAAGGGCGTCGTGTCCACGTATTGGACATGGGGACATGGCGGGGACACATATTGGACACGCCACGTGGCGTGTCCATAATTTTTATTATTTTTTGATAGGGGACACGGCTGGGGACACGCCGGAGACACGGCTGGGGTCAAAATGTAATATTTTTGGGGGTTAATATGAAATTATTCAAAACATTTGGGTCAAACTGTAATTATGTCTTTGAAAAAAACTTATACAATTTATGAAATTATTCATATACAATGGTTCATAATTTTATATATATATATATATGTACATATATTTATTTATTATTTATTTATACACGTAGCGTGTCCCCCGCCGTGTCCGTATCCCCATTTTTTTCGAATTGTTGTGTCCCGTGTCTGTGTCCGTATCCGTATCCATATTCTTGTCCGTGCTACATAGTTGGTCAGTAATTGGCCATGGTAGTGACCGCCTACCACTAGAACCTGTATTGCATGAATCATTCCTTAATGAAGTACACTGTTATTTGGAAGAAAAAAAGAAGGTTCCCTGATATGGAGTACATAAAGTGAACCAAAAACGATGGAAGTTATAACTTTTAACAGAAACTTGAT
This sequence comes from Rhododendron griersonianum, assembly GCA_018127125.1. Lineage (NCBI taxonomy): Eukaryota > Viridiplantae > Streptophyta > Magnoliopsida > Ericales > Ericaceae > Rhododendron > Rhododendron griersonianum. Next base: position 47,164,683 of record CM030796.1, on the reverse strand, counting down.
TCAAATAGCACAAAGTGCTGACAATACGTACACATGGACAAATATAGTTTTCGTTGTCCGTTAAACTGGGTTTCCTTCTTTTCCTGTGTTACAAGTCCTCTTGGAAGTACAAACAATGAAATTCGGCAGACTATATTTTGTCCTGGTTATGTGATGGATTTAGTGTGGTAAAGAAGTATAATTGTGTTTTACAATGTGGTTTACTGTTTTTCAGAGACTTTCTCTTGCTAGTGCTGGTTGATGTTGCTTTTCTCTTTCCACCTCCTCAAGTTATTATATACTTCATAGTTTTTCTTTCTGAAGTTTCTGGAAGAACATCTGCAAAAATACTCCTTTTTCCAGATTTTTTTTTATCTGATATTTATTGATTATTGCACGCTTAATAACTCATTTCTTTCTCGTCCAGTTTATTTTTGTGCATTTTATTTGCATAAATTTTCTATATTTCTAATGTGATTGCATCCATATTCGAAAGGGTCTCCAATTCTGATGTAGTTATCCATACATTTTTGTAGGTTGTTCCAAGTAACTTGGTTGGAGAACATTGGTTTCATATATGACAGAAATAATTTTAGCAAAGTTTGTGCTTCACCTTTCCCTTATGCATTTTGTGCTTCTCCATTATGATCCTCATGCAGTTTTCTCTTAGCCTTAATGTGGGCAAACATTGAAATTGCTGGTTGAATTCTGTTATGTTTTATATCTTATCTGTCATCTTGAAGTTTTGTGTTCTGTACTACTAATTAGAATAGATTTTGCTTCTGTTTGAGTTGAACCACTTGAACTTAGTTCTTATTAGTTGTTCTTTTTTTGATCCACTTGGCCTTTCAGTAATTCCCCTGTTGCAGTGGCTGAAGTCCAATCTCGCTATAAATCTAACAACTAGCCAAGTTAGAAACCGTAGTACAAGTCAGTTATGGACAAAAAGTGGCAGAAAATTGAGTCCAATTATTTGGGGAAATCAACCCGCATTCTTGGTAAACAAGTGTTCTTGGACACAGTGGTCACATGGACCAATGATGAACTCCCTTGTCCACGGAACAAAATGTCTGCATCTTTTCTGAGAAATGCTAAGTAAGAAATATCAGGAATACTTGACTGAAGCAGTACATGTGTGTTTCGCTCCCTTTAATCGATGTAGATATGACTTGCACTTACAATTCCAACATGTTACCTAATTGGCTAATTCTCAGGATGCATTATCAAAATGTGGATGTGTTAGTCTTTGAAAACATGGAATCATCAATTACTGATACATGGTCCTCCCAAGTCCCAAGGAGAGGAAGGGTTTGGAACTGAAAGAATTGAAAAAGTGGGCATGTTAGGATATGATGCCTTCCCGAAACCCAAGGTTCTTAACACTAAGGGGTGATGTAGACTAAGACCAGAATCAAACCAAATTACTCAATTCAAGTTTCAAATCACTGGTCTAACTTATAACATATATTTTGAGCAAGGAGTCAGAGACTATAAATTCTGTTTCTATCTCTTCGAGGAGTTTCTAGTGTTTATATATGAACGTGTTTGTGGAATTCAAACTATTTGAACAGAAACTTTGTGCAGCATTTTTTTCCCAGAAGAATGTTACCTCTTGTAGTTCATTCATTTCAAACCAAAACACCTACCATTGTAACTCATAGAATCAGAGTTATTGTGAATTCTGTATGCATACTATTCTCCTTTTAATATTCTGAACTTGTCGTTCACAAAGGTCACTTCTTACGTTTTGGCCATCTTTGTCATATTTCCTCATAATTCATGTTGAATTCTAAGCACCACCTTCACTGTGGGGATGATATATTGTAGAACTGCCTAGCTTTGCTGGATTAAACAACCCTCTAATTTCCAACCTAGTTTTAAGGCTTTCCATGAGATTAAAACCATCATAATTAAATAATACCATCTTGATGCACAGTTTTCTTTTACCATAGATCACCTTCTGAATAAACCCTACAATGTACTGTTTACATTTTGCTGCTCCTTAGATATTCTTCTTAGAATAAGTTGCATTTAGTTTGGGATTCATATCTGAATCTTATCTGTGCTGATTTTCATGCTTTAACACTTCGTGCAGATTGAGAAATTTACTCATCAGATGCAAGATGGTTGGGGCCTGGCAACTGACGGGAAAGTTCTTTTCGGAAGTGATGGAACGTCAACATTATACCAGATTGACCCTCAAACATTGAAAGGTTTCTGTGATACAAAAGTTGATCTAATTCGCATATCCTTTTTTTTTTTTTGTGTCCCTTTTCACTCCAAGTGGGTGGCTCTCCCCCTTTCTAGAAGAATAGGTTGTTTTCCGTTTACTTGTGGGCCCATTCCTCCCTTATCTTGATGTCTCTATTTTCATGATGCAGTCGTTCGTAAACACACTGTCAAGTATAAAGATCATGAAGTACCCAACCTCAATGAACTGGAATATATAAATGGTGAAATTTGGGCCAATGTTTGGGAGGTATGGCCCGCTTTCTTTGCTCTCTTTTGCATAATGTTTTTGGATTTTTGGTTGGCATGTGAGCATGTGACATACTTCATCTTGGTGAACATATTTCAGTAATATTGCTTGGTGATTTTACCCACGTGGACCTTGTGAATATACTTGTTTGATGAAACACTTCCCTTCCTCTATGATTTAGTATAGGTCCATATGTTGTATAATGAAATGGAGGACCTGCCTCAATCCTTCTCCAATAAGATGCTGGGAAATTCTGGTTACTGCTCTTTAGTTTTTGATACACTAATCAAACTCTTCCATATAAAAAGCCTCTGATTTGGTTATCCCCTAGGTTTGAGGATTTGGTGCTTCGCCTTACCATTATTAGCCATGTAATAATGTGCTCTGTAAAAGGGCTCTCAAATTAGGAAAAATTATTACTTGCTCCTTGAGCGCCGCCATGTGGTGCTTTGGGGGCTTTTTCCACCACACATTGGTGTGGACTCCACCACCAAGTGTGTGGCCCCCACACCAATTTGTGATGGAGAAGGCCCCTATAGCACCATGTGGCAGTGCTTCAGGAGCACTGAATAATCACTCCTTGAATTAGGTATTATTGTTTATTTTGGAATACTTTTTTTCCAGTCCATTGAGCAACGAACTTGTTGGATTGCTTTTGTACGCTCAACCTATAACCATTTGAGCGCCATAAATTTATCTTAAGTTCTGCAATTTGTCTCTAACCGGGGTTGCCTTGTAATGTTGGTGTTTTTGTCTTTCAGACTGACTGCATTGCTAGAATCTCATATGAAGATGGTATCGTGCTTGGGTGGATTCTACTTCCCAATCTAAGGTTCTGCATTTTGGTTGTTATTTCTTTGTGATGCAATTCGCGTCTAAAGTTCAGTTCGTATTAATCTAGAGGGAAATTTTCAAAAAAAAACCTCTAAACTTTCACTGCAATGTCCCATAGGCCTCCAAACTTCAGTTAATATCAATTAAACCTCCAAAGTTCACAATATTTCATCAATTATGCCTTTGCTTCAGAGGTTTTTTTGAAATTTGCTTGATATTAACTGAAGGTTGCTTGAGAGTTAAATTTGCTAAATGATTTCTTTGTTATTTGTAGGCAAGGATTGCTAGCAGCGGGAAGTAGAGTAAGCTTTCTTGTTTTTATCCCTCCTCTTTTTTGGACAGAAAATGTCCCTTTATGACTCTTTATTTTGCACTTCATAATGTATTAATGTGTATCTTCAAATCTGGTTTACTTACATTCATTTTTTACCACCTTCCAGAACATCGATGTTTTGAACGGCATAGCGTGGGATAGAGATCAAAACCGTATTTTTGGTAAGCTCTAACCCTTATCGGTTAAAACAAAAACCAATAATATCGGAAGACCATTTGGGTCCTTGGATGAAACCCTTGAGCACAATATCATGTAAAGTACTTTGTTGCTGGAATGTATTACTGGTAAAAACCGCTGTTGATTGTTTCAAATGTAAACATCATGCCTCTCTTGGGGAAAAATGGTCTAATCCATTATCAATCTGGGAGAATTTTCTTGCCTTATTTTTGAAGTTTTGAACCGAAGATAAATGAGTCCACAACAAACTGGATTTACCTGTCTTTTAATTGCTCTAAGTGTTTACGCAGTGACAGGAAAACTATGGCCAAAGCTCTACGAGATCAAGTTGCAACCAGTGTTGCAACCGGTGAGGAGGAAGCTGTCCAATGGTGCCATCGAGCAAATGTGCATTCGAATGCCAGCTCATTTCGGGAAACCATAGGCTGGTACGCCCGTCATAATTGTGTAGCCCGGTCAGACAAATTTTGACAGTAGATTTGGGGGGATTGTCCTTTCATTGTAAATCTCAATTGGTACACTGGAAACAGCTCAGTTTGAGGGCTGCAACCTTCATTTTATTTCTCCCCAAGATCAGTGTCTTGAAGATATATGGAAATGAACAATCCAAGCTTTCAGAAAGAACATATCCTGATGTTAAAAATGTTACAACTGGAAACTACAAAATGCTCACACACTGTACGCATTAAGTCATTGTCAACTGAGAAATAAATGAGTCTCACTTGATTACTATACCTCATTCTCCAAACGAACGTGCCCATATGTCGTAAACTATGAAAGTGTAATATGGGATCCATCTAACAAAATCTTGGTGAAAAATATTTACCGGATCTTGTCTTTTTGACCTTGTTGAATTGAGTATCCTAATGGATGGGAGTATGGACGATTCAGATTCGGGCAATGAATGGTTCAGATCAGTAAGAGTTTGGATAAAATCTGAGTCGTCCGTGCCAAAATGGACGGTCGGATAAGCTGTAGTGCAGCTGTGCACTACAAGAAACCCAATATGGGAGTATGGGGTTGTTATCAAGCATTAATTTTTCCGACGGTTAGGGGGTGTCCAGGTCAATCCCTCCCCGATCTGGTCAAAGGCAAGCCTTTCACGCTAGAATTAGGTGATTCACAAGAGATGGATGGTCTTTCACGCCAGAATTAGGTGATTCACAAGGGATTGGTGACTAGTAATCCAATGTATTCACCAATGAGCTAAAGGACAGTGCTTAATTTAAGTTGCAATTTGATGTGCCAATAGAATACGTACCCGTATCCCATTAGATACAAGTGGGAGTCAACGCCCCGTGTCCTCCTTCCGTGTTAAAAAAAAATTTAATATTGCCCCGACGTGGATTCGAGTCACCTAGCACGAGCACATGACTCATAAGCCGTCCATTGGTTTTGATTTAGACACATGCCCCCAAGTATTCATCATATAGATATCTATCGACAAAGATGCTAAGTGCACAATTATCTAAACATAACATTTTTTATCTACCAATGTATAAAATTCAATAATTATAGAACTACATACACTCACACAAACACATACTCACAATTGGGGTGAGCCCCACACACACTCATGTGGGCACACGCCCCAAAAATCCCGTGTTTTAATGCATGAAATCCTGGGTGCGCCCTTATCCTGCGGAAAGCGCGGCGAAGTGCTTCGCAGATCAGAGAGTCGCCACTCGGGTTTTGCGGTTAGTACCCAAGAAACCGTTCTTTTGAAAATGTTTGGACCACGTCCGTTTGATTTTGAAAAAGGCTTTTGTAGACTAGGCCGTCGTCACCTTCGATCTTGAGGTTCGGGAACCAGATTACGAGAAGGGAAGGGTTTTATGGCACCCCCCTCGCCCAGTCCGGAGACCGGTCTCTACTCAGGCGTTTTGTAAAACATTTGCATTTCTCTCTTTATTTGATCATTCTTTTAACCAGTTAGGGCGGGGGAACAGTTAATAGGGATTAAAACTGTAAACAAGTTGCATTTATATACAAAAGATGTAACAAAATGTTTATGGATGATGATGTTTGATCTAAGCAAATATAATAGATTGAGAACAAGCTTCTGTGGTTGTTTTAGACAAGCTAGTGCACGCTGTTTGTGCAGTAGTGCACACAGAAGCAAGCCTGCTTGCACTGGCTAAGCCACTGCATGTAGCCATGATCTGCGTGCGCCATCAAACAATTGGCGTGCGCCGGTGAGCCTAAGACCACAGCTTCTGTTCTCGACCCGGGCTCTGGAAAGGACCAGTGCACACCCAGGACAAATCACGCACTTAAATATGGATTACTAAGCTATTACAGACAATGTAAAGGGCTTAAAAGCCACCAAATAGACAGAAAATCCCTTAAACAGTGAGGGGAGGATGATCAGAGGCCTGGAGCCTAGTTGCCATGCAAGGGCCAGCCACTGGCCAAGGGGCGACGGGCGCACGCAGGTATATGGTACCGTACGCCAGTTGACTCTGCTCAGTCAGTGCTTGGCTTTGCACCATCTGGGCTCTGGAACATGACCAGAAGACCCCCAGAGGCATTCCAAAGAAACAGAAAGGAAAAACTAAGTACAATGCTTAAACAGTTCTACAATACAGAAAGCTGTAAACTTGTTTTAGCATGCATCATGGTGATCAGAATGTAAATAAGACAAAATAAGGATGATCGGTGATCCCCACACCAGTTTCACCATACAGCCATGACTGGCGTACGGTACAAGTAACTGGCGTGCGCCACCTGATCATACCAAACGGCTTTGAAGCCTTGCCAGCTTTAGGGCCAGGACTGGTATACCTCAGGGGTCAGAACAGAAAACAGGAGCAAAAGATGTTATACCTTTGCTTGAGAGTTTGATGGATGGTTTGTATTTTGAGATTGAAAGTAGATGGTTGGAGGGTGGATGTTGTGAGGTTTGAGGTTTGTGGAGAGTTTGTTCCCTTGCTTGCTCTTTCTATGGAAGAGAAAGGAAGCAAAGGAGAATGATGAAGAAGAGGACAAAGGGGCTTGAACTCTATAATGGTGCTAACCCTATTGAACTTGGCCACCCTTTGCAAGAGTGAGAGAGGGAGTATATATAGGCAAAAGGGGCTGAGATCAGTTTGGCCTTTAGGGGCTGTTTGGATGATCAAGTATTGGAGGAAGCTCCCATGCATTAAATGCATGGGACTTGGCGTGATGGAAGGGAAAGGCACAGGTCTGGCCGGAGTAATGATGAGGGGGGCTGCCAGCTGACGTCAGGCGGCTGCAGAGGCTCCCGCCCAGCTGGCTGAAAAGGTTGATTTGACTGGTGCTGACTGGCGTGCGCCACTTGTTGAGTGGCGTGCGCCATAGAGTGGTAGTGACTGACACGTGTCAGTGGTTCCTGCGCACGCTAGTCCACCACCAGCGTACTCCAGCAGGGTTTTGTTGAGGCCATGTGGCTCCGGCTTGAGGGTTCGACAAGGGTTTGAAATGGGTTTGGACGAGGTTCGGGACGCTCAAAGCTCAAACTCATCAAACAACTCGGTATGTTCTCGACCTTAATCATCATTGGGGAATCAAAGACCGTAAATAAACTATTCTGGAAAGTCCAAAATAGGGTGTCTACAGTAGCCCCCCTTTGACGGCACTTGGAGCACCATTGTTTTGGTACAAGTAACGTCAAAGGTTTCTAGACACCCTCTCAAGGCTATCCAGAAGAAATAGAAAAATGCGGACATGTATTTAAATGTACCATCCATTGAGAGATTGAAGACGGGCGGACCATCTGAAGATTGTTGGGAAAAGAGTTTGAACTCTGTTGGAAAATAGGGATGGGTGGACCATCATTGAATGGTGGGGTGGACTCTCCTGGGGAATAGTTAGTTGTGGATGGATCAATGCCACTAGGGATCAAACCTTCTTTGGCATAAGCCAACGGTTGAGTCGGACGGACAGACCGTCATTGATTTGATTTTGGATGTACAGACCGTCGTTGATTTTAGAGTTGGACGGACAGACCGTCGTTGATTTGAAGGTTGGACGGACAGACCGTCGTTGATCTGGGGTTGGACGGACAGACCGTCGTTGATTTGATTTTGGATGGACAGACCGTCGTTGATTTTAGAGTTGGACGGACAGACCGTCGTTGATTTGAAGGTTGGACGGACAGACCGTCGTTGATTTGGACAGGACGGGCTGTCATTGCTGGGGATCGAACTATCTTTGGCACAAAGAATCCCAACAATCACGGGTAGGTCGCGTCAGGTAGGTTAAATTCCATCTGTTGGGAATCAGAGCCAATCTCCTTATCATGGACCATCCGAGGCAGAGCAATAAGACTGCTGGAAGATGTGTTACTTGTAGACCAATGTGGACTAGGATAGGCGAACGGTGTTGTAGACTGATTGGACGGGCAGACCGTCGTCGTGGATCGATCGGACTATTTTCTGATCGCCGTTGAGTGGGTGAACGCGGGCAATATTCTGATCGCCGTTGTTCGGGGTGAACGCGGGCAATATTCTGATCGCCGTTGGTCGGGGTGAACGCGGGCAATATTCTGATCGCCGTTGATCGGGGTGAACGCGGGCAATATTCGATCGCCGTTGGTCGGGGTGAATGCGGGCAATATTCTGATCGCCGTTGGTCGGGGTGAACGCGGGCAATATTCTGATCGCCGTTGGTCGGTGGTTAACGCGGGCAATATTCTGATCGCCGTTGGTCGGGGTGAACGCGGGCAATATTCGATCGCCGTTGGTCGGGGTGAACGCGGGCAATATTCGATCGCCGTTGGTCGGTGGTGAACGCGGGCAATATTCGATCGCCGTTGGTCGGGGTGAACGCGGGCAATATTCGATCGCCGTTGGTCGGGGTGAACGCGGGCAATATTCGATCGCCGTTGGTCGGGGTGAACGCGGGCAATATTCGATCGCCGTTGGTCGGGGTGAACGCGGGCAATATTTCGATCGCCGTTGGTCGGTGGTGAACCGTCGTTGATTTTGAAGTTGGACGGACAGACCGTCGTTGATTTTGACCGTCGTTGATTTTGAAGTTGGACGGATAGACCGTCGTTGATTTTGAAGTTGGACGGGCAGACTGCCGTTGATTTAAGGTTGGACGATGCGCTACTTGTAGACCGATGTGGACTAGGATAGGCGAACGGTGTCATAGACTGATTGGACGGGCAGACCGTCGTCGTGGATCGATCGGACGATATTTCGATCGCCGTTGCTCGGGGTGAACGCGGGCAATATTCTGATCGCCGTTGGTCGGGGTGAACGCGGGCAATATTCTGATCGCCGTTGGTCGGTGGTGAACGCGGGCAATATTCTGATCGCCGTTGGTCGGGGTGAACGCGGGCACTATTCTGATCGCCGTTGATCGGTGTGAACGCGGGCAATATTCTGATCGCCGTTGATCGGTGGTGAACGCGGGCAATATTCTGATCGCCGTTGATCGGTGTGAACGCGGGCAATATTCTGATCGCCGTTGATCGGTGGTGAACGCGGGCAATATTCTGATCGCCGTTGGTCGGGGTGAACGCGGGCAATATTCTCGATCGCCGTTGATCGGTGGTGATGACATGACCGATCATCGTTGAGAGGGACGACATGGTGATCGTCGGTGATGACATGGTGATCATCGTTGAGAGGACGATATGGCTGATCGTCGGTGATGACATGGCCGATCATCGTTGAGATGGACGATATGGTCGATCGTCGGTGATGACATGGCCGATCATCGTTGAGGTGGACGACATGGTCGATCGTCGGTGATGACATGGTGGTCATCGTTGAGATGGACGAAATGGCCGATCGTCGGTGATGACATGGTTGGTCATCGTTGAGATGGACGACATGGCCGATCGTCGGTGATGACATGGCGATCATCGTTGAGATGGACGATATGGTCGATCGTCGGTGATGACATGGTGGTCATCGTTGAGATGGACGACATGGCCGATCGTCGGTGATGACATGGCGATCATCGTTGAGATGGACGATATGGTCGATCGTCGGTGATGACATGGTGATCATCGTTGAATTTGAACAGAATTGTTGTTGAGGATAAAGCTAACCATGGCACGGATAGTTCCAACAAATCACGGGTAGGTCGCGTCAGGTAGGTTAAATTCCATCCGTTGGGAATCAGAGCCAAGTTGGACGGACAGACCGTCGTTGATTTGAAGTAGGACGGATGGATCGTCGTTGATTGGAATAGGACGGATAGATCGTCGTTGATTTGAAAACGGGACGGATGGATCGTCGTTGATTGGAATAGGACGGATAGATCGTCGTTGATTTGAAAACGGGACGGATGGATCGTCGTTGATTTGAAAATGGGACGGATGGATCGTCGCTGATTTAGAATTGGGACGGATAGATCGTCGTTGATTTGAATTGGACGGATAGATCGTCGTTGATTGGAATTGGACGGATAGATCGTCGTTGATTGGAATTGGACGGATAGATCGTCGTTGATTTGGAATTGGACGGATAGATCGTCGTTGATTGGAATTGGACGGATAGATCGTCGTTGATTGGAATTGGACGGATAGATCGTCGTTGATTTGGAATTGGACGGATAGATCGTCGTTGATTGAGAATAGGACGGATAGATCGTCGTTGAATTGGACGGGCTCCGCTTGGGGAAATAGCGAACCGGGATGGAAGCATGGATCAGGGCAACATGGGCTACCTGCCGGGAATGGGCCTCAATGCTGATTTGATTTGATTTGCCAATGCCACAACACTGATGATAGAAATGCCTCAACGCTGGTTTGATTTGACTTGCCAATGCCACAACATTGACTGTAGAAAATGCCTCACTGCTGGTTTGGCTTGATTTGATTTGAAGCGATCTCCTGCTTTTGACATTTGATATACAATATGCAACGATAATATATGCTAAACACATATGTACAAATTGAAAATGCAAGGGCAGACTAGGGCGGCTTCTAGAGAACGGGACGACACAAACGACGACCAGGACAATTTTGACGATCGAGGGCTACCACTGAGCCACCCTTTCGCTTTGCTGCTTTGATTTGAGTTGCGGGCCTGCAGGTCCAGTAGGTAACTTTCGAGTGGGTTAGAGGTTTGCTGCTTTGATTTGAGGTGCGGGCCTGCGTGCCCAAGTAGATAACTTTTGAGCGGGTTAGAGGTTTGCTGCTTTGATTTGATTTTGCGCTGGGCCAATGTATCCCTCTGTTCTTGACGATTTGCCGCTTGCTTGGACCATGGACGCCGTAGTGGCGTTGTAAAAGTTGCATCATTCTTGGTTCATTGGAGGTAGAGTATAAACCAATTGCTAATATCCAACTTGCATTGACGAGCGAATCGAGTTGACACACGGACATACGCACACGTATAGACTGCCTAGCTCGGAAGAATGGGGAAGAAGAGTCCTAGGATACAATGCAGACTCTTCGACACATGGGCAATAATGAAATTTTGGGCATTAACAGGCCAAAATCCAAAATATCCCTAGATAGGTGAAATTGACACTCACACACAGTCAAATATGTACAAAGGCCTGTGTGAATAACAAAACAGAGAAGAAAGCCCCGGAATGGGCAATAGACCGGAAAACTAGAAAAACGTCGCAAAGATGGACAAAGTACGCAAATGGAACGACTCATATAGGCCCGGACTGAAACCGACACCTCCGCACAGTCACATTAGGCACATATGACCTGCACGGCATAGAAAACTTGGCAAGAGCCCTTAAAACCAATTTCGAGGCACCGAAACCTTGGTTTTAACTTGAAATTCCCACCGGGGTTCAAAATCGTTGTTAGGCGTGATGGCTGCCGACTGCTGCCTGCGGCAAGAATTGAAGAAGCGCGCGCAGGTTTGAGACCAACGCGTGTCACTTTGAGAAAACGTGCGTGAGTCTCAAACTAGCGCGCGTGACTGAAAAGCTGCGTAAATTAGACTTCGCTGAACTTAGAATAAACTGTGAGCCCGTTGGGGCCTCGTAAGCATTTCGTTCTGTTTTTGATGCTTTTCTTTTCCTTTTCTTCTCTTTTTTTTAAGGCTTTTGCTCAGCTTTGAAATTGAAGTAGTAGTTTGAAATAAGATTGAAAGACAAAGGGTTCCCCCTTCTGCTTCCGATGAAGCTTGTTCTGTTCTTGACCCTTCTCGACCCTTGATGTGTACCAAAACGCCAATCCATGGATCCAATTGATAGAATATGACCGAGTCTAAAAGAGAGACTGCCTACGTATCCCACATTTGGGGAATCAGGTCAAAACGTAGTTCAGGCCAAGGTTCACTCGTGTGTTTTACCTCTCCTTTTTACGCTCTAACTTTTGCCTAGTGCCGCCTTCTCAGGTTTCCGGCCTAGCGAGCTTTCGACTTTTTGCCTATTTATTTTTGCCTAGACCGCCTCCTTAGGTTTTCGGTCTAGCAGGCTCTAACTTTTGCTTGGCACCGCCCACCCTTGTGGTTTTCGGCCCAACGAGCTTCTCTCAGGGAAAAGTGGCTCTTGAATTGATCCAGGTTGACTAGAGTGTTGAATTTGTTGTCGTCGAGATCGATGATCTTTGGCTGTAGCCCCGGACCAGATGGCTTTTGATAATGTAGGGTCCTGACTGCTTCAGTTGAAAATGCCTCGCTCCAGGCCACTTTTGCGCCTTTTTAATGTGTGCTTGACGGAATGCTGCTAATGCTGTCTTGAACATGGTACGAGGCCTGGAGCCTTCTGAGCTTCCGCTTTCTATCTTGGCATCCGGTGGCAGGGGATTTGATGTTTCCTTATCTCATGATCAACGCCAGGTGCGTCTTTGTGAGACCATGCCAAAACGTCGATGGATTCTTTGACCCTGTCTGATCGGGCACGATGCTCCTTTGGGGGACAGCGTTGAGCCAATTTTGAACCATCCGGGGCAAAATGCTCCTTTGGGGGAACAGTGTTAAGCCAATTTTGAACCATCCGGAGGTCTACCTCATCTTTCAAGTTTATTGAAACTACTTCTTCTTTTAATAGGCCGAGCATGCCTTTCGTCTTCCCATTCGGCGAGGAACACATTTCCTTGGGGATGACCCCATCGAAATCTATCCCTTCGTTGTCAGGGTCGACACAGTTTATTCAAAAGCCAGCAAAGTACTTAGAAGCAAGATAGTGCATATCATAAAGAAAGCCCCACGGGGTTGCCAAGTACAGCAAAAGACTCGAATTTGAGAATAGAAGCTACGACATGGAGGGCCAAGAGGCACAAACTCCGACTCAGAGTTAGACTAAGACGACTTGACAGATACTGTGTCAGACTCAGACTCAAAAGTGTGCAATGCAAGCTAAACGCGATTTGAAAATGCAACTTTTATTGTTACCCTTTGCTTCCTCACAGAGAGGTAGGACTAGAGGATGTCAGGCCCAAGCAACAGCACTTCGGCTTCCTCAGCTTCTTTGACTAAACCCACTTGGGAGAACAGCAACTCCAAATGCCCTTGAGTGAAGGATCTCAGACTGTCAGTCTGTTCCCTTGCTTGATCGATCCGGTCCTCGACCAGTGCTTTCCCGCTTTCAGCCCCGTCTTCTATTCCACAACCTACGGCCTCGGATTCAGAAGGGCTAAACACAGCTGGTTTCGGTTGAGTTTCTGGGACAGTGCAGAGGGTTGGGTTGAGTATGGTGGAGTTTGGGTTGATTTGAGTGGAGGTGGGGTTGATTTGAGTGGAGATGGGGTTGATTTGAGTGGAGATGGGGTTGATTTGAGTGGTGGTGATAGATATCTGACCAACCAGAGGGCCAGACTCGAGTTGGAGCAAGGAGCTGGGACTGTCGTCAGGTTTTGATGGGAGTGGGGGTGGAATAGTGCCATTATCGATGAGATCTTGAACGGCATGTCTGAGGCGATAACATGCATTGGTGGAATGGCCAGGCATTTGATGGTAGGTGCAGAAGTGATTGGGGTTGTGGCTAGCAGGGAGAACCTTGGGCAGTGGAGTTGGGGTTAGAGGCCTGATGGAACCGGCATCGAGAAGCTTCTCGTAAACTGAGGCCAGAGGTGCAGATAAGCATGAGAAGGTCCTTGGCTGGCTCCGACGACGAGATTGAGGGCTCAAGGTGGAGCCTTTGCTTGCTTTGTACAACACTGCGCCTTCGACATGCACTCTTTCGGCACTGGGGATGATTTCTTTGTTGCGCATATCCTCCCTTTCGGCACTGGCTTTGAACAAGGAACCAGCGGTCTTCGGGCGGGTTCTAGCTTCATGACACTCAACTAGGTCTTTGAACATATCTTTTGAGCACAACTCAGTTCCGCTCGCAGGAGTGTGACAGGCCTGAAGAGGTTCTTTGACTAGCCCCGGATCCGGTTTAGACATGATGGAGGTGAAAAGGTCAAATAGCCCCTGGACCATAACCATTTGCTTGTCCATTTTCTGGTTCATCTCTTGTACAGCCCTTTTCAGCTGCCAGCTCTGCTTGTGCTGCCATTTTGGATTGATGATCGAGGACGGTGATATGGCGGTGAAATAGCCCCGGTAGATGCTCCCAAGCAGGTTTGGCTCTTCTTTTTGGTACTTTCTTTGACGGTGTGGCGCCCAAAGCTAGACAGTAAAGCAATCGAAGGCTCAGGAAGTGTCCCTGCAATAGTTTTATTTGAAATGATGCAATGTACATGTTGCCGTTGGTGTCCTCCTAGACTCTACAACTAACAGACAAAACCGTTTTATGACAGCGGGACGCTGCCCAGGTCCTCGGATTTCTTTTCGACAGTGTACCTTGAAGGGATCGTCTAATACTAGGAGATGTCGAAACAGCCTAAGTCTTTGACTATTCCGCTTTCGAAGTTTCAATGTTGGAATGGAACAACTCGGTGTCGACGACATGATACCGTAACCAGGGGGCGTAGGCAGCACTGTGCCGGAGCCTTGAATGGTGTAAGTGTTTAGCACTTTTAACCTGGGTGGTATGTGCATCATGTCACGTCTCCCGTCGTTCCTAGTTTTTTTGCTTGAAACCTCGATCGGGTTTAGGCAAGGGCTTAGAAAGTCTCGATTTCCCAAAGTCTCGTTGACCCAAGGAATTTGGAAAGTTGATAACGTGCACCATCACGATGCACGACTCGTCATCGGTCAAAGCAGCGCCCTAGCAGGCATAAAACGGGTTTGAAAGAGAGACAACCCCAAAAGCCGCCCTAGCATGCTCCTACGCAGAGCGGTATGAATGTATGTACAGGCATGCGATATGGAAAGCGATAACACATAGACAGTTTATGGGGGTTAGATGCAAGTAATCCTACCCTGTGGGTTCCTGTCTTAGTTTGGAAGGTTCTATTGCTCTGTACGCATGGCGAGGCTGGTTTTGGCTTAAGGGGGTTCCTCAGGCTAGAGATGTTTTATACCTCCCATCGCAATGCGTGCAGCAGAGCAATGGTCAAGCGGTAATACGTCTCATCATCGTCCAAGGTTGTTGGGCATTCGAGGACCCCGGGCTCCAGTAAACTGTGCCGGTTACCCAAAACGCCTCAACGGGGCTGATAGAACACATGCAAATGAACGCGTGCCGAAAGAATGATCGAGAGAGAGAAACGCAAATGCTTTTTGAAAAACACCTTTTGAAGCTTGGCTCACTTCATTAATCGACACTTGGAGAAAACTACATAAGTGAACAATAGCAAAGCCCCAGTGCGGAGTGGTCGGATGTAGAATCCTGTTACGTTACCATTCCGTGCGCAGAGCGTACTGTTTTGACAGACTTTTGAAAATTGTTCATTCATGTATTAATTTCCAAATGTTGATTAATGTAATGTCCCCACAGAGTCGCCACTGTGGGCACACGCCCCAAAAATCCCGTGTTTTAATGCATGAAATCCTGGGTGCGCCCTTATCCTGCGGAAAGCGCGGCGAAGTGCTTCGCAGATCAGAGAGTCGCCACTCGGGTTTTGCGGTTAGTACCCAAGAAACCGTTCTTTTGAAAATGTTTGGACCACGTCCGTTTGATTTTGAAAAAGGCTTTTGTAGACTAGGCCGTCGTCACCTTCGATCTTGAGGTTCGGGAACCAGATTACGAGAAGGGAAGGGTTTTATGGCACCCCCCTCGCCCAGTCCGGAGACCGGTCTCTACTCAGGCGTTTTGTAAAACATTTGCATTTCTCTCTTTATTTGATCATTCTTTTAACCAGTTAGGGCGGGGGAACAGTTAATAGGGATTAAAACTGTAAACAAGTTGCATTTATATACAAAAGATGTAACAAAATGTTTATGGATGATGATGTTTGATCTAAGCAAATATAATAGATTGAGAACAAGCTTCTGTGGTTGTTTTAGACAAGCTAGTGCACGCTGTTTGTGCAGTAGTGCACACAGAAGCAAGCCTGCTTGCACTGGCTAAGCCACTGCATGTAGCCATGATCTGCGTGCGCCATCAAACAATTGGCGTGCGCCGGTGAGCCTAAGACCACAGCTTCTGTTCTCGACCCTCTGGGCTCTGGAAAGGACCAGTGCACACCCAGGACAAACCACGCAGTTAAATATGGATTACTAAGCTATTACAGACAATGTAAAGGGCTTAAAAGCCACCAAATAGACAGAAAATCCCTTAAACAGTGAGGGGAGGATGATCAGAGGCCTGGAGCCTAGTTGCCATGCAAGGGCCAGCCACTGGCCAAGGGGCGACTGGCGCACGCAGGTATATGGTACCGTACGCCAGTTGACTCTGCTCAGTCAGTGCTTGGCTTTGCACCATCTGGGCTCTGGAACATGACCAGAAGACCCCCAGAGGCATTCCAAAGAAACAGAAAGGAAAAACTAAGTACAATGCTTAAACAGTTCTACAATACAGAAAGCTGTAAACTTGTTTTAGCATGCATCAGGGTGATCAGAATGTAAATAAGACAAAATAAGGATGATCGGTGATCCCCACACCAGTTTCACCATACAGCCATGACTGGCGTACGGTACAAGTAACTGGCGTGCGCCACCTGATCATACCAAACGGCTTCGAAGCCTTGCCAGCTTTAGGGCCAGGACTGGTATAGATTACCAGCCACCCTCAGGGGTCAGAACAGAAAACAGGAGCAAAAGATGTTATACCTTTGCTTGAGAGTTTGATGGATGGTTTGAACTTTGAGCTTGAAAGAAGATGGATGGAGGGTGGATGTAGTGAGGTTTGAGGACTGTGGAGAGTATGTTCCCTTGCTTGCTCTTTCTATGGAATAGAAAGGAAGCAAAGGAGAATGATGAAGAAGAGGACAAAGGGGCTTGAACTCTTTAATGGTGCTAACCCTTTTGAACTTGGTAACCCTTTGCAAGAGTGAGAGAGGGGAGTATATATAGGCAAAAGTGGCTGAGATGGGGCTGTTTGGATGATCAAGTATTGGAGGAAGCTCCCATGCATTAAATGCATGGGACTTGGCTTGATGGAAGGGAAAGGAACAGTTCTGGCCGGAGTCATGATCAGGGGGGCTTCCAGCCCAGCTGGCTGAAAAGGTTGATTTGACTGGTGCTGACTGGCGTGCGCCACTTGTTGAGTGGCGTGCGCCATAGAGTGGTAGTGACTGACACGTGTCAGTGGTTCCTGCGCACGCTAGTCCACCACCAGCGTACTCCAGCAGGGTTTTGTTGAGGCCATTTGGTTCTGGCTTGAGGGTTCGACAAGGGTTTGAAATGGGTTTGGACGAGGTTCGGGACGCTCAAAGCTCAAACTCATCAAACAACTCGGTATGTTCTCGACCTTAATCATCATTGGGGAATCAAAGACCGTAAATAAACTATTCTGGAAAGTCCAAAATAGGGTGTCTACAACTCACAATTGTGAGTACGAAACAACATAATATAAGCTGCCTAGGGTTTTGAGAGCTCTAAGGTGATTTTGAGAAGCCACAATCGCTTTGTTTTTCTGCCGGGGGGGAGGCGCCCCTCTCCCTCCTCCCCTGGGCTCCTCCTCCTCCATTCGCTCTCCTCTTTCTTCTCCCTCTTCCCTATGGTTTTTTTCTTTTCATTTTCTCCTCCCTCATATCTGACCCTCTCTGTTTGGCAGGCTCCGCCGTCACCGGAGTCGTTTGTCCGCATGTAATCCGTCGCCGAAGAACTTGTGGCAGCAGCGGTGGAGGTAGTGAGGGTTGCGATCCGTTCGGCGGTTTTTGGGCGGCTGGATTTAAAGCAATATCTGGGAGAGTTTTGTCTCTCCTTATGAGAGTAATAAAGTTCGCCTTTAGGCGATTTGTTTATTGCTCAGTCTCAAGAAGATTAGTATGCATCTATTGGTAGTTTGCTAGAAATTCATTAATGTGTTCATTTCTGGTCGAAATTCATCTTATCATCTGGGTTCTTGTTGTCTTTTTTTCTTGGCTAGCAATGAATCACTTTTTGAGACTGCTATAGGATATATGAATTTTCCAAGATACGTCAGGCGATGCCTGAGCTAGGGATGAAAAACATCAATCGCCTCGTTCTTTCTCGTTATGTATTAGTTGATTAGTTTGGGTTTGTCCAAATTATCTGTAATGAATTTTGTTGGGTAAATACCGTTGAGGTTTATCAATGCAGTACCTCTTATCACTTTTGTCCAAAAAAAAAAAAAAAGACAATGCAACCCCAGAGCAAGATGCCAAATTTTCATCCAATTCTGATTGTGTTACAACTTACAATGATATGCTACATCTTTTTTGTTCTTCATTTGTTTTAAAACCATCAAAAATACAAAGAATGGTGTAAAGCAAGATGATTATACACTTAAATTCTGTAATATATCTTTATTTTTCTTATTTACCTAAGCAGTACTGAGATAGAGATGGGAAATGTTATTGCTTGCAACCATAAGACTCAACCCCAAACATTACGTGTGGTACACCAACAACTCCTCCGTCTTCGGTCTCTTCTTTTATGGTCCAAAAAAGTAACTCGAAACCTTTTGATTTATCGAACTCGAAGATCTAACACCGTATATTGAATAGTTTAATCCTCCTATTAATCTCCTTTTCCAACTCTTCATTCCCTCCCACTTCCTCAAGTTCCTGCACCGCAACACGAAAATATTCACTCTCTTCCCTAGAAAAATTGGCAATAATATTTTTTTTTTTACCTATATGAAGATTTAAGGACAAACTTATTTACCAAATAAAACAAAAAAAAAGAAAGAAAATAGAGGGACCACCCACCTTAGGTCCCAAGAACAGCCCATATGGGACTCCTTTGAACTTGTCTGTGTGGTGGAGCTATAATAACCACGCATCAAAGCCACATATTAGTAAGAAATTTTACTACAAAGATCACAAGATTGAAGCCTGTACTCTCTTTGTAGTCTGAGAAATTTTTCAGTGCCGGGTGAGCACGGCCACGTGGTGCCCGTGGGCACATCTCGGCCGTTCAAACGTGTTTTGGACGGTCCAAATTTATTTAGGTAATTTTTTAGTACAAAATACCCCCTCAAACCCAAACAAATCTGCGTAGAATAGAATTTATACCTGGTGAGCTGCAGCAACTCTTCTGAGGTAAGGGACGTCTGCAATGGGACCCACCTGGAATCTTTTATGGACAAGACCATCGTGGACGAACATGTAGGCTATCCCAAACAACGTAATTCCAAGACCCTGCTTCCAAATTTCTAAGATTAATACAGTATCTCATGACTCGTGAGTTTGTGCAAAAAGGGTCCAACTCTTATCAGTTTATATAATGCTCTAACGACAGTCTTTCACCATTATCAAGAACTCGGGTCACCTTACGTCCTTACGAACACCTCGATTAATGAGGGACCAATTCCCCTAACGACAGTCTTATTTTGCAAATTCAGTTAGTATTGTTAGAGTCTATTGGATTTTTTAAAACTTTTTCGCCAAATTCTTTAAAAATAAATCATTCGGGAGAAAATAAAATAATCATTTGTCGTGACGGAAAAAATTAAAAAGTACTATACAACTAACTACTAAAGGACCCAAAAGTGGACAAAAATTTAGGAAATTTAAACCTTTTGTTCTTTAGTAAACTTCTAGTCATCATCTTTTACTTGTTTGTCAACAAAGAAAAAGTAACTTTTTAAAAAAAATCAAAACGAGTCTACCAAAAACTTCAAAAACTACTAACAAAGAAACATTGACAATAATTTTTTTCAAGGTGTCTTTGCCTCATATAAATAACCTCAAGGTTTATAACGAAAGTTATTGTATCAACAATTGACTGAACAATGAGAGAGAGAGAAGAGGGACTTACAGCTCCGAAACAAAGACCGGAAAAAAGGCCTTTGTGGAAGAAACCGTAAGAGAGGAGAGCGATGGCTGGAGCGGCGTTTATTACCGCAAAAACGTCGTTTAGCTCAAACGGGCCTTCTCTGGCCTTATGATGAGACTGGAAATTAACCAAATAAATAAAATAAAATGAAAGGAATAATGGAGGGGCGGGAAAAAATGGAGGTAGAAACAGTCTTGTTTGACGATTCAAGTCTTTTTCTATTCTATTTCTCTATCGTACCAAATTACCTCGTGCATGTGCCATAAGGAAGCGTGCCACAGCGCTCTGTGAGCCCATCTCGCCCAAAACTCCATTCCCACCTGCAAATTCAACCAGTAATTCCCACTTCAATCAAACTCTCAAATCGTACAAAAATATGTGTTCTAATAATCAAGTGTTCGGGTAAGCTTGCGTACACATCCGTTATTGAATTCCATGAGAGAAGGAATAATCAGAGAGTACAACTTTCATGATAAAAAGAATCCATTTCCTTCATTCAACAATTTTCTTTCCAAATCAATGAACCAAACAGAGACTTAGTAATATCGAAAATTGGAGGGAAATAGAACTCACCGCTGCACCAACAGAGAGAGCAAATGTGCCAAACATCTCCAAAAGGGGGATTTCTCCACCCTAACCAAAACAACCCAAATTTAGATTTTTAGAGGAGAGAGCCACACAGCCAGTTTGGATTGAGAGATTCGTTAAAAGAAAGAAGAAGAAGTTATGATTGCTAGCAAAATCACTCCGTTGCATTAAGTATTTTGATGAGAAATGAAGAGAAAAGTACCCAAAAAAATTGATTGACTCTTCTCGTTTCTCACCAAATCTCACAAAAAAATACTAGTAATAAGATAGGATGAAAAAGGATTCCCCTTTGTTATCTCACCATTTCTTACCACCCAAAAGAGACCTGAAAACAAAAAAGAGAATTTACAAACAGAGAGAGAAATCATACCGCCATTTGCCAAGAAAACCGATAGTAAACAGCCATGACAGCCATGGACGTAATACCAAGACTAGACATGACCGCCGCCACAAGGTAAGTGAACCGCTCCGATTTCTTCCTGTCCTGCCTCGCCGCCACGCGTGCGGCCGTGATTCTCTTCTCGATTTCCTCCTCCTCCTCGTCATCTTTCGGAGTTTCAATTTGGCTATCCCCGTTATTCAATTCCTCATCCCTAACAACGAAACAGACCGTCGTTTTCGACCTCCGTCTCGACCGGAGCGTTGCGTCGTGTGGGCGAATTGGCAGAGAGAATAAGTACGTGGGAGTGGTAATGGAATTGGGTTTGGGCCGGACGAATGGGTCCCGGCCGAAGAAGGAACGGGAGCTGGTGGTGGTGGAAATTCCGGTCAACATGGGACGGCGGTGGTGTTAGTTAGAGGGAGAGGGTGGGGGAGAATTTAGAAAGTGAGGAGGAGTACTTTTCAACTTTCAAGTGCACGTAGATCACATGTGGACTCTTTTTGAAATTGAATAGCGTACGTGACGTGGTGGCGAATCTAGCCATAAATGAACGAAGGAACCTAGTTGTCCACACTGTCACACAAATCGTGGTGATACGATAATTTTACAATCACACACAAACACGTATACGCTCAGTCACTCACACTCACAAAGGGGGTGAGCTCCACACACACACTGTAATCCCTACACGCTGCACTTGCAGTGTGTGTGGAGCCCACCCCTTTGTGAGTGTTGTATGTGCACTTGCAGTGTGTGAGGAACCCGCCCTCTTTGTGAGTGTGTATGTGTAAGTGTTTGAGTGTGATTGTAGCATTGTTGATGGTGATATTCTGTTTTCTTTTTCTTTTTTCTTTTTTTGGTTAAACTGGTGGATTCACTGCATTGCATTGCATTAACTGGGGATAAGAAACACCCCTGTAGCCTGCTTAACAGTTGCATATTAATATAGTCCGGCATGGGAGGATAAAGAATAGAAACTCTCTTAATTGGTAATTTTAGTATGGAGAATGAGTTTAAGTCCATCTCAGAGTGCCCAAAGTTCCGCAGCGAGCATTGACATTATGCCTATTTTCCTGCAAAATCCTACAGTATTACCTATGCACCCTGTCCATCTCGGATAATGCCTCCACCTATTGTTTTCTTTTACCCATCTTTCAGGAATCGAAATGTTCGGTGCAGTTCACGTCAATTACTCAATTAGTACTAAGACCCTGAAATTAGCAATCAAACACATATCTAGTTGTCCTACGAAATTTTTTTGTTGACAGTTATATGTGACCTAGTGAAAAATAATAATTAGAGTTGAGAAAAAACACCAATCAAAGTAATAAACCCCTTATTTTACCATGCTTTGTTTGGAACATGGGGAAAGGAAGGGAAAAGAAGAGAAAGTTAGTGCTACTAACCGTTAGTTTCAAGGCTAATTTGTGTAGTTCAATATCTTTTCATAACAAAACACTGGTAATTTTGAAGAATTTGGCATCCAATAAACACTGTTGGAAGTCTATTGCTTCTGAGATATTTTTACAAGCAACACCTAGTGGTCCCATTCAAGCTGTCCCTCCACAGCTCTTGATTCTGCCATTTGGTTTGCTTCCCTTTTTTTTTGGCAACCAAGAAAACAAATGCTGAAGAGTTTGATGAGATTATTACAAGAGAAGAAAGGGTCAATTACGGACAGGCTGGGAGTTCGATGTGTGTACGATGAAACCAGTCAGGGTCCCGCCAGAGACGAGTGTGAGGTGGATGAGCAGCCGCGAAGACTGCTAATTGCGAATGGGAGGTTTTTCCAGTACTAACGGAGGGTGAGCTATTGTTTTGTATTCGTCCCATTCCCACTGTACCTGGTTTTTCCAGTACTAACTAATGGTTGGTGAGCTATTGTTTTGTACTAAGTCCCATTCCCACTGTACCTGGCCTATATCACCGTTGCCCTGATGACGTTCAATTCTGGATTGATTCGGTATGAGTCACGCTGAGTGTAATTTCTTTACTGACACTTGTACTTTCTTCACAGAATTTCACGAAAAAAAGATCGTGTTTCTACGTGTAGTGTAAGAGTTGGGCCACATTTAACGACGCTCGCCCATCCTGAGCCTTAAGTCGGGAACAGATTTCCCCAAGTCGAGGTCGGTTTGGAGTCCTTTAGGCTGCGCTTACACATCATAATGCAAGTGATGAGCATCAGTGAAGCGGGAGCATCAAAACGTCCTTAAAAAATATCTCAGATTTGTAAAATTTGTTAGAACGAGAATCAAAAACAGAAACGTAAACCCAAGGTTGACAGCAAAAACAAAGAGTCTTACTGAAAGATTACGTGAACTATGTCCCAAGTCAAGATCATGTTGCACCCTTTAAGCAGCATCAAGGTCTCTTAGCAGGCCCGAATAAGACTGGTTTCCGTTCCCATCAGCTGCTATCGCATTGGACATGTCTAGCTTTCCCTAGCTCTCATTCACTATCCACTATTCTTTCTATGGGACAGGGAATCATGACTCGTAAACAAACTACACTGTCATAAATTTGATCAAGCTTTCCCTAGCTCTCATTCACTATCCACTATTCTTTCTATGGGACAGGGAATCATGACTCGTAAACAAACTACACTGTCATAAATTTGATCAGAAATCAATAGTTTTATGACCAATGTGGGAGTCTGTGACCCCTGTTTCTAACATCTTTCTCAGAATTTGCCTTTCAGAACCAATTAAGGGATAAAAATGTCATCCCAGGATTGAAACATGAATGTATCATGTATCAGCTCAAGGATTTCACAGATTCACATGTCATGAAGTTAAATGGTAAATTAAGCCCCAGTTATCAAACTAATGCCGTATATATGCATGATAGACAAATAAATTCATGCAAGAGAACCTGAAATAGTTTGAACTTGAGATAAAGCCGGAAACACATGACCGAATCGCCACAAAACACATAAATAAGTTTGATGGCAATCAATCTAGAACCTTTTTGTCGAAGTATCACGACCCCAAGAAAAGCAGCTAAAACTGAGTTGAAATCATTGCTCTCGGGCTGTGTTTGGATCAAGGCGCTGCAGCTGGATTTCACAAATGAAAGTTGAAGAAAATATCACGTTTGATACATTTAGCTTCCTCACTTCATCATGTACTTATCAATTCGTTTCCCTTTCCCTCCATAAATCTCTCTACAAATCGATGATCCAAACACAACTGTGTTGAATCTGTCTGCTGCACTTCAACAGAAGCAGAATACAACAGTGCGAGAGTTTATCAACTAAATGAGATTGACTAGACCAAATTCAGCAAATATTAAGAACAAGATGAAGAATGGACACAATACACTAGAAGGCTTTCCTAAACCCTTAAAGATCATGGTTAAGCAAGTTAGGAAAATTAGTATGTAGACAAATAACACGAAGGTGTGGAACAAAAAGTGGCTGTATCAAGCTTTTCCTATGCCAAGATTTTTCTGTACAAATATAGATCAACATCCTGCTATGGTGGAATGTGGCAATCGTTATTACTTGCACATGCACCAAATGTGTCGAGTCTACTGAACCGCTACGCATACAGACGCACACACAAAGACAATTAAGTAGTAAACTCCGACACTGAAAAATCATCAAAAAGAAAGAAACACGAGTGGAGATCGAAAATTCGTCTTTCGTTAATCAAAAGATTCAAAACTGCTATCAAATTGCAGAGAACAATTGTGCGGATACAAATCACAAGCTACAGAATGACACATCTATTTAAAACACTAGAACTTCACTAGTCAAAGGAAAACAATAGAATAAAACCTTACCTTCCCACTGTACATTGCTGTCAATCTCCCCCTTTCCCCCCAAAAGCAGCTCCTACCGAAACATAAACCAAACAATTGTATTCCAGAATCACAGCCACCCAAAAAATCGTAATACTAACAACACAAAAACTCAGTATGGGCTCAATTACTACCCTCCAAAGAACGAAAAGAACCCACGCTTTTTTGGTTCCTCCTCCACCATCACCGCCTGCATACTGTCCTGCTCAACTAGTCTCCAAGCCGCCTGCTCAAATGCCATTCCAGCTAATGTAGGCGGCTTATTCAGCACAAGTGGGAACCCTCGATTCGTGCTCCTAATGACCTCAGAATCCTCCGGAATCACCCCCAACAATGCCAAACCCAACATCTCCTGAACATCAAGCACTGACATCATATCCTCCCCTTTGATCATATCAGTCCGGACCCGGTTCACAATCATCTTTATATCCTTAATTCCATCACATTCGAGCAAACCCGTTACCCTATCCGCGTCACGCAAGGCCGTAATGTCTGGTGTGGTGACTAAAACAGCCTCGTTGGCCGGTGTAATCGCCGTGATGAAGCCGGCATCAATGCCAGCTGGACAGTCAATCAGTATGAAATCAGGGCAGCCCTCTTGACGGTCTTTAAGGGCATCAACAAGCCAAACTAGGGCTTTCCCGCCAAATCCCATCGGCAGTTTCGACCTGGCATTTATTTTTTAGGTGAGCAAGCGTACATTAACCACACCAAATATATGACCTGATTTCTTCAACTTTTGGAGCTTATTCCCAAACTAAGTCCATAAGATTTTCCATCTTCAAGGACTATAAAGAAAAGATCTCGCTTCGAAAATTGTCTCTATCTTTATTCAAAGAACATTAATTGTTGAAGCCCCAAGATATTTCTCAGCCACAACTGAGAAAGTACTTAGTAGTACGTACTTTTTTTACACGAGAAAAAAGCTCCAAAAACCTGACTGGGCAATAATTTTTCCCTTTTCGTGGGTAGAGAAACCAATTGGTTCAAGTTACTTGTCTGACTAGTTATAACTTAATCACGTCAGGATAGCAAAATATAGCAATGTTGTTTGGTGCAAAGCTGTTTTGGTTCAGCTTACCACTCTCCTAAGCTTTACATATCAATAGCGCATTGATGGTGATGTGGCATTGGCAAGTTTGGCAACTTGATAGAAAATTTGGCACAAGAAATGGAAATTTGGCAAAGCTTTTGACTCACCAATTGAGCTACATGCCAAATTTCACATTTGGGAATAAACATACCAATGCGTATTCTCAATATGAATCACGATAGGAAAGGAAACATTATGGGCATAACGGAAGTGCCATAAAGGTGGCAACTTTCACAAGAAAATAAATTGTGGGTTTTTAGCAAGAAAGTAAAAGCTATGCAACCATGCTTAAATGGGTTGTACAAGAATATTCACTTTCTACTATTCTTATGCTAATCAAACACCAGAAAAGTATCAATTTTTCTTCTCTTCCTTGCATTTTGTAATTCTATCATTTCCACTCTAATCAAACGGAATAGTAATTATTAACCAAAGAAACAAAAAACCTACGGACCTGGGTTTGGAAATACAGAGCAATTCGAAGTTGGACCATCGTTTATCACGAACTAGGGCTTGGTCGAGCCTGCAATCCCCATTCAGGACCTCCACCACAGTATAATTAACCCGGTTCTCGAGGCCCAGAAGGAGATCAAGGTTGCGAAGGCCCACGTCGGCGTCGATGGCCACGACGGAGAAGCCGAGGCGGGCGAGGGAGAGGCCGACGTTGGCGGTGGTGGTGGTCTTGCCGACGCCGCCCTTGCCGGAGGTGATAACGACGACGCGCGGGGTCTCGCCGGATAATTGGGGCTTGCGGTTGTACTGGAGGAGCGAACGGATGGAGGTGGAGTGTTTGGGTTTGGGAAGGCGGGGTTTTGGAGGGGTTAGGGTTTTGGGAAATGAGGGTGAGGGCGTGGTGGAGGAGTAGAGGGAGGTGGGGTTAGGGTTTGCGAATGGTTGGAATGATATCATTGCTGGATGTTGTTTAGAGAGAGACTGAGAGGAGAGAGAGAGAGAGAATTAGTAGGGGTGGACGATGAAGAACATGGTGTGGATTCGTGGAGTGTGGAGAGAGAGATCTGAGAGCAGAGGGCTGAGCTGGGAATTGGAACCTGGCAGTGAGATTGTTGAGGATGGGACCAGCCGGCCAGCAGGTGGAGCCAGTGTGGGAATTGTTGAACTTTTGTAGGATTTGGCCCTATTTTCAGCAGTTTTTTTTTTTTAAAGAAATTGGTCAGCTTTCGTGCACCACGATTTAATTCGGAACAAAATTACTTATGCAACGATTTGGGAAGTAATGAATTTGAGACGTTACAAGGAAGAAAATTTAAATCCTTAGCGTTTTGACACTATTTTCATTTCCTACACAACTGTTTTTCAAAGAAAAATTCAACGAATCAGGACTTTTGCCTTTAAAAACTTCATTCAAGACATTTTCATTTTGTGTTTGTTTTTTTCACTTGGAAATTCATTTTCATGAATTGGGAATGGTGTTGTACAGTGGTGTGCGCAGAAGAATCGTTCATTGTTGAGACGAGATCCGAGCCGTTGGAGACACGGTGCTGCACACCTCACTGCGCAGCACCAACCCGAAGTCCGTGTTTCCATTCACTGGATGAGCCTTTTTAAAATTTCCAGTTGTTGAAAATAGATGTGCGATTATTAGGTACTCGGACAAGCTAAAGCCCAGAGAGAAAGCCCAGTCCATCTGCAGACAAGCTAAGCCCAAAAGTATTCAACTCCCGGGCAAGGCATCAACATCATACATGTACTATGTTGTTGAGATCTCACATCACATCAGAGCCATTCATTTATAATACTTCCAAATCCAACGGTTTTCCTTTCCTTGGTTTCCTTCCTTTTTCTATCAACGGTTTCCCTTAATTATACGTAGTGGAGCCTAATCGAGTCGAATACGACTATTTTCATCTCCGGTTCATTTATAAAATGAGCCTAAAATTGAGGCTCACGTTCGATTCATTTAGTAAGCAAACCGAACTCAAACGAGTATATACCGAATCGATCCTCGAAAATTTCACAAACGGCTCGGTTCATTTACGGCCCTATTTATGCGCGGCGACAAGAATGGGACCCAGTGAAAACGATCTGATGCTTCGATGAGTCGCCAAGTTTCACAAAAACAAACGGCGGAGATTTGAGTCCCCCGCGTCGCCGTTTACTTCCTTGGAAGAAAAGTCACAGATGAGATTCTAGTAGATCTACTCCCCACACCCACACGGAACTAATCTCCCGCCACGTGTCCCAATCACCACTCCCCAAAATTCCAACTTTGCCCCTCCCTTCCACCCTTTCCCCGTCACTTTACCGGCCTATTTCCCTTCTCGTCTCATGTGACATACTCTCTCTCTCTCTCTCTCTCTCTCTTGAATTTGGGGGAATTCTGCAGATCCAAACACCACCGGCACGAATCACTCACTTTCTCTTCTCCCGAGGCATCCATACAAGGTTCGATACGTTCGCATCTTACGCCTTTTGTTTTCATCGTTTTCTAATTAGGGATCAGTTCTACTTTGTTGTTTTGTGTAATTAAGCTTAATGGGCGTTTCGATCTGCTATTAGTTTACGTTTACTGTCTAGATATTGGGTTTGTATTCGTAATTGTGTGTTTGGGTGCACTGGATCACTTGTTCAGGCACTGAATTCTCGCTTTAGCATCATGAGTTGAATTAGGGCTTCTGACAGTATTTGGGTACGAGAGATCTGATTTCGAGATTTCGGGCCCGTTTCATTTAGTGGATTGGTTTTCATTTTTAAGAATTCGTGTTTGTATTACCTAAATTAGGGTTTCTTATGGTCTTTTGTTTCGCCCTATTGCCAAAATTGGCAAAATTCACTGAATTCTGCTCAATTTAGGATAATATTGGTGCATTGCGTTTTTCTAGCAGCAAATTTTTCTTTTATTTTTCTTGTCAGTGTAAACAGAATATCAATCAAATTGATCCCCTCACTCTTAATCCGATAGCTCTAAGTACTTCTACCCTTCGTGTATACTATATTATATCACATGTGCTTGTTTGAGCCTCCAAGAGTGACTGAATGATGTCAACTTTTCGAGAGAGAAAAGAGTTCGGTTTTGTTGTCTTTCTATGTTTTGTTCTCATCTTTAACTAGGATGAGGATAGGTTATAGAACCTGATACAAGGGTAATGAATGAACGCATCAGGATTCCCTACTTGTAGTAATTGGGTGTGGGGATTAAGTTATAAATTATGATGTCTTTTGTCGTCATTTTATTTGTTTTTTCTTCCAGTCTTTCAGATATCCATGTCTTATATATTTCGTTTTTACTGCAGGGCAAAGGCCATGTAATGTGTTGAACTGGACTGGAAGTGTTACCTTTTCAATTTCAGTTTGGCTTCTTTGTTCTATATTGGGGTACAGAACATGATTAAATGCAAGGGTCTGGGGAAATCAGTAAGAATGGTGCCGAGGGATGGGTATGCCAGCGTGTACCATTGTTCGCTTCTTCTATCTCCTGTTGTTTCTGTTTGGGACTGTGTTGTTCGTAAGATGAGGTATTCCTGCAGGCCTGAGTGGGTGTAGGTGCACGTCTTGATTCAAACTAGTTTCGAAGTTGCGGAATAATCAGTATTCATTAGTATAGGAACCAAGTAAAGGGACAAGAAATAAAAGAAACAGTTATAGATTCCTCTTAGATAAGTTTGTTTAAACTGGATTGACTTGGTAGTGTTATTGGAACCATGGAGTCCACTGAAGTACCATCTGGCGTTAGAAAAGGAAAGAAAAAACCTGTAAAGGACGAGTTGGATCGCCTCAAACAGGCTGAGAAGAAAAAGAGGCGGTTGGAGAAAGCCCTAGCTACTTCAGCAGCCATCCGATCTGAGTTAGAAAAGAAGAAACAGAAAAAGAAAGAAGAACAGCAAAGGCTTGATGAAGAGGGTGCTGCAATTGCTGAGGCAGTTGCTCTGAATGTTTTACTTGGTGAGGACTCAGAGGATTCACGCAAGATTATGATGAACAATAATGAGGAGTTCATCCCTTGGGAATGTACTACCAGTATTGATCTATTTATGGGTGCCAGGAGAGTGGTTTTTCCTCATCAGGACCTCTCAAAAGATACATTGGAAGGAATCAAGTGGAATCCGTGGGAAAACGGTCACTTTTCAGTTTCACCTGGGCCTTTTGCGGGGGATCTTTACACGCCATATCCTGATGAGAGAGGTTGGGAGACTAGAGAAGTCTCTGCGGATCATATTGCAGCGCAAGCTGTCGCCTCACTCCAAATTGCGGACGATGCACACGTTGACTCTTACTTTTTCAATGGAATGCTACAAGGGTGATGAACAGTCGGATATATGGTCCGTTCACCTCTTGTTTCTTCGTTTTGGTCGTGGTTGTCAATAAATGGTCTGTATATGTCTCATCGTGCCCTTTTTATGCATTTGATGCGATGCTTGTATCGTTTTATGTCGTTTTAAGAGGCATAATTTTGCACTATACGCCTGTAATGGTTATTCGTAAAGCTTACTATCTCCTTGTGGAGTGTTCTCGCAATCCATAGACATGGATGAGCTGCATGTTTGTTTTCTCTGCGTAGAGTGATTTCCCTGTGAAATGGATACAAAAGTTCACATTCATGCAGTGGATGCTTACCCTGATTTTTGTATTTTCTTGCATTTCTACTGTGTCCATGGTGTTGGGTGCTTCGGTATGGGGATGTCTCTTGAACCTCCAACCACTCTTTGGCCATTTTCTAGCAGAAAACGAGAATGGTGACTTGATCCCTTCGTATTTTGAGAGTTGCGACTTGCAAGAGAGGGACGAATATATTTCATAATGACACCATTTGAATGATTCGAATCGTCTATTTTGTGGTTGTCAATTTGCAAACTTGTTATAAAACAAATTAGGTTGATTATTCATCTTGTACTACAAAATTAGGTTAATCTTGGACCATATTTGTCCGAAATTTCATGTTCCTTCCTTTTTTCAGTAAATGGAGGTGGTTGCTCGATTGAATCAATTTGCTCAATTAAATCATATTTGGAGTGGGCCCATGCGCCACTCCAATGCGGGTATACAATTAAATGATGGCTAATATATATACACACAATCTCACCCCTAATTTCTCGGACCTCACAAGCAATAATATATACTTATGAAATAGTATATATTTTTGTTATCAAAATGGAAATACATATGACCTGTGTCCTGCAGAAATCTTGCATCCAAACTGTTTGATAGCAGCTGAAATGTTATTTTCACCTATGAACCTCTGAGACCCCCCCCCCCCCACCCAAAAATAAATAAATAAATAAATAAATAAATATATATATATTGTCCCTTTAGAAAATCCATGAACTAAAATGGAAGAAAAGATTCCTTAGGGGACAGATAAACATGCCTTTCTGATAACGATTTCTCTAATTAATGGAAAAGATTCCCATATGTGGAATTCGATGATCTCAAGGAAGGGAAATAATTTACATGCTTAATATGCCTCAGTTGATAATGACGAGGTTTATTTGTCGTCCTTCTGAATTCTATCCAAACTAGAACAAGGACATATCCTGGTCCATAAGGATCACGATTACACCACCCAGGATACACCCTATCTAAAAGACAAGTCAGTTGAACAAATGCATAGAAGAATAGTATCAGCTGATGCAGCTTCTAATAATTGCTATTTGAATGTATTTAAAATAACAAGTTTACACTTTCTCCCTCAAAATGATTTCATGCAACACTGGTGGATAAGTATGATAATTCCCAACGTCAACGGGTTTGGCCAAGCCTAGAAAGCAAACAAGAGTTTGTCCTCCATTAGGTCGCGTGTTCAAATCCCACGGAAGCCAAACATTCCAAACTTTGGGCCACCGGAGGTTTTACCCCGATCATTAACTTCAGTACCCCAGAACAAGTCGAGGTGCACGTAAGCTGACCCGGACATCCGGTTATTAAAAAAAAAAAACTATGATAAATATTTAAGGCAGCCATATGGGTCACTTGCAGTAGTACCAGCTTCATGGAACTCTGAATGTGCATTTAACGACTAAATCAACGAAAGAGTTTCTTAAGACCCCAATCATAGTTTTGGAAAAACCAAGACTATAGCAAGAATATGCATACATATACAATTTTACTTCACCGTATCAAACAACTTGTATTTGACCTTATGCAGAATAAACATACATTGGACGTACAAATTAAGAGACGATTACAATATTAGTGAATTGTAGACATACTACTTACATTTATCTAAGACCACCATTAACATGTATTCTATGACTGTCATATGAACCAAAAAGGAGATGAACTTTCCGAATAAGAATGATCGAAACAATAACATAAACTACACACAGTACCTCCGAATGAATGCTCTGCAGAAATCCGGGTAACACAGTTGATGTTGTGTTTGAGCAGGAATTGCTCCATTTACTGTATGAACCCATTAACTTATCTACCATCGTTGTGCATCAATTGCGAAAAAACTTGGCTCGTCGTTATGTCTGAATTCCCATCGCCAATATTACGTCCATCAATTCCAACATGGCGCGAGGGAACTCGAGGAACAGTTCTGAATGTTGGTAGCTCTGGAGCACTGATACAACTATGTTCTTGATGTTCCCTTTGGCTACCAGTTTCCTGAAGCTGAAGTGCATGCTCCAAGTTCCACAACACATCCCCCATCGTCGGCCTGTCAACCCCGTATTCAGCCACACATTTCTCCGCCGTTTCACCAAATTTCTGCAGAGAGCTAGGTTTTATCTTCCCCATGAGATATGGATCAATGACCTGGTCAAGTAAACCCTTCTTCTGCCATTCCATTGCCCATTCAGCAAGATTCACTTGATCCCTCTCAAGCAATGGGTCCACAGCAGGTCTAGCACAAACAACTTCAAAAAGCACAACCCCAAATGAATAAACATCTGATTTATCCGTAAGTTGCTGCCTCCTGAAATATTCTGGATCAAGATACCCAAAACTACCCTTGACACCTGTGCTTACATGGGTCTCATCCAGGCATGGACCGGATCTTGAGAGACCAAAATCAGCAACCTTAGAAACGTAATTTTCGTCGAGTAAAATATTGGTAGATTTGATGTCACGGTGGATAATTCCCTGAGCCGAACCTGTATGAAGGTAGTGGAGCCCTCTGGCGGCGCCAATGCATATTTCAAGCCTTTGTTTCCAAGACAAAGGTGGTAATCCAGAAGAACCATATAGATGTTTTTTCAATGGCCCCTTATCCATATACTCGTAAACGAGTATCATTTCAGACTGTTCTTCACAATACCCAACAAGCGAAACAAGGTGGTGATGACGGATTTTGGACAAAAATGTAATTTCAGACTGGAATTCAGGGAGGCCTTGCCTTGATCCTGGAACCCCTCGCTTCACGGCGACCTTTACATTTTCTTTAAGGACCCCTTTGTAAACCATACCAAATCCACCAGATCCGATTATCAGTTTTCTATCGAAATTGTTTGTTGCCATTTGTATTTCCTCAAAAGGAATCCTCAATGCAAGAGATGTCCCTTCAGATAGCCTACTGTTAGAACTCCCTCCATATACTCTCAAAGGCGTCCACCCCATACTTTCCACAGGTTTTGGTCTCCGTTTCTGCTTCCTTCGTCTCAATATCAATAAAAACGGGACTGCTAACAAACACAAAAGAGCAAAGGCTCCAACAATTGAACCAGCCAAAACCCAAGTACTTGTTTTCTTGGACCCAGTTTTCGAACCCTCCACAAAATTCACCATTTTCATGATCTCTACCCCATTCAAAATAGCATTCATTCTCAATGGACTGCTAAGCTCAGAAGGACCCACGCTAATCCGCACAACCCCTGAACCATCCGAATCCACCACACTATCAATGTAATACGGAGATGCAAACAAATGGAAAGTAAGAGTCGACAGATCAACATCTTTGTATCCAACAAACCCGTTTATATATACATCGAAGTAAAGCTGGTTAAGCGACTGACTAACGATATCACAAAAATGCAAACGAACAAAGTATCGAGCAACCCCTGAATCCACTGGAAAATTCCAAGTTATATTAAACATAGAAGCTGTATTTAGGTTATCCCTATTCATCTGTTGTGCAGTCATGTAAACATTATCCGGAGCAATCTCTCTGCTCGCACCGCCCTTCTGATAATTCGGTGCATCTGTGGTTGTTGCGATTTTCGCAGCGGATTTCAGAACTAGAAAATCCTCATCAGGAATCCAAGTCCTCCAAAGGGTATCATTGAAAGGGGTCAATTTTGGACCCCCAACATTTATCCTATGCACAGTTTCTAAAATATAACTAGACATATTACCAAACACTCCAACAACTCCATCAGAACCAATCAATCTAGCTTCATACTCCAAAATTACATCACTAGGAACCGAAAACACTTCAACTGCATTGACAAATGCAAACCCTGAATTAGGGTTTGTAGGGACAAACAACACCTCAAAAGCTGAAACATTAACCATCATAGCAAACTCCTTAATCACATTATTTCTAGTACTAAAATTGGTCAAAATCGAGAACCCATTAGCTAAAACACTGAAATTTGCATTGTTGAGGTTATATTGCTGAGAAATAAATGGGGAAAAATGAAGACGCACCAAGTGCTTTCCAGTTTGCTTGATATTGAACTTATAGCTCGAAGCAGTGGTGAAAACCCTAGCTGTTTGGTAAAGTTGGGTAGAATTTGGAGATGGGTTTGGGTTAGTGAGGGGAACTGATTCACCTGAAGAGAGAGAAACAGAAATGGGTTTTGTCAAATCGCCTATGAAGAGGCGGTTATCGACAGTTATGTTGGCGCTTGACCCACAGCTGATGAGGTAGTTATCTCGAGGTGTGAAAGCTGTGGAGAGAGAAGGAAGTAAGGAGTAGATGAGAGAGAAAGCTAGACAGAGGTATGGAATGATTTTAGTCTCCATTCATGCAACTGAGAAATTTTTTTTGCCCAGCATAAAAAAGAAGAAAAAAGAGATGGGATTGATGGAGATTTTTGTGGGTTTGTGGAGAGTGACTGGTGATAGGAAATCTAGCAGATGGGATTCATGGAAAGCTGTTGGGAAGTGGAGGAAAGAGAGGAAGTTGGAGAGAGAGAGAGAAGCCAAGAAGGATTTGGTGTTCTATTAATGGGAAGTTATGGGTTCTTGAGTGAATTCAGGAGATGGGTTGGATTCAGATGGTACAATATATGCCAATTATAAGGGACAGCTTTCTAGTGAAACTTTTGTAGGTGAAGAAAAGGAGTTTTATGGATTCTTGAGTGAATTCAGGGTATGGGTTTGATTCAGATGGTACAATATATGCCAAATAAGGACAGCTTTTCCAGTTAAATTTTTGAAAGTGAAAGAAAATGGGATGAGTTCTCTGGATTCTTGAGTGAATTCAGGATATGGGTTTGATTCAGATGGTACAATAAATGCCAAATAGGGACAGCTAAGGAGGAGAGAAAAGGAAGAGTGTTTTTGACTTTGAGGAGTAGCAATGGAGTGATTCTAGTGAAAGGTGGGGAAGTGGATTACAGGCTTACAGCAATACGAAGGGACAGGGGAAGGCAGTAGGCATGGGAAGTTAATGGATTTATTAATGGTGATTTTTCACAACCGTTCACGTGAGCCATGTCTATTTGTAAAATGTGGGGAAAGGGGCATGATGATAGTCAACAAATGGGACCATGCGTCCACAACGGTCTCGGCGGCCTTTACTTTGGTTTTCTTTAGCTCTGCTTCTTTCCTTTTTTTTTTTGTTTCCTTCTGTAGTCTTGAAAATGTTGGGATTTTTAAACGCTTCGCTGGCTCAATCAATGACTTGGATTTAACTATGTCCTTTGCTGCTTGCTTCATCCTGCTCTCCCCTTCCGTTTAGTTCTGCAGTGAGACTTCCTCTAGCTGCTCGCCTCGCTCCCTGAGGAAGAGGTTCAGAATGGGGCTTTCTTTCCAAAAGGGAGACGGCGGATAGGTGAAGAAGGAATAATATTTTTTGCTCGTTTATAGCCTTGTTGGAACTACTAGTACCAAATTCTAACGAAACAAAGTGAAGAGTGGACATTATGATGCTAGACAGAATGAAAACCACTCGATCAAAATGAAATTAGGTAATGGATAATGTTTAGTAAAATATAAAGAGCAACTACACTTTGATGAGTTTAAATCTCACTGCAAATCTAACCAGAAAGGTAGTTCGTTGCACGAGGCTATATTAATGGACATATTCTGAATGTACACAACCTTATTCCAATGTGCAAAGAGGTGGGTTTCTGCGCTGCAACACATGAAAGTATGAAACAACATTATGAGGTAAAGAAAAGAAAAGCTGATGATCATACTACCCCTTCCACAGTTTGAGTTAGTTTGGAATTCAAACATCAATGTTACTGTCTTGACCTAATGAGCTGGTTTCCGATAACTTCACACTAGTGCCAACTAACACCCCTCTGATGCCTGATTCAGAATATTTGTGGAGAAAAGTGTATAGAGCTCAAGCAAATTAGGGTGCAAGAGTCGTCTACCTATGCCCATGCATGGGTAATGATTTTATAGGCGTTTGGATCGTGGGATGTTGATAAAGATGACACCGATTAGCTCCAACAGCCTTAACTTTCCTAGATCTCCTGGGATTAGAAACCCCGGGGGAATAGGAGTGTTTGGAGTTAACCCCGTGGGGATTGGGAATAGGAGTGTTTTGGAGCTATCCTCGTGGGGATTGGGGCGGTAGTGTTTGGAGTTAACCCCATGGGGATTGGGAATAGGAGAGTTTGGAGTTATCCCCATGGGGATTGGGGCGGTGTAGGAGAGTCCTGACACGCCTAAGAATCCCGTTTGGGATATATACCTTGATATTTGTAATGATCCGGTGTGGTTGAGTGCTCTTGGTCCGAGCAAACCAGCTATCCAATCAGGCAATAGGCCAAACACGCTCTGGTCGGTGGTCGGTTTATGCCCATCATGACCTATTCTTTCCCGAAGGCCATGTGAGTTGGCACCAACTAACTTAAAGTGTGATGCAGTAGCATTCCACCTCACGTATAGGTATTAGGTAATGGAGTGAATTTGACATTAACAATCGAGATGATGTGTGCCTAGGTGCTCCGAATCTTGAAGGTCCAATGACTTTGGAACAAATGCTTACACTTAAATTCAGCATTTTATATAGAAGAGTGTAGAAAGTAAGAGTGAAATAGTTCCAATGCTGCACAAAGTGACAACACCAATCTTGCAGGTCTTCAAATATCATGACTTGTAACTATTCCATTTCCCCGAGAAAAAAAATTGATAAATACATTTCCTACAAAAATCATGACTTGTAATGTGCTATCAGCTAAACACTACAAAATAATTCTTAAAATACACAGCTCTGTGCTGCCTAAGTTTTATAAATTACGAGCAAGGAATCCCCAACAATACTATTTGACAAATAGATACCAGAAAATGAATATAAAGTGCAAGCATGCCTGGAACTTTAATACGATTTGGCGAAAATCGCAAGTTCCTCTGCTGGATTGCCAGTCATCAAACATGTCTTGTTTCTGCCTTCAGGCTGTTCAAAAGGAAAGCACCGGATGGTTGCCCCCGTTTCCTCCTTCACCCTTAACTCATCTTTGTCGCTGTACCACCAAATTAAGATGAATTCAGAAATACGAAGTCACATACACACAAATAAGTGTGTGCATAGAAAAAAACAACAGGCAAATAAATTTACCTAGCTGACCAGGGACCCCTCGCCCATTTCCCCTCACCAATTGCCGCTTTCAACTCACTATATGAATTTACATCGACAATGTTGCTGAGGAGGAATAAAATGACAGTTACTAACAAGGACAAATAGTAGTCAAATGCAACAGAGACGCAAGCATTTTATCCGCAAAATGAATTCATAATACTGGAAAACTGGAATCAAGAACACTATTTTACTACAAACTACCAAAAAAATGTAGAAATCTTTCCGGACAATTAAATGCACTGTACTGACTACATAGACCCACATTAGGCAAATACATGACCCAGTACAATTAGATCTAGAGGTAGCAA
The DNA here is from genome assembly GCA_018127125.1 of Rhododendron griersonianum. Taxonomy (NCBI): domain Eukaryota; kingdom Viridiplantae; phylum Streptophyta; class Magnoliopsida; order Ericales; family Ericaceae; genus Rhododendron; species Rhododendron griersonianum. Next base: position 47,126,925 of record CM030796.1, on the reverse strand, counting down.
CAACTTTTAACCTTAGAGTTGAGCAAAAGGATCCTTATATAACCGTTGGTGCCCTGAAGATGGTTTCAAAATTTCATTTTTAGGTTTTTCCACAGTTTGACTCCACTTGAGCAAAAATTTAGGATAGTTAAAATTCAACCTAAATTTTCATCTGTCATATCAGAATCATTTTCCTGTTTTTGTGTTACCCATCGCAATGAACAAATCTAACTTCCCCACATATGGAGCACAACAGACAAGATTTATTTCCCGGGTAATACATGATAGGGATGGAGAATGCACCTATCGCGAAATGAAGTCGCTCTCTTCAGAAGTGATGCCTGGATTTCATCCAACTTCTCTTTTACATAAGCGACCAAACTTGAAGCTTCCATTGATATCCCAAAAACTTTTCCTTGTTTTCCAGGAACATCTCTCCTAGATATGACCACACTCCCACTTGAAACATCACGGGGACCAATTTCAATCCTCAGAGGAACTCCCTAAAAAGAGCAAGATAAACATCATTGATCGCATAATACTTCATTTATTCATGTTCAACTTCGTCCAGTTTTCAGTTTATTGTGTTGTTAGTATTGCCTTTGGACATCTCAAAACTTGCACAGGACTTCTTATAACTAAAGGAAGACCCACTATTTTGGCAAAAAGCAGAATCAAATGAACTCCAAATAGTTGATTGCATGATACTTCCACCTCTCTTCTGTTTAAGTCTTTAAGAGATTGTACAACGTGGGCTATGGAAATAGCTTTGAATGTCCAAATAAACCTACAATCCTATCAAATTCACACAAAGATTTTAAGTTATAGATTGCTGGGAGGTCTTAAGGTTAATGGTTATATGGTTAAAAAATAGGTGAGGAGTTTACTTGGGGGAGGGATATTGCTTCAACGGATACAAAGTACTATTGTTCTTAGAAAGAGAACAAACCTTCATCTCCCAGAAATTGAATTTCCATCCAGGAGTTCTCTGGTCTGTATCGTCAATTTTTACTTTGATCCCTACAGTCTTCAAAACTTCTCTGACAGATGATGCAGCATTAAAAACTCCTGTTTTCTCATCATCCTTCTTCCAAATCGGGACAATTACCACCTGACAAGTGCAATGCAATTGAAGAGACAAGGATCAAGCCAACAAGAACGAAAATTAAAAAGGTTAGAATTGTTGAATATATCACATACACGACACGTGACCCCAAACATAACACAAGATAGGCATATGGACACTTTAAAATCTGAAACCTATTGGCTATGGCTTGGAAAGACTGAATCTAACCCCTAACTCTTAGTATCTCGCATATATAAGTGAACCTAACTAATCCCCAAGTTTTCCTGCTTAATCATCATGCAGTCAACTTTACACCCAAAACCAATCATGTGCTAGTACTCTATATGCGTGAAATGTTTTCATTCAACCTGGGGCACTGTGCAGCTGGACTAGGTAAAAACCAACATTAAAGTTTCTGCAGAAAGTGGATGTGAAAGCATTGAATGACAGTAACATTACAACAGAAAATCTTAGCACAGCCTTGATTTGATATAAGCATATGACGTTGATCAGCTAAAAGTATAAAACAGATTGTAAGTACCCATTAACAGAAATCCAAATACCTGTATTGGGGCAATCTTTGGAGGAAGCATTAAACCGGCATCATCTCCATGAGTCATGATAATACCACCAACAAAACGGGTACTGACAGCCCATGATGTTTGCCATACATGTTGCCTTTGTCCATTTTCATCCGTGAACTGGGACATGAATGAAATTTGAAAAATCACTTAAGTCAGCGAAAAGAAAAATCAATGTAAAGCTGGTACAGAGAAGTGCTTCAACATAAGGATGATAAGGATTCATCAGGCAATTGCTCAAACATTGAGGAAATAACACATGACTTGCACTGTTGCACACTATTTGGTTATTTATCCAAAAGAAAATACAAGGGAATATATAGAGGAGAGTGGAAGAGGAATTTAAGGTTCCCATCAGGTTAGTTGTAAAAGGAAGTGCAGAAAAGTAGACAAAAGAAGTACAAAACTTACTCAGGCTTCATACTCTGTACTTGTACATTGAGCCTGAATGATGTGAGATTTGAATTTCCTCCCAAGCACCTTACCATTAATGTTATTTGTGCCCAGATGACTCCACTATTCTCACCATAACATGAAATGGGAACATTTAAACGACATTCTTTCTCCCCTCCCCATAACCGAAGAATTCACAAAAGATGGTGTCGTTTAAGCCTATGTGTAGGTACTAGGTACATTACCATATAGCATTGGCATACTCTTAAGACTCCTATTGTTACAGGCACAGAACTGTGCATCGGTGACATGTGAGAATGTGGGCAGATAACTAAAACAAATTTTCCACCTACCTGCGTTCCAAAAGCACGAGAAAAATTCTGTCCAAGGTTGTGGCTGGTCCCTGCCTGAAGAGCCTTCCTATCACCCATCATAGCCTCGATTGTGTAGGTCTTAGAAGCACCAGCAAAAGTCTCCGATTTTGATTTTCGACCTGCAATAACAGGTATTGCAGTTTCCTCATAAGCAAATTTTGTATAGACATCAATCATCTGTAATGCCTGCAGTTCAGCAGCATCAATCTGTTAAACGAAAACGATAATAGAATTGTTGCATCAAAACCTAAAATAAATAATACAGGCAAATAAGATGCCAACCTCCTTCTCTGCCTCTTCTGGAGTGGCATGGGCAGTGTGGCCTTCCTGCCAAAGAAATTCAAGAGTTCTCACAAAGGGTTTGGTGCGCATCTCCCATCTTGTGACATTTGCCCACTGAGAAAGATTTTTTATGAATACTAATCAAGTATCAAGAATTGATAAGCCCGGACAAGAAACAGAAAAAAGGTGGAGTAAAACACTTCACCTGGTTGACCATAAGAGGAAGGTCACGGTAACTATGAATCCACTGAGTAAACATGTGATTCACAATGGTTTCACTGGTGGGTCGAACCTGCCAGAACCTCAAGAAGTGCAACAATCAAAGCCAAAACTCAGGTCAAAGTTTTTCATGAACTTGAACCAGCTTGACAATTAAGTTACTATATTAAATAACAGAAGCAAAAACGTAAAAAGATTAAACAGTTATTAAGTATTTTGAGTAACGTATGTACCACAAGTTTTTCTTCGAGTTCCTTTCCTCCTCCAATGGTCACAAGAGCCAACTCTGGACTGAAACCCTCAACATGGCTAGCTTCTTTCTCTATGAATGAATATGGTATAAACTGCATTGAGGATTATAGTGCACATTAAACAACACGGAAAAGAAGGAATTAGCTTAAGCAAAGGCTTGCTTGTGATACATTTACTTCTTTCCAAGCACTACGAACACACTACACCCAAATCCAGAGGATCAAAAATCCACATCAAAAACTTGTAAATCACACAAAATATTCAGCAAAATTTAGGGGGAAACAAATATTCGGGTAGATGAAAGCATGAAACTATACAATATTTCTGAACATGTCAACCACCTTTACGAATTCCTTCACAATTGTCATGCATCATAGGACCACATTCGAGATACTTAACTAGTACTTCTGATACATAAGGAAGAATTAGGAAAACTTCTAAACATGTCAAAAACCCTCATGGATCCTGTCATAAGTAACGGCCAACACTGTTCAATTAAATTCAAGACACTTAACTAATTCACTTTTAACGTCATAGGAATAGCTTATCAAGTTAGTTAACTTTCAGTTAGATTTTGCAATATAACTTAGAGAAGCAGTCTGAATATCGAGAGGGGCCAAAAATCATGAGTTGGCCAGGATTCCCAAATTAATCATCACCGCCTAGCTATTCACCTTAAAGCTTGCAGCATTTTTTCATCACGTTTTCCCAAATCAGAAAATCCCAATCACATGTCGACCAACAAGTCAAACAACAGGAAACAAACACACAGTAACCATACCTGTGGGAAATACATGTTACTGTGGCCAGTCTCCTTGAACTTAACATTCAAATAATCCTGCAATAATCAAAATCAAAACAATTATCCACAATTTCAATGCATACTACCACAAATTGAAAAACTCCACTGACTCAAACAAACCCCACCTGAATTGCCTCCCAAATGGCATAACCGTAGGGTCGAATGACCATAGTACCCCTTACAGGACCGTAATCGGCCAGCTCAGCGTTGGCAATGACGTCGAGGTACCAAGCATTGAAGTCCTGTGACCTCGGCGTGATGACTCGGTCTTGAACTCGGGACTTTGGGTCTTCGGTCTGTTTAGGAGCATCTTTCTCGGCGGTGCTCTGAGCGGAGAAGCTGGCGGTGGTCAGCCGCCGCGGAGGGAGGCGGAGACGGTGGTGGCGCCGGAAAATTGACGGTGAGCGCACCGAGCGGTATGAGATGGCGGCGGAAGAAGAGGAGGCGGCGAAGATTGAGGTGAGAGAGTGCAGTCTCAGAGCCCCCATGAGAGAGAGAGAGAGAGGATTAGATGAGAGAGTGAGAGTTAAAATCGTGCCCGAGCTGGACTGTTTTCCAATATTTGACCCAGAGCCAGCCCAACCCAAACTCGACCTTTGAAGGTAGAGATTAGAGAACCCTTTATGTTCTGTTTGGAAGTTATGGAAAAGAAAATAAATGCAGAGAAAATAATTATACATTTCATGGAGGGAATGACAATGGATGAAATAACCTCGGGGATTTATTAGCCAAATTTGGGTGGTTTAAGTGAGCGATATGGGATAAAGTCTAACGTTCATCCTCATGTGCAACCCTTTGACTCAAGCGGCCCTCACGTGAGGTTGAGGTATGATTTGATGAGGTGTGGCTGTAGAGACCCGTAAAATTTTTTGTTTTATCTTAATTATTGAAAGGTTTATTAATCGGATAATTACGGGAAAATGGTTTATTTGGTGGATATTTGAATTAGGAATTTAAGTGAAAGAATAGAGACTTGAGGGAGTGTATGTGTGATTTAGAGATATAGGGGTATATATAGGATGTGTGTGTAGAGGATAGAAATCCTCCTCCTCCCTCTCTCCCGTCCGACTCTCTCCCTCTCTCGGCTCTTCACTCTCTCTCCCTCATTCCTCCACCAAAGGTCGAAACCCAAAGAACCCAACCTTCTCTCCATCATCCTCACGTGCTCTTGAGTTCGTAGCTCGTCCGGTTTGGCTCAGAGCGGAGTATTTTGGGAGTATTTCAAAGTTTGAGTTAAGGGTTCACGTGGCCCGATCTCTTCGCGTGTTTGCTCTCCGACTTCGAGGTAGGGATTTCTTGCACTTGTTATATGTTTATGTGTTGAATTTACACATTAATCGTGCTTATGATTGTTGGTTGTAATTTGGGTTTCATTTTTGAAAATCTGCAGAAAATTCGCTCGAAAGCATCCCGTATCGATACAGCCCAAAATCCGTATCGATACAGTTCTCACTGATCTGCCTCGAAGCCTATCCGTATCGATACAGATTTTGCCCGTATCAATACGGTGAGCTTATTTCCAGTTTTCACTGTTTTGCTCCGAACTCCATTGTTTTGACCCCCGATCACTTCTAATTCCCTTGGACACCTCCCAACCTATTTCAAGCATGCTTAGCTGAACCCCTTGGGTTTACTTAAGTTATCCTCGTCCCGTTGGCTTTCCATTGTTAGAAGAAGAGTAGTGTCGTACTAGAGAAAACTTAATCGAAGTGTATTTATGGGATTGGTGGTACTTGAGGGTCATTGTGACATGAGGTGATGAATGCCATAAGTGTTTTAGGTGCTAAGGCTAGACGTGGCGAATGGTAGGATGAAAATGCGTATTGTAGAGAGGTTATTGTGTATCGTTGGGCTTTCCATTGTTAGAAGAAGAGTAGTGTCGTACTAGAGAAAACTTAATCGAAGTGTATTTATGGGATTGGTGGTACTTGAGGGTCATTGTGACATGAGGTGGTGAATGCCATAAGTGTTTTAGGTGCTAAGGCTAGACGTGGCGAATGGTAGGATGAAAATGCGTATTGTAGAGAGGTTATTGTGTATCGTTGGACATAAGGTTTGACGTGGGGCGTTTCGTTGAACGATAGGGGTTTGCCTAGTGATCCAGAAGAGAATAGGGTGACCCATGTCTTTGTGCTTCGTCTCGATTAATCATCATAGATTCCTTTGGCACTCGTTCTATAGATTGTTGCTTAGAACCTAGCCGGTGGTGTGTCGTAGAGTTGTTATGGGTTCGATACGAGATATAGGGCGTTGAAATAGACATAGAGGAATAATATGAACTTAAGGTGTTTATTAATGTACGATAAGACATGGTTATAAGTTGTAATACACTGAATGACGATGAATGGAAGATTGGGACTTGGGGAAAGTGTTGTTATTCCACTTTCGAATTGATAATGTATGTGTGTTGTGTGAGTTGTGAACGTTGAACTGAGGGTCCCGCAACGCAAGGTGTGGTAATGCAGGGACTCTAGAGGGCCCGCAACGCAAGGTGTGGTAATGCAGAAACCCAGGTGGAGGAGAATTCACTGTAACGCAAGGTGTGGTAATACAGTTGAATGTCTCATATGATTAATGAAGTTATAATTGACTTATTGAAGTTTAAGTTGTTGTTTGGGTTTTGAGCTGCTTGATATTGTAACTGTTGAAAAGAGAAGATAAACAATGGATTCCATCAAAGTTTTTGAAAAGAGAGGAACTTGGTTTTGAAAAAGGGATTTTTATGAAAAAGGGATTTTTATGAAAAATCCTCCGGTATTCCTGAGAGAATCAACGGTTCTGGTATTTGGGCACAAATCAACGGATTCCGGTATTCAAGAGAATCAACGGAGCTCGACCCGCGAAGGTCGAGAGTATTTCTCAAAATTATTTTGGAAATCAAACGGGAATGTTTTCGTTTTATGGAAAGAGGCTCGGTGGCTATGGCATTGAATAATGAGATTGTTCGTGGCATTCGTTTAAGTAGTTATAAAAAGGGTTGAGAAGTCGTCATGGTTATTCAGAATGATATGAGCTTAATGTCGCTTCGAGATGACGTATGAATGGTTAGGGATGTCTTAAGAAGCACAGGATCCCATAGTCGTAGCTTGTTGGTTCTTTATGGTGCCCCGGTGTATCTCTTGTTCATTAGTGGAGATCATTCATTCTCATTGCATAAATCGTCACACTTTCATATAGCTTGTGCATAGAATTCTCTACTGGGCACGTGTTTGCTCAACCTACCATTTCAGGTTCATTGCAGGTCATGGTCATGGAAAGTTCGGAGTGCATGCGGGCATTATCAAGTAAAGCTATTTTGAAGAGTACTTTGTTATTCTTGTAAAGTGAACAGCTTGTTATGGTTTTGTAATTTGGAAGATTGTATTTGTAGACCAGTTTGAAGAATTGAAAACTGTAATATATTTTGGGGTAATGTAAACACGATTGTGAGGGTTTTGTATTTCAAATGTTATTATTATTTATGTTTAAAATCGAGGGCGTGACAGTGGCAATTGGCTCGGATGACGGAGACTTGAGAACGTGTGGTGAGGCTACCCAAGACCTAGATCTAATATCATGTTAGATTTCTTGGAAGCTTTCAACCTAACACCAATTAGCAATAGGTGGAATAACCTCTAGATTTTATTAACCAAACTTGGTTGGTATAAGTGAGAGATGTGGGATAAAATCTACACCCTCCGTCCCTTTTTAAGTGTCCTGCTTCGTAATTCCAACTTATTAAAAAGACATCATCATTATACCTTTCACATCAACTTTTTCCTTCACTTTCCCTACTTACCCATCATCATTACACTTTTACTCACTAACTTTTCAAAATGGAATCTACTTTTAGGGGCAAAATGGAAAATTCACCAACTTTTACCCACTAACTTTACAAAATAGACACTTATTAAGGGACAGCCCAAAATGGAATACCGGACTCTAAAAAAGGGACGGAGGGAGTAATAATTAAGAAGAAAAATGTAATAAATATATGGAAGAGAATTTATTGTTTTTAGTACTTTATTTTGTTATGGGAAATGCTAACCATTGTCCATTAGGCGTAGGATAATAGGTAGGAAGTATATCAATATTCCAAAAATATATATTAATATTCGTGAAATGTGTATTAATATCCAAACTTGTTTCTCATTATATACTTATTATCCTTCGCCTACTAGGCGGAGGTTAGCAAGACCGGTTTGTTATTTCTCTCCACTTTCTTTCCATACCAAACAAGAGAAGGAAAACTTTTTTAAACTGTCCCTTCCCTTCTCTGAGTTTCCTCAGGTTCCAAACAGACCATTAGGAAATCTAGATTGTAGGTCATATACATGATGTTGTGACTAACATAAACCAATCTCCTTGGTAGTACAACATCTAGTAAGGTGGATTGTTGTTAGGATAATGTTATCGCCACACTACCAACCCATTGTGTGCAGCTAAAACAGGAAAAATAAACGACCTAACGCATACAAGAGAGCAAAATCAAAATACATCGACATACATCCATAATATCATAACCACATCTACTTTGCCGATCAAAAGAAAAACCACATCTACTTGCACAACTTTTCTGCAAGACTCAAATTTCCCAGACACAAGTGGTGAGTCTCTTGTTGAAGTGGTAAGGTAACTCCAGAACCGTATACCAAAAGTGTAAAGAGCAATTGCACTGCCAAAAATATATCCAAGCAAAAAACAACATTTCATGACAATGAACATGATACCACTTACCCAAAAAAAAGAAAAGAAAAAAAGAAATGCACTTAGAATACCTGTTGCAGATTATTTGAACAGTGGGGGTTCTATCACTTGATATCTGAAATGCACTTAGAATACCTGTTGCAGACTCAATTACCCATCAATGCCTAGTCAGTTGTCAAAGCACATTTCAAACATGAACTTTATAAAACAAACATCCGATTACGAAATCTAAGCTAGAATCAATTCTGATGTTACTTGGTCAAACACAAAAACCATAGAGGATCCTAAGAATCCAGTTCGAAGAGAAAAAAAAAGAAAGAAGGAAAATAGAGGATCCTAAGAATAAAGTTCAAAAAAAGACAAAAAACAGTCAACTAATTGACTGAACCAGAAAGGATCTCTCTCCTCTTCTACACAGAACAGCAGAAAGGAATTATCATCCGATAATCCCAGCAAAATACCGAAAATGTCAAGTGTTCATATGGGGTTATGAATGTTCGACAATTTCGGGGACTTCATCAATGTGAGACTGGGAAAGTTGTAATCCTCCCACATCACACAAGGCTTGGGTGATTTCGGACTTCCACAAGGTGATGCTTGTCCACTTGGCAGCCTGGTATTCTTCCGTTGATATCGATCCAAATACAGAAGCTCGGACATCTCTTTTATTTCCAAATAGCTGGGGGGACTCTCCACCTGAAACAACAATGGTATTATTGTTTTATGCCATCCCTAGTGTTGCGTAATCAAAGAACAAAAACCCCAAAAGAAAAGGCTAAGAAATGAAACATTTACAAAGTGAGATGAAAATCTGTAAACCCGTCCTAAACTGACCTTCAATTTTGATGACAGGGGAGACACCTGTGGAGAGGCTGACCGCATGGAATTATCTACAAGAAAGCAAATAAATAAATCAGTAGGCTTTTAAAAACCAAAAGCAAACCAAACAAAGATCGGTGAGACAAGGGATCGGCTTTGGAGTACCAGTTTCTAGTCCAATAGACTGCAGAAAATAATCCATGTCAATGCCCTTCCGCTGTGCCTTGATGCATTCCTGATGATTATGCAGAAGCTGTTCTTCTGTAACATTATGGGAAATAAATTGTTCTTCCACAACAGCACCCAACTTATTACAGCAACTATCTTTAGATGATTGTTGGACATATGGTTTGCCTGAGTTTGTAAGGTCACTGAGTGCTTTCCTGCCACCAGCTTGCACCTTTTCTGGAGCCTTGGAGGCATTTCTTTTACCTCCAAATGAAGATTTCATTTTAGAGGAACCAATTTCTTCTCCGCTAGAGATCACATTCTTTGAGTTGTGCATCTTTGATGAATGAAATGCGGAAGGCCTACCCGAGTTAGATATATCATTAAGCGCTTTCCTTCCTCCAAGCCCTCCACCATTTTTCTGTGACTTCGAGACATTGGTTTTTGCCCCTAAAGGAGCCACTATAGTGGACAGAATAAAGTTAACCATGCCAACACGTGAGACATGATGATTCTGATAAAAACTATAGGACTAGAGAAAACAAAGGGCAAATGAATTGTGAAGTACCATCAAAGTGAACACTTAGATTCTGGTCACGGATCAGGCCTCTAGCTTGAGTTGCCATTGGTGCTTTCCACAAGCAAAAACCAGTTTAATGTTCTGTAATGGAAGAAATATGAGATAGATAAGCAAGGTACAAGTAAACTTAAAGAACAAACTATGGACCAAGGAACAATTCAGTACAAGTTCACTTCAAACTGTTTAAAGCTACTATGAATAGCAGCTACGAAAACCCACTTGCCACTATTTTCCATAACCTAAAAAGTAACCAGGTCTGAAGAAACTTTGAGGTTCGCTACTATATCAAACCAGTTCTCAGCTAATATAAAATGGTATGTTACTAATATTTTCCCTTTGTCTAGTTACGACATTTGCACCTTACAACTACAAGTGACCTTAATTGCCTTACACAACCAGTCTAAGAATAATCTTTTCTTTTCCTTTCCTTTGTTTGAGGACTAAGGAGGATGACATCCAACCTACTCCTAAACAGCAGGCTACAACGGTAGTCAGATTTCACCACTGCCTTGAAGTCTTTTTCTTTCAGTATGACTTAATTCACCACATGGAACCGCTTTTTCACCAATTCCTTCACCTAGTTTAGACCATTCAAGAATTATTTTCCAAGTCATGCACGTGATGATGAGTTAACCAGACAAAACCAAACACCCCATTCCCAGATTAGCTTCCAACACATAAAAGCCCCTTCAAGGTCTATATTCTACTCATCAGAAGAAACAACAAAATCCTCCCTATCGCTCCCTCAATGACCAATTTCTCACCAACCAAGGAAAATATACTTTCTTACTCTTGCCCATTGCCATCAAATAAAAGCATGTAATCCTAAATCCCACACATCAGGTGAGAGAAAAACAATCGAAACCTCATGCTAAACCTCACATCTATTATTCACACACATATACACTTCAGATGTCTACAAAACCTCATGCTTCAGCAAATACAATAGAAACCTTAGTCTCAAAATCTTTTCTTGTCCACTAAACTGTTTTGTGCTCAAAGAAACGTTCAAATACTGTTTTAATTGTCTAGTAATCCGTGACCTGTTCCATGGTTGATGCAATACTTCAAGCAATGATAAGAAAAATGTAAAGATCGAAAGAGAAAAATCAAGAAACAGAAAACAAAAACGCCCATTTGGGGGTGGGCGGGCGGGGTATTGAGAAAAGAAAAAAGAAGGGTTTGGCAGTTCACAAAAACCCAATCACAGGTACTAAAAACGAACCCCTAGGGTTCTTGAAATAGCCTAATCAACAGATATATGAGGATTTGACATAGCAAAACCAAAAGAAAAGAACTTAGCGATTCAATGTACGTTTAATCGCTAAGGAAGCATAGAGAAAATTCGCAATTTCTCGGCCTCCTGCATTAGGGTTTCAGAGAGAGAGAGAGGGACTCACTGGTGAGCAGTGTCGCGATTCAATCTTCTCGCTCGATCAATTTAGCTTTCTTTGTACTTTTTCCGGTCGATTCTCTGATTTGCTTTCGTATGTGTGTAGCAATTTTTTTGTGAGGCCTTGGAATTGGGCGTCTGGCGTATATAGTAGCCGTTGGAGTTGCAACGGTCAAATTTTGTGCCCTTCGGTATCCGAGTTGAGTTTTGTTGACCCTCGTTTGAGAGAGGGTGAACATTACACTTCATCCTTTTCTATTGGCTGAAATAGTATGGATTCCACCATAAAGTGACGTCATGTTTACCAAAAAATGTATTCTGGGAGAAGATGAACAAAATCGCACTCTCGGTATCATGCATTAACCCATTCCATTTAACTTTTTCTAAAATTTTTAGTTTTTTCCTTGTTTGAATTTTTTTCCTGTTTGTTAATTTTGCGTCAATTTTTTGTAGTGTTGATCTCGATGAGACAAATCGAAAAAGTTATTATTATTTTTTTACTTTTGCCCAATTATTTTTTACTTTTGCTCAATTTTTTTTTTACTTATAAAAGTGGTTAGTTCTCTTTCTCGAATTATTTGGATAAAATTATTTTTTTTTTACTTTTCCGATTCATCTTATCGAGACGAATCAATAATCCACAAAAATTTGGCACAAAACTAACAAATGCGAAAAAAATTCAAATAAGGACAAAACTAAACGTTTCAGAAAAAGTTAAAGTGGAATGGGGATGGAGAACCTTACTGCCTTTGGTTATTTTTATTTTTATACAAGTCAATGAGTAATGTTATAGTTTTCGCATCTTTGGTAATCCTGAAAGATCAATTCACCTTCTACTAGCGGAAAATTAAAATAAAACAAAGTCACGTAAAGAATGACCCAAAAGAGTTGACATCTTTGCAAGGTTTCGAACCAGAATTGTTAGGAAAGACCAAATTTCTAAATAGCAAAAGAATAGAAAAAGAAAGAATTGGGAGGGGGAAGGGCCTAGCAACTTATCAGGCTAGCTACTATGACCACAATGAGACCCACTTTGAGAATAGCTTCTCGGGTTCTTTCAGCCCAAAATGATAACCCTATTTGACACCAAAACCCAATAATCACCCGGGTTTCAGGGTTTGGCCAATTTATCTGGTTCGACATTTTTATGGAGAAATTTTTCGGTGTCGGGTGGGTATATCCCACGTGGTACCCACTCGGCACATCTGCGCCGTCCAATACATTTTTAAACGGTTTGGATTGAAACCCTCTCTCTCCTCTCACATCAACACATTCTCTCTCCAAATCCGAGTCGTCCAAAAATACAATGGATGGCTCAGATATGCCGAGCGGACACCACGTGGTACCCACCCAGCACTGAAATTTCTTCCCGAGTTTGCTTCCTTGCAAGGGCCCGCCCATACCTTCCAAAAGGGTATTGTACTTTTCCTGGCATCAGTCTCCAAAGTGTGAACTTTTCAGCAAATTGGGAAGAGATGAGCATCAGAACATGGGGTCCAAGAAGATCTTCCGAAGTGTGAACTTTTCACCAAATTGGGAAGAGATGAGCACTGAACATGGGGTCCAAGAAGATCTTCCCATTACATGGTGACAAACCCCACTTTAGCCTCTCTCTGGGATTTGTAATGTGAATGTCATCTCCCCATATTTAGAATCTCACAGCAATAGTGTGAGATACTTTAATCAAAGTGTGAAGAGGTAGCAATCAAGTTTTTTTTTTTTGAAAATTGTAGCAATCAAGTCCGAAACGTATGTTTGTCTTCTGTGCGTATTAAATGTGCTCAAGGGTTGGCCCAGTCGGGATGGAGGTTTAGGATTTAGGGGTTAGCTTCCTCAGGTTCGAGACCTCCCAAATGCAATCAACTACGGAGTATTATGGAACCAATTCACATGAGACTTTACTCTGACTTTAATCAAACTCTCCGCTCGTAAATGATGGAATTGGGTCCTAAAGAATATTAATTGAGGTGCGTTAGGCAGACCCAGAAACCTTGACTTATGCAGAAAAAAAAAATGCTAGATCTAGAGGAACAAAAGATGTATGTAAGTCGGGCCTCTTGATGTGTTGAACTTGAACTTTATGTACCTTTTAATACCAAAATTTCTCGCATGTACAAAGAAAATACGTAAACATGCATGTTCGTATTGGGTAACTTCACATTTTCAATAGCCGCACGAAGTGTTGAATCACTCAACATTTTCAATAACTTCACATTTTTGAATCCGGAACTAGGCAAATGAGAAGGGAATATCGTTTGGGAGGACTAAAATATATCTTCCTTCGTATTCCTAAAAATGTTTTATTCAAACTCAATGCTTTGTTTGGATCCATTTTTGAAAAGATTTTTTCAAAAGATTTCCCCTAGATTTCCCCTGCTTCCAATCATTTCTCTCTCTATCTCTCTCCACTTATTACCCCTACTCTTTTTGAAAAATACTTTAAAAAAATGGATCCAAACACAGCATTAATCTTTGGCGCATTTTCACATGCCTCACATTTTCTTTTCTTTTCTTTTCTTTTCTAATTTTTTGGTGGGTTTTATGATGAGAAAATGGGAAGGTCGAAATATAAAATATGCTATTGTGCGCCATTCTAGGACCTCAAACCAAACACACACACGAGAATTTAGAGAAAATTTCACTCTGTAGAAATCACATATACAAAGTTAGGCTCTGTTTGGAACTTAAGGAAAGGAAAGAAAAAGAAATGAAAACTAAAATTTTTTCTCTCTTATTGTTTGGTTGGAAGAGAAAGCAAGAAGAAAATAATAATTTTAAGTTTTGAGAATAGTAAATTTTTCCTTCATTTTCTCTCTCATTTTTCTCCCATTTTATTTTATTTTCCTTTCTTTTCTTTTCCACAGGTTCCAAACAGAGCCTTACAAAAAATTCTCCGGGAGCCAAAACCAGCTCACCACCGAGAGCTGCACCGGCACCTCCCAGTCCCCACTCGACCTCACCTCTCAGCTCTCACATTGCTATACCACCTCTCAATCCAATGGACAATGCTACTCACACAACAACTTACACAACCTCTCACATACATGTGGAGCCCACACATAGTAGTGTGTGGAGCCCATATATATATGAGAGGTTGTGTAAGTTGTTGTGTTTGGATTGTTGTGTTAGTATCATTTTTGCAATCCCAATAGCTTCATCAATGCACCGAATTCATCTACCATTCCAGAGCTGTAGCTTCTAGAAGACCTCACGTTTCATGAGGCAAGTCAATGTGTCCACCTACACCCGGGGAATTATCCCCTACACTCGCAACTCATTCCACTTGGGTGGAATTCAACACATGCTCATGTCTCCAGAGATGCGAATAAAAATCTAATCGTAAGAAAAAATTCATTTTACTTGTCGGTGTTGGGCCTTTGAGAATTTCACCCTTGAGACATTTGAGATTAGGCACACACCACATGGATTTCGGTCGTCCATTACCAATATAAGATCCGAGTCATCGAATGCACAGTGCACCTCGCATTTTGCAACTTACTTTGCTACAACCTTAGTCATGTAAGTAATTCTTTAAAAACCTCTCGCTCCTGCTATCGATTTTCACTCTGTGTTTGTGCTCTCCATACTCGTTTTCACGAGTTTTAATAGTTAGAAATGCTTTTGAAAGACTCACATTATGTGACTTAAGCCATGAGTCCAGCTTGCGAATAGTTTCTCGGGCCTCCTAAAGCCCAGAAAATAATCAACTGACACCCAATAATCATCGAGTTTGGCCCATGTCTTGCTTGACAGTTCTATGAGTCTGCCTTTGTGAGTCCTTCTCGGGCATACAACAATGATCAGAAATGTTCACTTTTTAGAGCTTGTCGTAAACATCATCCATGTAAAAAATCACATTGATCAGATACCGTTTGATACGACTTTGAAATGCATTACCCTTTTAATTAAAAAAGGTGTGCACACTGGATTGCAACTCATATAACACATTTATCAGAAGCTTAACGCATTTAAAAATCCTATCAAATGGTATCGTATTGACATGATTTTTGACATGACCAATATTCTCGACGAGCTCTAAAAACTAAACGGTTTCGATCATTATTGTATGGCGGAGAAGGACCCACAAATTATCGAAACTGGACAGAGGACCGAAGGGAAAGAACTGGACCAGAGCCGAGTCCGTCTGCCTCATGGCGGGGGGGCCCACTTATGCCAACTCTATTTTAGTAAAAAAAAAAAGAAGCTTATAATCCAAAATGGGTTTGTCCTTCCGACAACTTTCCTCCTACGTACAAAAGTGTGACCATTTTTTGTCGAACAAGTGGGGACGATGATAAGCACCAAACATGGGTCGTGAGTCGTGACAGAAGAGAAGATCTTCACATTTTAATACAGTGACTTCACCCCGCTCACACAAGTATTGTGACCATCATCACCCACGTTTTAATGAATCAAATAACCGCTGCGGGTTTCGACCAACATGTATTGATACTGCAGATATCGATTTTACAGATACCTTTCGTGGCCCAACACAGAGGTTTGAACCGTTCTGTATTTTTGAAATAATTCTTGAACCTTTCAAAACTGAACAATCCGCCGGTGAACTGGATTCACTACTTTAAATTTTTAAAACTATTCGAGTTTGACTTGATTATATTCTACTAATGTAAGTATTCAAGCTTGGCATGCTGACAATAGCCCCACTCTACTCAAACTTGAGCTAAAAGGCTCAAGCTTAAAAGACAAATTAAATTAAGAAGTCCGTAAATCACTAACAAAAGTCAAATTACTGAAAAACTCGATTGAAGTTTAGACCAATCAAAGGGAAAGTTTTAAATTTGGACAAACAAACAAAGAATATACTAATATAAACAAAAATGTACTAGGAGCCCGGAAAGACCATAATTTTTTATTTTTTCTTGGGAACACAAATCATATACTATTATAAAAGAAAGCAAAGTATAAAAGGATACTATCAATCCGAAAATATTTAAAAAAAAACCAAAATAACAAACAAAATACTAAAAGAATACAAAAAAGTCGTCTGGAACCAAAACGAATTGGGGATGGTGCTATGTAGTGGTGTGCGCAGCACGGTGCTGTGCACTTTCAGAGGTGCACAGCATAATACTGTGCATCTCACTGCACAACACCGAGACCGAAGCCAAGTGAATAGGCAAGGTATGGAAAGATAATAATTGCATGGGAATTAGGTGCCGCCATTGGTTGCAAGGGGATGTAACGTGTTCACTCTCTCCTTCACTCATCCTACCTACTAGTCTTGCGTATTACTCCGTATTTTACTACTAATGTTCATTCCGGACGGCAGATTTTGATTTTTACTAAATTCGGATTCCACGGTTGGGTTTAATAAAAGAAATTCTTACAATATCTAAAGTAGGACTAATTTTGTCCACACATCCATAATATTGATAAATTTCCTTTAATGATCAGTTGTTCGAAACAGCTTTTTGCATCTCAATTAATTTAGAACTCTTAAGTTAACAATCAAACAAATTTCTAAGAGCAGCTATAACCGAGCTCTATAATATTTCAAATATCTTTATTGAGGATAAATTTCGTAATTTATCATCTATTTTTCTTATGTTTTTTTTTTGTATTTTGTAGAAAAATATTGAAGGACCTATCGTTCTTTTTAGAGATTGAATATCTAAATTTACTTGTAAGTCTCCATTTTTTGGAGATTGTATCTTCATTTTAAAAATCAAATCTCTAGAAAAATACGATCAATACTTCAAAATGCCCCGTAAAATACGAAAAAAATAAATTACAAAATCTCCGCTGGGAGTTACTCTAATAAACGAGAAATTCTTCAGTGCCGAGCGGGCATCGGACAGCTGGTGCCAAGCACCATCTCAGCCGTCCAAACATGTTTTGGACGGCCCAGATCTGTTTGGGTAATTTTAAATGTAAAATTACCGAAACACCCCCTCAAGCTCAAACAGATCTAGACCGTCCAAAACACGTTTGGACGGCCGAGATGCGTGCTCGGCACCAGCTGTCCGGTGACTCGGCACTGGAGAATTTCTCCTAATAAACACAGGTCTCTGACAAGTTGCTTTAAATTTTTGAACACTAGAAATATACGCCTCACCTATCATTGGACTTTCCGAGGGAAGAGCGCGAAGCATATTTCTCCAAACGTCGGTTGCGAACCCGGCGGCGCAGTCCTACGTGCCATTCGCCTGAGAATGGACGCGCCGCTGCTCACTAGCACCTCCGGCGAGGTCGAGCTGATCGACGGCACCGGAGACTACCGGCCAGTGAGGAGCTTCAGAGAGCTGAAATCAATGTGTTGGATAGAGACGGTGAAGCTATGGAAAATCACGGTTCCGATAGCGGTGACGATTCTCTCTATGTACGCAATTAACTCCGTTACTAGCATCTTCGCCGGCCACATCAGTGATGTTGCGCTTTCCGCCGTTTCAATATCTCTCTCCGTCATTGGTACCTTCTCTTTCGGTTTCCTGGTTAGCATCTCTCTCTCTCTCTCTCTCTCTCTCTCTATATATATATATATATTTATCCGTGTATGTATGTACGCATGTGTGTATAGAGCACGGTAGCTGTACTGTGTGTATGGAAGTACGTAAACAGATTGAGAAAATCTATGCTTCCGGAAAAATTTCCCTGAAAATGTCCGTATAAATGAAATTAATTGTTGAGGTGTACTTTAATGTGTAGGGACTCAAGATCCAAGTGAATCTCAACCATTAGTTTCACTTTTGATGACATTTTCGGGAAAACATTTCAGGGATCCTAGCATTGCTGAGACAGTTTAGATCATCCCTGACCCCTTTTTTTTTTTACCCAAATTTGGGTCAAAAGCTGTATTTGGGCATGTATTCTTCAATGGTTGTTTTGGGTAAATCTGTATTGTTCAATGCTATATCCGTTATTTTACTCAAAACCTAATGGCTAATGTTTTTTAGACTTTCCCTGCAAAATATGTTTCAAAATGCACACTCGTAAACACTAAAAGAAAGTGAAGATAGATTGTGAGGCAAAAAGGTATCAATTCGGGTCTCCTCTCATTTAGGTAAGATAAGAAACAGGGTAGAACACAAAATGGGTAAGCAAAAGTATATGTCATTAGAGATGAGTTTTTAAGTGGTTATACACAAGTTTTGGGTAAGAAACAGGGGCAAGGATTGTAGATGCTTAAAATAAGGGTAAGGATGTACCATTTAACGTGAAAAATCGTACTGGAAGACAAAATATGAATGTGACGAGAATAGTGAGATAAAGTTTCGAAGTGTTTTTTGTTTAATGGAAAACAGAGAGAGAGAGAGAGTATTAGTGGCCGAGGCCGAGGTGAATTTCTGTGGGATTTTTCTAAAATTTTTCCAAAGAAAAAAAGAGAAATAACCTGTTGTGTGTCATGCGCGTGCTTGTATATTGTGTACATAGACTAAAGCAGAATGTGGATCTGGTGTTCGATTTGTTTAGCAGTTTATCATTAGACAATGGAGAATAATTTTGTTCACCCTCCTTTAAAGAGGATGAACATTACCCTGTGATTGGTGGAAATTGTGTTAATTTGTAGGGGCTTAGATATTGTTTAGAATTGCCTCTACTTTTAGATTATGGGCTAAAAGAAGTGAGAAAACTCAGAAATTTTTTGATGGACATAATTACAATTTTTTCCTTTTAATGATTTTTAGGTTATAGAACTGTCAATAATCAGCTATGTAGGCACTTTAACTCATCTTCGAGCTAATTATTAGGTGTTTTCCCTGATGTAATCACAGTTACTTGACCAAATATTTGATGTCCATGAGGTTGGGGATCTGTTCGTCTCTCCTCTAGTTGGATCCAAACTTACTCTCCGTTGTCTTCCTGGGATCTGCCTGTAATTGCCGTTCGGCTGTGTTATGCCAGAGGGCACTCCGATGCTTTACCTAGACTCTGGGAAAGAAGGGTAAGTGCAATACTAAACTAGGAACGGCTTAGTTTTTATAGAGAGTTTGTACTTGCTCCCCATCTAAGTCCGTGTTAGGCACGAGTCCCGTGATGTCACCCATAACCGCTTCCTGTTGGTGACGGCATGCATGACGCTCAGAGTTCATGTGGTCGTACGTACGTGTTCATGCCTTGCCACCTAGAAGCCATGTAGATACTTTTGGCGGTTGAGTCACTGTTTGGGCGGGCATACTCTTGTCCGGCCCAGCCCTACGGTACCCACTCGAACTGGATTCGTATGTCATGGGCTCCTTTGCACGGATGGCCATCCAACCCAGCCCACACGCTATTCGGCTACAGTGATCCCAGGGAGTGGGCAACCCTTGTTGTCAAGCACGATTCTTACTCGAATTGCAGTTCTTTATTTAGATTTTAGGAATCCCACCCCTCTTCTCTATACAGGTCTCACATATGCTCAAATTCTAGTGACTGTAGATTCATAACATCTTACTAAGATGTCTAGATTCCTAAAATGTTTCTCAATTATTTGTTGAGATATTCGTAAAATGTGTCGAGGGTAAAGTGAGAATGCTATTTGTTCACCTAGTAGTTAAGGTTGATTGGAAGGTTTCTGAGGACTATCTAGTATTTTCTGTTGCGCGAACCAGCTCAAATTTTCTTCTAGAACTCCTAAATGCTCTTTGGATTTTTGGAGGGAAGGGAAAATGTAAAAGACACTATAAGAAGTTGTGAGCTAAATTCATTTACTTTGATTTCCTATTGTTTTCTCCATAAATGCATAATCAAAACACCATCAAATTTTATCAAATCAGAGAACTAATCGATACCAAACCCATATGGTGTGTTCAATATATAAGGATTATATTCTGTTCAATGTGCTAGGTTTAGTTTCATCTTTTACCTTTAGCAATAGAGAAAAACACATACTGGCAAATACAGTACTTTTGGAACACTGCAACATTGCATTTAAGAGCATTTTTTCTCTTCTAACATCATTGGTAACTTGCATTCTGATGAACAATCACGAATTTCTGATAAATTTTCTGATATTGTAGCTTGGTATGGGGAGTGCATTAGAGACACTATGCGGCCAAGCTTTTGGTGCAGGACAAGTGCATATGTTAGGTGTATACATGCAGCGCTCATGGATAATCCTATCAATCACTTGTATAATTCTCTTGCCGATTTACATATTTGCCACCCCAGTTTTAAAGCTCCTCGGTCAAGAAGAAGAGATTGCAAATCTTGCTGGTGAATTCACTCTCCTAGTCATCCCCCAGTTGTTTTCGCTTGCTATCAGTTTCCCCACCCAAAAGTTCCTTCAGGCCCAAAGCAAGAATAAAGTGCTTGCGTGTATTGGGCTTGTGAGCCTAGTAGTCCACATTGGACTGCTTTGTCTATTGATTATTGGGCTTGGGTTGGGAACCACTGGTGCAGCCATAGCGTTTGATGTCTCGAGTTGGGCAGCTACGGTGGCTCAAGTAGTTTATGTTGTGGGGTGGTGTAAGGAGGGTTGGCATGGGTTGTCGTGGGCTGCATTCAATGATATTTGGGCCTTTGTTAGGCTATCTCTTGCCTCTGCTGTGATGCTATGCTTAGAGATTTGGTATTTTATGAGTATTATTATCCTCACCGGTCATCTTGATAATGCAGTTATTGCGGTTGGGTCCCTTTCTATTTGGTGAGATGAGTTTACTTTTGAATATTCTTTTTTTGTTCAACTTGCTTTGGGAT
Source organism: Rhododendron griersonianum (assembly GCA_018127125.1). Taxonomy (NCBI): domain Eukaryota; kingdom Viridiplantae; phylum Streptophyta; class Magnoliopsida; order Ericales; family Ericaceae; genus Rhododendron; species Rhododendron griersonianum. The sequence continues at coordinate 47,105,692 of CM030796.1, read as the reverse complement.
TCTAACAGTTACTACCTATCTATTTCTTGCACTTTTTAAGATTGTACTCACTTTGTAAAGGGGGTGTCTAAATTCTAAGACAAATGAGCAGAGTTGAGAAGAAAATGCTCAAATCAATAACATGTTCTGAGAAAATCGGCTTATAGTTCCAGAGTACTTTCTAGGGGTCTACACAATTGTCGTGAATCGTAGATTGCTGAGAGATTGGCCAGGCTTTGATCTAATTGCTTTCTGCCTGTTTCCCTGATACACATTGTTAATATCTACTAATACTCTTGGTTTCATCTTTCAGCTTGAATATTAATGGATACGAAGCTATGATATTCATCGGGATAAATGCTGCTATAAGGTAAGAAAATAAGACATTCATCCATATCTCATGATGGAACCCTGGGACCAGTACTCCTAGGCAGATGCATATATACAGTGAAGGAGAGGGTCAGGTTCAAGAGACAAAATTGGACTTTTAATACTTACATTAAGTAGTTATTCGTAATCCTTTCCTTTTTTCTGAAATATACTAGTAGAATTTTGTCAAAGTGGCACGACCTTTCTTCCATTCCAGTGGCTATACTCGTGCCTAAAAAGTGAGATTGTGGAGCTTTTTTATATCTCTTGTTAATAGTTGTTATTGTTGTTTTTGTGGGTGTTCTGGGATTTAGAGGTGCATAAGCTTATCCGCAAGATTAATGTTGCACTAGAAATTTGCAAGTGTAGAGAGACTTTAGCATACTGTTCGGGTAATGGGTTTTTTGGAAGTTCATTCTTTATTTTCACACTTCATTCCTTTTTGCTTCTTCAGTGTTCGCGTATCTAATGAGCTTGGTATGGGACATGCAAGAGCAGCCAAGTACTCCGTCTACGTTACAGTTTCTCAGTCCTTGGTCATTGGAATTTTCTTTATGGTTCTTATATTGGCAACTCGAGACTATTTTGCTATCATTTTTACAAGCAGCAAAGATATGCAAGAAGCCGTTGCTGACTTAGCATACCTTCTCGGTTTTACCATGGTTCTTAACAGTGTCCAGCCTGTGATATCAGGTATTGGTTTCCAGCAATCCATATCAGATGATAACATCTTCATTACACATTTTTAGATACGTCTACATTTACAAGAATACAAAAACAAATGTATGCTGATTTTCAGGTGTTGCGGTTGGGGGTGGATGGCAAGCTCTGGTAGCTTACATCAACTTGGGATGCTATTACGTATTTGGCCTCCCATTTGGATACTTTCTTGGTTATGCATTAGATATGGGAGTGAAGGTAGAAATTTTATCTCTTATTTCCACTACCAAGTCTACCTACACGATATAAATCCAGCACTTGCACTCTATGTTTGTTTCTATCATGGGTTTTTGGAGGGAAAGTTTTAATAAATTTTTATTTTGTTTCCAAATACGCGTCATCTTTTTTCACTCTTCATTCCTCCTTGCACAAATACATGATCAAACCACAGCCTTCGTAGAATGTTTTCAGGAACATTGATATTTTAGCAAGAGGCTTGATTTGAGTTTCTGGTTTTGAACTATGTCTTCAGCTCTCATCTGTTGCTTTGAAATCGCTGGATATTTCTGGTTTACTTTCAGTTCCACGGTTTATTTACCTCGCCACTTGTTGTGAAATCATAAGCTTGCATGTTCTTGATTATAGGGACTTTGGTCGGGAATGATAGCGGGAACAGCACTGCAGACACTGCTCCTACTTTTTGTGCTTTACAGAACCAACTGGAACAAGGAGGTAACGTTTCAAAAGAGCCTCCACGTGGGATTTGTGTTTCAAATTTTCAAATTGAAGTTTAGTTCTTATTTGAAGAGACTGGGAACAAATAAAAGTGGAAATGGAAGAACCAAATAAAATTGGACGAATATGGTGATTTGGTTGATTTTACAATGTACGATCTTTGAATCTGAGGGAACTAACGTTCTTACAATCTGTTTGTGGAACTCTAATGTAGGTGAGCCTGTCATCAGATCGCATGAGAAAGTGGGGAGGACAAGACATTAATATTGCTGACAATTTAGACAACAATATATGACGAGCGGATGTGAGCCTGACATCGACCGCATGATTTTTGAGTTTTCATTTTGCTAGTATTATTTCTGGTATGATACGGAGTATTTTTTAGCCTTCCAAGAACGGCCAACTACTTCTTCTGTATTAGTAGTCTTTGTAGCGTCCCTTGTCGTTATAAGTTGTAGTTGGACAATGGACTTTGAACTTTCATTTCTAGCAGTTGATATTTAAGGACGGGTAATTCATTTTGACCCCAACGCACAATATCAGCTGTGAATTGTGATTGATAAAGGAATTCGGTGACTAATTAGAGAGATGTATCGAGATCCATCATTGTTGTGAGAGGATAGAGTGTTGCCCTGCTGAATAACAGGGAAGTGACGGAATTCATTTATCTAGCTATATATGTCTACCATAGTTATGTACAGGAAAGAAGTGGGGTGGTTAATGGGAATGGATTCCAAGGGGAATGGACTAAAGGATCCTATTATGCCCTGTTGTGTTGCCGGGCCTTTTCTCTTTGATGAATGAAATGATGCCCATAAATCAACCAATGCAGATCATCTAGTGAGATTATGCGCGGAGCTAGAAGAGGAGCTGGTTGTCCGAGAGGAATCACCATCTTCAGTGCGGTATTTTGTGCTTGAGGATGGGTTCGGATTTGGTCACCCGCGGATTTAGGGCCTTCTGCCTACGCATTTGGTGCTTATGACTCTTAGGATGTAACGTTTGTTCTTCGTTCACCGAAACCCAAAAATAATAAATCAACCAATGCCAAAATCATGTTAATATTAGAATATCAATTACTAATACATAATTCAAATACTTTTTCCTGTCTTGAGATAAATAAATTTGTTCCAATCTGTCAATCTAGTCAAGTTTTCCTCACGACAACGCGTTCCCATCATCAAAAACAAAAGAAATAGATAAAACTACACGTAATAACATTGTTCAATATCTAATGAACTCGATGATGTTCACTCTTTAAAGAAGGGTAAAATAACAAGAGAACGAAAGAGGATCTGAGAATGACGAACAAGACTCCCTTGGAGAGAATCTGTTCCCTCGTTTAATCTCAAATCTCAGACACTATCATGATTGAAGTATAAATCGTCGAAGGGTACTGTCTATGTTAGGAGAGCCTATTAGCCGGAAACCAGATCTCTTTTACAAAAGCAATGGAGGCCGACAAGTACACCATAGAATGATTATCCACTGGCACAAAGTCAACGAAAAATGCATCTCCAATTTCATATAAAATTGCATCAATGCACTTGAGTCCGAACAAAATGTAAAAACCACCACCCGAGCCGAATAACAAAACAGACTAAGAAAGAAAGAACGAATGCAATTGCAGTACTGATATTTTCATACGATTTACTTTCTCCACCATCAGTTCATGTAAGTTGGGAGAAGGGAAAAGGAAACATTGTTTAGGAGGTGGCAGCAGCAACTTTATGTTTACTAGCCACACGGTAAGCACCGATGACACAAGCATGGTCCCGCTCAAATGGTTCAAGAGTGACCTGCTCGATTGGCTTGAAGTGGTCAGCTTGCAGCTTCTTTACTTCCTGGGCAAATACTGCTGATGCAGTTTGCCTGATAAGTTGTAGGAAACAATGTAAACACATAAAATCACGTAAAGAATACCAGCACGTTGAACATCACACATCTTTCACTATTTCTTTGCAAGAAATGCCACGTACCAGAAAAACAAGCGTATGGTTTAAGTTGAATTCTGGTGTGGGGTGGGCTAAGATCCTCGCCTGCAAAGCAAACAACACTTAGAATACACTGAAGTACACGAGTCCGGAACTTCCATATATGGAAATGTACATATTTTGCTTCCATTTCAGCCATAAGCTACATCCCTTGACTAGGATTCCCTAAGACTTTTTTGCATGGATGAACAAGTTAGTAAAAAGGAGTTATTCAGAAGCGTGAAGAAAATGTAAACATGTCTCAACTACAAGGTTTGAGGCCTGCATTCCAAACCACAGCTCTACGCAACCATACGTTTGGACAATGCAACATCCACAATTCTCTCGAGCCTGTGGTCTATCATCAACGAAGTAGAGAAAATACCACTAACCAAGCCACAGATTACTGGATAGTTCAAAACAAGAGTTCTACTATCTGTAAATCTGCTGAGCAACCGTAAAGCTGTTTACAATAATCAATACAAAATGTCCAGTAAACCCCCCGTTCATAACATGGATAAATCAAAGATAGAACCATGGGCAATAAATCTACATCTTGTTATTTGTAAGAACAAGTAGTAGACTAAGTGACTTACATATAGCAAGATCTGATGAGAAGGAGAAAAAAAGAGAGCAAACAACAAGAAATGGTGAAAAACAAAAAACAAAGAAACTAATCCCATGACTTCAAAAACTATAGAAATGCATCAGAAACTCGGTTTTGCATCACCCAAGATGTCTTGAAGGGGAATCCGAGTAACTCATCATACGCTTGATGAAAATACAAAATTCTTCAGCGGCAGCATGGTAAAAGCAAAACAAAATAGAACGGAATGTAAAGCCTTATCACAAGGATTCCAAGGAGACAGAAATGCCAAAGAACTAGAAAGTAAAAATCAAAACCATGCAGGAAAAGGGACCAATATGTAGAACACTAGGAAAACTGAATCAAAATCAAACTAACTGGATAGCAGGTGTAACAAACAAAAGACTTCAAAGAAAATTCATAGCAACCATAAGGATTTAGAAAAAAAATATTACCGTATTAACGAGGGAGAAAACTAGTAAGGAAAGCTATATACCATACCGATTGAAGTTTGAGAACCCTTAAAGAGGAGGCCATGCCAAAATGACAAAATAGAAGGCAAACCTGATCGGGCTGAGCAACATCTGAAAATATTACATCCACCATGCCAACAAGCATACGGTACTTGGCTGGATGTCTAGCATCTTCAATGATAGGTATAAACATTTGTTCGCTTCTTTGCCATATTAACCAAATCCCTACCACTTCTATGAGAAAATTCCACTGCATAAACAACTCCATTCTACCACACGAGAGGGAGGGAGGGAGAGGCATCAAATTAAATGCCAATTCTTAGCATGTATTAGGAAATAGATCCTTAGTTTTTTATGACTACTTACCAGGCAAACAAGGTCTGACACATGAGAGACAGTGGTTCCTGAAGCAGCCCCAAGATATAGTACCCGAGAACCAGGTGCCTTGATTCATTCAAATAGGCAACAGATATAGCTCTCGTAAATAAGTAGCTAGCTTAAACTCAAACACATGCCTACTTAAAAGTTAAATTCAGGGACTAAAAGGGAAAACAGGGCACAAGAAAACCCTTACAATCCAGATATCATCAACCCCACCAAGAATGGCAGCTGCCAACTTTGAACGGAAAGGATTCCATACCCCCTATATTCAACCTTTGTTCCATCTTCATTCTGAGGGCAAAAGGAATTCGACTAAGCAACTCAACAGAAGAGTTACAAACAAACAGGATGATTGAAAACTCACGGCAAAAGGTATCATCTTGGCTAATTATAGAACACTATTCCTCAATAGTTTCTAAAAACAAAACAAAAAAACTCATGCTTTTTGCATCTGAATATTTTCACAGCCCCTTTGGATTGAACGATATGGTAAGAAAAGAAAAAATAAAGATTAGAGTTTCTCACCAAACTACTGATTTGGTTATAGAGTGATTTGGTGATAAATGGTGAGAACTGTACAAAAATGATATTTATTGATTGGTTTCTTCCACTATTTCATCACACCCTTCGCACCATCCAAAGGCACTGGTAGGGTACCTCATTTTTGAGAACACCAAACCACGTCATTCAAATTTTTCCCTAACTTACTTATTTCTCGATATTTGTCAGAGAACAAGTTTTCAAAACCCAGCAAACAAACAAGTTTTTGGACCAACAAACAAAGCCTAAAGGAAACAGAGCCTAAAGGAATTGTAAAAGCCAAAATTTAAATTTGACATGTTAACGTTATCTTAACATATTCAGCAAACAAAAACAGGATATGAGAAATAAAAAGGTTAACTTAAAAGCACACTTATAAACAACAAATAAAATTTCTTCAAACCCATTATTCTACCAGAAAACAATACTCCCTCCATGAGGCACTTTTTAATGTCCCAAAATTATTGCCCCAATTCACAAGTAATGGGCAAAAATGAATCAGTTTCCTTTTAATCCTTATTGTTAGCCCAAAGATTTCTATGAAAACCTTATTGATTTTGATGATAACAAAGTAAATTTTATTGAAGAGAAATATAATTAATATTATTTGCTATTGATTTGAATAATGTTTATTTTGTAGGATTTGATTGAGCTACACAAGGAAAGACTCTACATCAAAACTCCTATCTCCAATAGTCAAGATTGAAAGTAAAAGGAGGAAGATTAAGGAATACCCAATTCACCCCCCCTCTTGGGTTGCTATTTGGACCAACACTTATTTTCTTAAAACTAATTACTAGCAACAAGAAAAGGTAACGAACATGTTATTAAAAAAACTTGAAAGGTCAAAAGGAGAAAACAAAAATAAGGTAAGTGCAATGACAAATGGAGGGGGTCAGGGGCGGTCCCAAGGGGTGCAAGGGAGGACCCAAGCCCCTACACAACTCCAAATAGTCTTGCGTATTATCCTAATTGTTAGGTTAATTAGGGAAAACTCTATGGGATTAGCCCCGGCAAGTCTTGGAGTGAAAGAGAACTCTTAAAATTTCTTTTGAATGGGGAAAAACCCCGAAAATTTAAGTTATCAATCATTTTTTAGGTTGCATGAATAAAATTAAAAGGTAATTGCGCACATACACATAATAACATATCTCCTTCGGACCTCGAGCGTAGCATTATATGCGTAGCAATTACCCTAAGGTTAATCAGGTTACAGTAAAATCAAATGTAAAACTTAGGTTTTGATTAGGGCAAAAGTGAAAATCACTTTTGTGACACGGCTTAAAAAAGGAGGTGGATTCTCTGCAGTCCAACAGAGAGTCCCTGCAGTTCAATCACAGCCGTTCATCTTTGCATCCAGCGGTCCAAACTTTAAAAAAAAATATCCGAAAAAGTTTTTTTATTTTAAAATCTCGACCATTAAAAATACCATCCGACGGTTGTGAACACTCCAACCACACCTGTGCAGTCCAAACGTAGACTGCAGACAAGCCTTGTGCCTTAAAAAACAAGTCACACTAAAAGCTCCTATCTCTTTATATATTAGAATAGATAGATTGTTAGGTTAATTAGAAAAAACTCTATGGGATTAGCCCCGGCAAGTCTTGGAGTGAAAGAAAATCCTTAAAATTCCTATGTGGGGGCAAAAACCCCAAAAATTTAAGTTATCAATCATTTTTTGAGTTGCATGTTTAAAATTAAAAGGTAATTGCGCAAATACACATAATAACGTATCTCCTTCGAGCATAGCAATATATGCTTATACAAAATATTTTGTTATTATCAATATGAAAAAACACGTGATTCGGGCCACACAAATCCTGCGTCCACTAGAGGGTGAACAAAATTGCACTCGCATAACACGGAGTATCAACATTCTAAAGTAAAATGACCTGAACAGAAACCCTCTTCTCGTTATAGACGGCCTCTCCAGGGACCAGGTTCTTGGTGCAAAGCGCATCCTCTTTCCCCCAAGTAATAAAAACCCCTTTATGTCTGTGCGTCCAAACCACCAACGGACCTACTCCCTCCTTTCATTCCTCCTCGTCCACCCCTGCCACGGCCTCTTCCCCTTCCTCCGGGCCCACCCCGCCCACGTCCTCCTATACCTCTTCCTCTGCCTCCATCGCATCGGCCTCCGCCTCCATCGCTTAGGCCTCTTCCTCCTCCACCAAAACCACCACGGCCTGCACAAAGTAAAAAGACTCCACACTATCACTCGAATTATTCAAACATTCGAAAGTTCTAACTGTTTTCGATAATAAACAAAAGAGAACATTTTTCCGACCAACAATAGACTTTTTTTTAAAAAAATCAAAACAACAGACTGCGAAAGTAAGGAAATCGTATCAATGTTAATATGTTATGGAGAAGAGAGGTGGTGAAATAGGATGTGGAGAATCAATACCTGTTGGAGGTCTCATCTCTGCTAAGTGTACGTGAGAGTGAAAGAAGAGAGTGGAGAGAGAGAGAGAGAGTGGGAGAGGGTGGAGTCGATGCGCAGAGGTAGAGAAGAACGAGGGAGGTCGAGATGGTTTTTTACAAGGATGAGAAATTAGGCTCTGTTTGGAATCCGGAAAGGAAAGGAAAATAAAAGAGAACGAAAATGGAATAGAAAATTTATTATTTATTAAATTTGAAATTTTTATTTTTTTCACTCTTTTTTTCCCAACCAAATAATAGAAGGGAAATTTTTTTAATTTTCTTTTCTTTTCCTTTCATTTCCATGAGTTCCAAATAGAGCCTTGGGTTTAGGGTTTTTCTTTTGGTACACCAGGGTTAGGCCTCGTTCCCCTAAGGAGAAAATAATTAATATGCACTTATTTTTTAAATTAAAAGTGATGTATTATGAGAGAATAATTTATTTTGTAAAATGAAAAATAAATACTTAAAAAATAAGAACATTAGCGAAAAGCCTTAGGGTTTTGGAACAGAACGAACCGAAAAACAAATCCAAAGGGCTACAAATAAACCAAGTCAACTATCAAGTATCAACTATCAAAGACTCGACTCGGTAAATGCTCGTTTGAATTCGATTAGAGTACTAAAGGAATCAAACCCGAGCCTTAATTTTAGGCTCGTTTAATAAATGAGCCTAACTTAAATATGACAGTATTTGGCTCGATTAGACTCGCGAACTTGGAGTATGTCATATAATTTCACATATAAACTTCAATATGTTTAAATTTTTACACATACATGATGAAAAATTCACAACTCGTACATGTCTAAACTTTTAAAAAGTACTAGTATAAACTTAAAATTTCAGACGTATGTTTCTTATAATTTTATATATGTGTGAACTTATTTATGTATAAAATAAAAATTTATTCGCAATTCTAAAGCATAAATATTTAATTTTTGACTCGTTATGACTCATGAACAAGTTTATGTTCATCTCAAACCAAGGCAAGTTCGGCTAGATCTATGCTCGTCAAATTTTCATTGAAATCGTCAAGCTTGGCCAAAGTTCGTCTAAAAACTTAACAAACGAACTGGACATTATAAAGCTCAGCTCGGTTCGAATTGTTTGCAGTCATAGTCGGAGGGAAGACTGAAAATAGCTCATGATGATTGACCAATTTGTGAAGGCCCCATGACGTGTTTTGATAATTAATACCTACCAAGGACAAGCTAACAACATTTGTTAATGCTGAAAATGTCTTTAACGGGTATTAATTATCAAAACACGTTATTGTCCATCATTTTCCCTTTATTCTAAGGTAAAGGGGATACCACAGCTTACAAGATCACTTTGGGCTGTGAATTTCAGCCCGCACAATTGTTGGACCAAAGCCAGCTTGAATTGAAAAGCCCATAGTTTTCTCTGAACGGTATATGGACTGCATCAGAGAATTGGGCCCAATTGAACATCGTACTCCTTTTCAAATTTGATATTGGCCCAACATCCTAGATGCTAGCAAGTAGCAAACTCTTATCGGGTAATATGAAAGTCTATCATGACTGTAAGGACTCCTCGCCAGTGGACGGTTAAATTAGTTGCCGGAGATCAATTGAGGTGCATCTAAACTGGCTCAGATGCTATGAGATAACAGATATTCAAAACAAAAAAATAACAAATGCATTCCTAATATTTACGTAACAAGATCTAATTCTATTGAGTTGATCTCCTAGAATTACGTGGTTAATACGTAAGAGATAGACAAGGCCCCCGGTTTCCAAGATGGTGGCTTGTTTCGGGGGATGGTCAGCCCCTCCTATCGGTTCATATGGTGAAATGCCGGTGTTGAGCGGTTGCTCCTACTATCGATGGATTAACACAATCCCTAATAGTAATTCCAACGGATCACTAATATCTTAAAAATCCGATGGATGTTCCAGTAATCCGAGTACTAATAATGCCTTGTTCTCTTTGCTTATCAAAAAGCATTTTTCAAAAAATTTCCTTAGATTCTCTACTTCTAACATTTCTCTCTCCACTTATTATCCCTACTATTTAAAAAAAAAACAAAACAAAACACAAACCAAACACAGTATTAATAAGTGACAAAACCCGATGGAGTACTATCCCTATCTCAGTCTTCCAATACGTTTTGGATGTACTCTTGCCTCAAAATACTCTATTTTGTCCACTGCAATTTTTTTTTATAATATGAAGAGTATAAATAGGGGAAAAAATTATTCAATGCCCTTGGAGCACCACCGCGTGGTGTACTAGGTTCCGTTTCAAGTATACAGTGTGGTGGGATCTGAGACAAAATATGTAGATTTCACCACGATGTGTAATGAAGGAAGAGCCCAAGGCGGGCACCGAATAATTACTCGATAGCGGTGTGATTCCGTTTGGTGGAAAGTAAACATGGAGTTTGGAACACTCCATTATGGGAAAAAAAATTCAGTGCCGAGCAGGTACCACGTGGTGCCCGCTCGTGCATCCGAGCCGTCCATTTTCATTTTTGAACGGCTCAGATTTGGAGAGAGAAAATGAGAAAGAAAGTGTTGGGGTGAGAGGAGAGAGAGAGTCTCAATCCGAACCGTCTAAAAGTGTATCGGACGGTTCGAATGCGCCGAGCGAATACTACGTGAGTTATACTACCCGCTCCGCACTGAAAAATCTCTCCCATTATGGAGTATTTTTCAACGCAAACTTGCGAATTAAGCGAGAGGCCAAACTCGATTCCGTGTCCACACCGCGTTAAGTAATTGGAGTCCCCACGCCCCAATGCAATAGTGGAGTATACTCATTCTTTCAAACACCCTTTCAATAACGTCAGAGCTCCAATTAAAATTGGCCGCGTGTAATAAAATCCAAAAGATCATATCCTCCCCAAGTAAACCAAAAGACCATATCCTCACTTGACTTCACCAGTTAAAGTGAAGTTGATTGTCTCACACTTCATTCACAGCGGAGGCTCGAGGTTCGAACCACACGGGAGGGCGATTTGGGATTCAGGGCTTTAGACAGCCTCTGAATCTCATGTTGATTAATATACCAACGTCTCTGAATCTCATGTTGATTAACATACTAATACCTCTGAACCCTATGTTCATTAACATACTAACACTTCGTTGATGTATATAATATTGAAAAACAAAAAACAAAGCACGCCTTGGATACTTACCACCACCTTTTGTTAAATTAATCTTTTCTTCGAGAAATACTATCCTCCCCCAAACAAAACCTTATCCTTTGCAGCACTTTTTCCAAAGAGAAAGTAAAATTGTTTGGGGGAGATGTTTCCTTCTTTGCTTTGCCTCGTATTCACAAGTGGCGTGACTCGTAATTCTGTACTATATATATATATATATATATATATATTAATCTGTACATGTATGATGTATAATTAATTAATTAGGGGGAGTGAAATTCATTACGCTAAATGTGCCAATTAGATTGTCAATACGAAATGTAAAAATAGACTGTCATTACTATAAAATTACTCGTCTAAAAATATCTTAACTACTTCACCGAAACACACACGTCAGGTACGCGCATAATCAAAATCGGATTTTGGCTTAATTAGTGGTGTAGTCCGATTCTTCTAAAAAGTAGTAACTCACACAAGAAACTTTAAATTAAGAAAAAACATATCTTCGTAAATAAAAAAGTATTATTACCTTAAACTATTGCAAAAGTAATCACATCCAAACATCGTACTCCTTTTCAAATTTCATATTGGCCCATGACGTCCTAATCTCCCTATAACAACAAAATTATTCAATGCTCGAACCGTAATGGTAAATACACCGACCAACTACACTGCTCATGTATGCGTGGATTCCATGCTTACAATTATTGGGTCCGCATAAAAACGGACCCCATGCATATGTATAATTGTTGGGTCCACACAGTATGGGGACCGCGAAAGATGTGAAATGAGTGTGGTTGATGGGTGTGTATCTGTTATTTGTTGTGCTTTAATGTTCATTAAATGGCGACTTCGTAATATTACAAGAATCCAAGGTCTTTAATACCCATGCTCATACTGTACATTTGAACCAATATATAAATACCCAATTAACCAGTTTCAGCGTCTCAAATCATTTCCCAAATCCAATTCCCCTGTTTCTCAATTCTCTCAGTTCCGCCGTCGTGAAATGGGAAGCCGGTACGAAGTCGAGGTAACCATAACCTCCGCCAAGGACCTGAAGAACGTCAACTGGCGCCACGGCCGCGTCAAGCCGTACGCCGTCGTCTGGGTCGACTCCAAGTCCAAGTGCACCACCCGCGCCGACGACGAGGGCGACACGAGCCCCTGCTGGGACCAGACCCTCGTCGTCCCCCTCAACGCTCCGATCGAGGACTCCACCCTCTACGTCGACGTCGTCCACGCCGGCAGCCGCGACGAGGACACCAAGCCGCTCATCGGCTCGGCCCGGCTCCCGCTGCGGGACGTCGTCGACGACGTGGGCCTCGGCGAGACCGCCAGCCGCAAGCTGGAGCTGAAGCGCCCCTCCGGACGCCCCCACGGCAAGATCGAGGTCAAGGTTAACGTGCGCGATCCCCGCTATCGTGCGCCGGACCCCTACCAAGCCCCGCCGTACGGTGTGCAACAGAGTTCCAGGGATTACTACGATGCTCCGGCACCGTACGGTACTCCCTACGCCGCACCTTACCAGGCTGGCCCACCGTCTGGATACCAGTACGGCCAGCCGGCGTACGGTCAGACCCAGCCGTCTTACGGTCAGCCGGCGTACGGACAGGGGAGTTACGGGCAGCCTGCTTACGGGCAGGAGGGGTATGGTTACGGCCAGCAGAAGGAAGAGAAGAAGAGCAAGTTTGGTGGGATGGGGACGGGATTGGCTGTGGGTGCGGTGGGAGGGGTCTTGGGTGGACTGGCGATAGCGGAGGGGGCTGATTACGTGGAGGACAAGATTGCGGATGACGTGGAGGAGAGGGTGGAGGACGATCGGGACGATGGGGGTTATGACGGTGATGACTTCTAGAGCGCGCAATGTCCGGACACAATCACGTTCGAAACCGTTCGTTGCACTTAAAAACCATATGCATCGATCAGTTTGGGATGATGTTGCGTTCAGAATTGTGTTTTCAAGTTGCCGTGGTAGCATTGTTTCTTTTTTCTAATCGTGCTGCTTTCTTTTTGTTTACTTTTGTTTTGGATTTGAATGGTTTCTGTGGTAGAATTATTGCAATAAAGACGAGACTCTGTTGGTAGATGGTGATGTTTTCTGTGAGATGCTATTCCTAAGCTATTGGGGGGCCCGACAGGCTGGAAATTGTGCTGAAAACTTGTGAAGCAAAAGTCACTTGGAAATGGGTATGGTGGACCATACCATCATGAAAAGTACTTTAATGGAATGGCTTCTGCAAATCGTGTAGTGTAGCATTTGATTCGATTAATTTGATTGTCATGTTGATATTATGCCTTCGAATCAAAGCATATGATTCTAATTTTGCAATATGGATCACTATTCCATACTATTGTATCTGTAACTTCTTATTAAAGTTATTCAAGGTGTATAAACAGAACATTTTTTTTATTATTCCGACGATTATGCAATTACCAAGCAGATTTACAAGCGTAGTGATGCACGAGACAATGAAAAAAAAAATTGCATTGATATTTTTTTCCAATTTCCTGTACGTTGAAAGGGCACAACACGAGTAGAGGGAAAAAGAAAGATACAAAAGCCGCAAGAGAAATTGGAACGTGAACTCGTGAAGGATGGTGGGAAGTTATTTTTCTGTTTTTAGATTGAAATCAGTAACAGGAAAATAGTAGAGAAGAAAGTGAGTTGAGCCGGGGAGGATTGCCACATAGGTAGACAAACCAAAATATTGAGACTTTAACCAATTGGGGTTACCTCTCTTGGCGTAACAATTCATCTCACCAGGAGATCGGGAGTTAGAATGTCTTTACACGTTTGTATAAGTGTTCTTCCCACAGAGGGACTTACTTTTATTTCTTTTCTGTGATGGGCTTATTTCTTGTATTAATTTAATCGTTGAACTTGATTGTCTCGTGGACCCTCTCCATTGATATATTATCCCGGATTTGCACTTTGTAATTTATACATAATGTAAATGATCTTTTCTATTGATCGGGAAAAAAAAATTATTGAGACTTTGGAGGCTTTATAGAGCTATTACATTTTCTTATGGTAAAATAGGCTCACGGCGAAGCTCCAAACGCTATAATTTTGTTGTCTCTTTTTTTTTTATTTTTCCAAATGACCTGATTCGGCATCTCTGAGCATTCGTTCACACACAAGAAAAAGAAAGCAGTTTCAGATACCAAACCCATTTCCAATGTACAAAAAAATTCTTTGCTTCCGGAGGCAACTCTAGTGGAATCAGAAAAAAAAAATTCTTTGCTTTCAGAGGCAACTCTAGTGGAATCAAAATGCGCCATAATCCTTTCGGCATTCGCCATCCATTTAGTCTTGGGGCGACCTCTACAAATTTGGTCTTTTACACGAATACCTAACACTCTGTTTGGGTTAGGGGCTTGGTAGGGAGATGGATGAAAGAGTCCCCAGATTACCCTATCCCCAGTAGTGGAGGATAGGCTAAGAACAACTTGCCTGAACCATCCATTAGTTGAGTATTCTATTTTACCAGATGCCACTGGGTGCTGGAAACTACTCTAACCCACATTTGAACTTAACGTCGACTTATTATTGGTGTCAGTAACAGCCATTTCATCAAGCAAAAAGCTGTCCAGGTTGGTAATGAGATGGAATGCTCTGTAATAATTGGACACATATTTACACAGAATCAGGCTCGAGTTTTAGAGGGGTTCCCAAGTATTTTCACATAAAAGTTTACAAGCAAAACATTACAGGAATATGAAAAAAGCTGGGCATGTTTTTTTTTGGTAAGTAAAATCTGGGCATGTTACTTTTTATTTGTGGGGAATTCCTGTCCCCACTGATGAAGACGACATTTTATTTGAAAAGGAAGGAGAATGGATTGGAAAGAAATGAAAAAATAAGATAGTAACCTGAGAGAGAGAGAGAGAGATTTCAAGACCCCATCTATTTAAGAAGCATTTGTCAAGCCAGAACAAAACTTTATATTTAATGTATCCTGCAATTTCCACACTTCTGCCATTTCTTTCTTTCCTTCTCCCAATTTTTGTAAATAGAAACAGGGGCAGTTAACAAGAACCTGAATGAAACAGCGCGTACAGGCATTTGCTAAGTAAATTTTAGGTCTAGGAATTTGCAGTTTGTTGAAGTCTCTAATAAGCTGATGACAAAACAGCTTCTTCCTTCAAGGCCAAGAAGAAGAAATACCGGTTGAACACTAACCTGTAGTCTATGAAGCATGGGCGCATTGGTTAATCAATCTCAAGCTGAAATCCCACAGCTTCTTTGCCAGTTCAGTATCATTTGCTTGCGAGCTTGCTTCGGCTAATTTACAATCTGCAAAATATTTGCCACTCATCCCTTTAACCTGTGGATGCAATGCCACATAGCATGTAGTTGCCGCCCCCTACAAGCAACTCCATTATACATGAGACATATATCCAGAGAAAACGACTGTGCTCAATGAGGAAAGTATGCTATACAACATTGGGTGATAGTAAACAGGTACCTGCTGAACATTTTTAATCACATATTTACCAAGCACATCAACAAGACCTGCGTCAAAAATATCCCAATAAAAATGCATAAAACTTACAGAATTTCATCGCATGCATGGAGCAGAAGCAACTCCACTAGTTATTGAATCTACCCTTGTATGATACACACCTAGTAAGATAACTCCTAAAACATTAGCTAAAACAAAAAAGAAAACCCTTCACAAATGCTAATCGGCCCAGTCCCATAAATACAGGATTTTACGAGTGTATGACTAGGTGTGAACTACATCTTCAGCGCAACTTGTACCATGGTTGCCCCCAAACTTGGACCACATTCTGAAACTTGGCAATAGCCAAGCTTCTAGCACTGTACAAGCAATATGATTACCTAAGCATAAGGCAAAAGAGACAACTTTAATTACTTAACACTTACAAGCACCTCCATTAGTCCATTTGATACTATAGCATATTTTAAGGTCAGACTCTATGTAGTTAACAACAATTTTGAAGGTTCTTTTTCCCGGTAAATTACACTTTTACACCAAAAACCAAAGCAATACAGCACATTTCAGGGAACCATCCCCAAGAAGCCAGACAACAACACAAGCCAAAGCAATACAAGACAGAAAAACCAGTTTGGATATAACGCCCCTCTTTTTAACCAGCACATACTTAACACATAAAATGGGTTCCATTTTTGTCACTTTGTCATATAACACACCCAATTTTTGAAGAGTCAAATGGAGATCCTCTAAGCTGAACAGTCTGAACTTGGACTGACGTTTTACTTTCCTATTCTTTCTTCTTCTTTTTTTTGACTTTTTGTTTTACCATTCATCATCACAATTTACGAACATGTTATTTGTAGTCACTTTACAGAAAAACATTAAAAGTTTCACAATATCCTCAAGGGAAAGATACTTCTTTCCAATTAACTTCTCTTTTGGAGAATATGGAAGTCTTAGTCTGATTGGCAAGATGAGAATAATAAATGTGCAAAAATTGGCTATCATGAGAAGTATGGTCACAGAATATTGAGCATAAACATTACATTTTCTTCTTCCATAGGGTCACAACTCACAAGTAGGCACCGTGAAGAGGGAGAAAAAGATTACCACTAACAAGCCTGTAATGACGGAATAGATTAGTGGCAATTGCTCCTGGATGAAGTGAATTTGCAGTTATCTCCACACCATTGTCCTGTGCAGGGACACTGTGATTAATATTCTACACTCGAGCACCAATTGCCTCTAAATTACAGCGCCAGAAAAACCATAGAAGTGCATCACATATCTATCTTTAGAGCCAGTGAGGATGGAGGAGCACATTATGAATTCATGTTAAGCAGGAAGAGAATAAAAGTGGAAAATTTAAAAGAATAATTAAACAGATATTCCACCATAGTAAGGCACAGACCTTCAAATCCCTCGCAAGTTGATTGGCATGAAGAACGTTAGCAAGCTTTGACTGACCGTACGCAGATAGACTGCTATACCTGCAAATAGCAACTTAAAAGAAAGCCAAGACAAATGCAAATAGCATTGTTTACGCAGATAAGTTGGAAAAATCAAACCTTGTACAGGAGACTATCAAGTATTTCCTTGCATTCAAAGCTTAAAAAGTTGCAAGGGGCAGTCGAGTATTATTAAGAGAGAGAGGCGGAGTAGCTTATAGCTGCTTTTGCAATGTATTTTCCCCTTGGTTGCTCAAGCAGAAGTTACTTATAGCTAGAAACATTTGTTGCTAAAATATCGGTATTAAGCTACTTCTAAGTACAATGGAAAATGTGACGAGAACCAAGAACTGTTGATTGCAAGATTTATGTCAATCTGTTGTATATGAATCCAAAGTAGTCTTACCCTGATTGATCATTCATTTTGTCAAATCTGATCCCTTCCGGATATGTAAATTGGTGCCGTCTTGACGATACATTTACAATCCTACCTTCTTTGCTAGTTCTACGCGCTGTTTTCTTCATTGTTTCCAACAACAGATCAGTCAAAAGAAAATGGCCTGCAAGAAGATGACAGAACATCTTAAATCACTTACCCTACTGACACCAATTAGTGAAGTTCTTAAATCACATACCCATCTTAAATCACTTAACCAAGATTTAACCATCAACGATTCAACAGTGAAATGGAAAAATGTTTGAAATACAAAAACTAGCTGAAAAACTTCCATCAAGCCTTGTATTTCTAACTTAAGCAGAAGAAACAAGATTCTGAAACCGGCAATGCCAGAAGTGACCAAACTCAAAAAGATGTAGCATTCAAGGTATTTAAATAAATGTACCACTACCTACGAAAATTTGCACCTAAAAGTAGTTTATCTTACCTAAGTGGTTTGTTGCAAACTGTAGCTCTATCTTGTCTTTGGAAAGCATGAATGGAGTTGCCATGATTCCTGCATTATTACTTGCAACAAGAAAAAGAATTGCTTTGTGCTCATATTCAAGCTAAAAAACGACCAAGCAGGCCTGTGAAGATGAGAAAGCTAAGATGGATATGTTATTTAACAAGAGATATAGCTGGCTCATTCAAATAAATTTGGAAACAGAGGCTACCAGCGAAAGGATAGTGCTATATGACCTCAGAAAAGAACAGCCAAATACCAACCAAAGAAAGGTACTGTTTGACCTTGAGATTTATAAGGAACTTGAGGAGGTAAACACATTCTCAAAGTTGTCACAACAGTCTGGAAGATAAGTGCCTAGCATTCAACACACTATCGCCAAATGAGATGTAGAATGGAATTGGAGGAAAGTTGATAGGAGCACATAGTTTTCTTTCTATGTCGCATGCCAACTACCTCAAATTAAGACCATAAGTCTAGGGTTTTATATATGATGACAACAAGGGTTATCCAACAAGTACATAAGGAAAAGGTACATCTAATGAGCTTATTAAAACATGGTGGCCATCAAATAAGTTTTCCAACATTGCAATGATTATGTAGAAGATATATGCCTAACATTCAACACACTACCAACGAAGATAATAAATCGCACTGGTGGACACAAATAGGCCCATATGGATATCTTAAAATTTGAAGCCACATAAAGGTCTCTTTTCAGAGTTTTCTCTTGCTGATTGTTTCCTTGAAATGATAGGAAGACATTTTAGGCTCATGAGCAAGCATAAACCCATCTAACTTACGAAAATCGAGCTTCAAGAATGAAGGTAAACTGAGAGAGAGAGAGAGAGAGAGAGAGAAAAGAAAATTAAATTTTAATCCCTGACATGTCTTACATGAGGAGATTCAAAGGAAGTCCCAATGAATTGAATTCCGATGCAAACTTCCTCACTGACGCCAATGAACTAAGGTCCAATTCCATTGCTTCAATTTTTGCAGTTGGGATTTCCTTGACCATAGCTTCTTTAGCCTCTTTTCCAGAAGCCATATTTCTGACACCCATTACTACATGGACACCACGCAATGCAAGAACACGTGCAGTTTCGGTGCCAATACCACTTGATGCTCCTGAATAAAACCAACACGAGAAGTATTCGCCAAAAAATCAAGTGCCAAATGCAAATGAGCAAAAGAAAGAAGAAGGATTAAGAACAATATATTACTTCAGCCAGCATAGTTCATGTAGTAGTCCTTTTGTGCAGTGCAGAATATGAACAGATTCAACAGGGAAAACTCAAATAATCCAACTTCAGGGACATTCAGCAACATGCCTTGTTCTCGATTACAAATGGTATTTCCAGAAGTTAGAGAGATTTGTTGTCTGGTGGCTCCCACTGCTTATAAAAGTGGTATGTGAAGTGTATAAGCAAAATGGTTCAATGAAGTTAAACTTACTACTTCATGCAAGGTGTCTTTCTCAACAGACCACGGTGCCATCATAAATTCGTAATACATACTTTTGGCTAATTGAGAGAACAGGAAATTTTCTCAAGTCCGCGCAGGCAAGCACAGACAAATACTTTAAGAAAAATTTTGGACAAAACTCAGGATATTCTCCTCCTTTTTTGGTAAGTAAAAATGAGGATATAGTTCTACACTGGATATTTTTTGTAATGATCTACATGAAGGCTTTACTCACCCTTTTTCTTATGCGAAGTCTATTGTTTATATTACTTATACAGAAGGAAAACTAGAACTTCACCCAAAAAAGTATTTCCAAGGGATGGAATTCAATGTGAACGCAATCACTTCCATTCTAAGATCCTGATATCTGCAATCAATGATTTTCGTTCTAAGAGCATCTCCAACCCATACTCTATCTTTACCTCCAATTGTTCAAAACACTATATTTTAGAGAAAAAGCGATTCTAAAGAATCATACGATTCATGTCAACTCCCACCCAAACACTCTAATTTGCTAAAAACTCAATCCAAAATCTCAAACATTCTACACTTTTCTTCCATATTTTTACTGTTTTATTTAAAAATTTAACTTAAATAATCAATATTGAGCTTACAGAAACATCATCGTGTCAATCATTTAGCCTCACCGCTGCAAAATTGTTGTTGTTGCAGATTAATAGGTGTAAAAACACCATCTACGGATTAAGACAAATTCAAGACCATGAAAGAAACCTCATATGAACCCAATTGTTATCAAACTAGGAATGGAGTAGTGAGCAGTTTCGTTCGTGTTTTGGTTTCCTAATTGCGATATTGCCAAAGAACAATGAAAGCTATACGAAATCGAAATTAGCGGAGGGGTTATCAGTATAGGGTTGAATGAAGGAGAAGGAAGATTAGAAGAGACCTGTTACTATGGCAGTGAGACCAGTCCCATCGATTCCTTCAGTAACTTCCTCAGCTGTAGAGCGTGATGAAAATCCAGATGGTCCTTTTCTGCTGAACACCCACATTCTCTCTCTCTCTCTCTCTCAGCGCCAAATCGAACTAAAGAAGTCGTGTTTCCGTAATATTGGGTTTGATCCAGTGTAGTCAAATATACTTTAACACAAATAAAATCATCAAAATTATCTTCGTTTATGTATTAATCGGTGTTTGATTGACATGGTTTTTAACAGGATTTATCTTCTTGACAATCTCTACAACTTGAACATTTCTGATCGAGATGGAATGAGTGTACAATCGACCAAATTCCACGTTGAAGTCCGGAGCTTCGAATGGGAATGGCGTTTAAAAGACTTCGCAGGTTGAAGCTGCGAAGTCTTTACTAATCCGAGACGACGTCGTTTCAAAGAACCTCCCGCATTCGATATGCGAGGTCAGTATGGCAACGTCGTTTCGTGAAACCTCAAATACGCAGGCTGACCCGCCCAAAGTGGGGAAGATGAAGGAGTTTCCATGATGTTTTGCTGTGGTTAGTTTTGGTTTTTCTTATCGAGGACAGGGAGGAAAACCTCTTGCCAAATTGCCAGCCATGGTTTCCAAATCGGCGACGAATGAATTGTGAGAGAGAATTTTATCACCGGACCACATGCCGTTAATGGGTGTACATCAATTGCTATAGACTTGCACTCTTAGTAAAGATATGATTCGATGTTGATTGAATTCTTTGTTGCTAATTGCTCTTCGTGAATCCTTCATGGTATTTGCTTCCACTCCCGACCCCATGAATTGGTGATTATTTGGATGTCCTATTCTTTTTTGAAAGGTTGAAAGTATGAAACTTTCAGCATTTGAAAGTGTTCTCTTAATAATCGCTATCAATGTATTCAAAAGTGAATGAAGTATGAAATGTTGGAATATTGTCTTCCAGTGTGAATATAAATGCCATAAGTTGAACTCTCAAAAGACTATGATAACGAGACAAGAGAGAGGTTGTTTTTTTGTTGAATCCCACAACTACACCATCATTTTATAAGCACCAAATTGATTCCGCTTTTTCATTTTTTTCTTTTAAGTCAGTCAATTCATTCATACCCGAAGGCAAAGATTACATCGCAATACACAGGAATGCACCAAACTACCTAATCCGAGACATGAGTTATTGCACAAAGCACAACTGGCTACAGACTCAAGGACACCCTGCAAAAGCAGTCGAGTGTCGACATAAGAATCCCCTTTGGGATTAGGCAGAGAGAAACCAAAATGGAATCCCAGCACAAACCATTAGACAATACGCATAGATGTAATAACAACAACAACAAATACAAGCGAAATGGAAAAATCTGCTCCCAAGGACAGGCCTCAAGGGCTGCCGGCCGAAATTGGATTGAGTGACCCAATCCAGAGCTGTGGAGTCCTTTGGGGGGCTATGAGGCAAGCCTTCGCTGCCACGCAAGGCTCTGGGTGCTAAGACCAAGGCAACACCGGGAAAACTCCGACAGGCCAAACGCGCCCACGGCGGCCGAAGAACAAACACACAACCCGCCAAAACTACTGCTGACAACCAACCAAAACAGGGAGAAACGAAGCCGACACACACCACCAGTACTGCTCTTGGAAAACCCCAACACAACCAACAACCAACCACCGCTGCCGTTGCGGGGAAGACCCCAGAACACCACCACTACTGTCGCCGAACCTCCTAATCTCACTACTACGGCCAGACCACCAAAACCCTAACTAAAATTATTCACCCACCACCCAACACCCACCGGATCTAGGGCACTAGACCGGTGCAAACTGGACTGGGGAGACCAGCTGGTAGAAACCAAGCCAAAAATGCCTGGAAAAACAAAAACGGAAACCACCCCCAACCGCACACCTTATTACCTCGACGCCGGCCCCGAGCAGCAGATCTGGAATCGCTGTGCGAGACAACGGACTGTGGGACACCACCTGCAAGGGGAACCACACCGGACAACGCCACGAACGCCCCAAACTAGGAGCACGGGAAGCCAGAAAAACGACGAGAGACTACGAGGCAAGGAGGGGGAGGGGAGATGGGGGAGGCCTCCTCCCTCTCCCCTCCCCCGAGCGGTGGCGGCTAGGGCTAGGGTTCTCTGGTTTATGAAAGAACAGAAGGCGCTCGAGTTAGAGACAACAACCCCGCTTTTTCATTGGAGTCAAAAGCATTGCATTGTTTCTCGAAAGCGAAATTTGAATTGTTCGTCCCCTCCTCTTGCACATTGATTCTGATAATGTGACGATAGATGAGTATCAAACAGTGAATAACATGAGAGAGAGACAACCTGGAGGCTTGTGTTTCTCCCTGGCTCTGCTAAAACATTCTCAAAAACTCTGTTGTCCAGTTATAATCCATCTGTTTCATTGAACATCTCAGCAGCCATAACAGATATGAAAAACAAGATACAAGGAATCAATGGATGATGTTAGCTTTTGCGCTCAATCAGTTCAGCACCATATACCAGATTCTTCCCCGTCAAAAAGGAGCTCAATCAGTTCATCCTAGCTTTCGCGCTTCTCTTTGACGATCCGGCTGAACTTGGTTTGCCGAATTGTTCTTCATCATGTTCTTCGAAAGTTCCGTATGGAGAAGGCAAGTATGCATGGGGCACGGACAGAGTTAACAACCCTCTGCAGTGCCGCCTTGTACTCTTTGGTGTGTTCTTTAACTAAACTCTCCTGCTGCTCCATCTTTTGTTTCACCGGAATCTCCATAATAGGATCATTCTCTAGCATTAAACTGCAAGCATCACTTATTAATGACTACCTACTTTTATGAATTTGGGATTGGCTTCTCCAAATCGTTGTTTAGCATTTGATTCGATTAATTTGATTGTCATACCAGATATTATGCCTTCGAATCAAAGGATATGATTCTAATTTTGCAACATGGATCACTATTCCATACTATTGTTTCTGTAACTTCTCGTTAAAGTTATTCAAAGGTGTATAAACAGAACTTTTTTTTTATTGTTCCGATGAATCTGCAATTACCTAACGGATTTACTAGTGTAGCGCTTGTTCGATGCACGAGACAATGAAAGAAAATTTGCATTGATTTTTTTTTGAATTTTCTGTGTGTTGAAAGGGCACAACACGAGTAGAGAAAAGGGTAGTGATAATGCCAAAACTCCAGTGCATGAAAGTCTTGTAGCCTTTTGTGCACTAGAGTTTTGGGGCCAACAAAAATAGAAAGAAAGATACAAAACTGCAAGAGAAATTGGGACATGAACTCGTGACGGATAGTGGGAAGTTATTTTTCTCTTTTTAGATTGAAATCAAGAACAAGAAAAATAGGAGAAAAGAAAGTGAGTTGAGCCGCGGAGGATTGCCACATAGGTAGAGAAACCAAATTTTTGAGGAGGTTAAACTATTGAGACTTTAACAAATTGGGGTTACCTTACTTGGTCAGGATTTATGCATCTCGCTAGGAGATCAAAAGTTAAAATGTTCTTACACATGCGTATAAGTGTTATTCTCTTAGAGGGACTTTACATTTATTTCTTTCCTATGACGGGCTTATTTCTTGTATTAGTTTAATTGTGGAACTTGATTACCTCGTGGACTCTCACCATTGATGTTGATGTATTGTCTCGGGTTTGCACTTTTGTAAGTGATCTCTTCTATCGATCGGAAAAAAACCAACTATTGAGACTTTGGAGGCTTTATAGAGCTATTACATCTGCTTATGGTATAGAGAGGCTTGAAGCTCCAAACGCCATGATTTAATTGTCTCTTTGTTTTCTATTTTTCCAACTGACCTAATTCGGCATCTCAGAGCATTCGTTCACACACAAGAAAAAGAAAAAAAAAATACTCCCACCCGCGAAAAAAGATTGGAGTTTCAGATACCAAACCCATTTCCAATGTACATAAAAAAATTTTGCTTCCAGAGGCAACTCTAGTGGAATCAGAAAGTGGCATAATCCTTTCGGCATTCGCCTTGGTCCCGTACTAATGTGTAGGACTAGTTGACCAGGCTAGGACGAAGGTCACCGGGACAAATTGGAAAATGCTTAAGAGTGGCAGAAGAGACCTAACTGAGTAAGAAGACAATTCACTTTGGAAAAAGCTATCTTGATTAGCATTACATGGTATCTAGATAAGGGCGAAGCTCCAAATACATAGGTGTAGACACCTCAATCTGGACCTCGGAGGTTCTTTAAATCTCCCGATGATGAAATAAAAGAAACAATATTTTTGAGAGCTTGAATGAAATACTCCCTTAGCCCAGAAACCCAAAAAGCCCAAGAGCCCTGGACTGAACTTCTAATGCCGCACGGAACACTTCTACATCGCACGGTGTAATAGAATTCTTTACACCGCACGCTGTCATGAAGTCAACCACACGACATTTTAGGTAAAGTTCCGACTGGCTCAGAAAGCTGTCGGTCACGCCCACTTGAGCCATAGCTACAAAATGACTTAGCTGAAAAGACACTTCTAGCCCGCCCAGAAAGCACCTTTCTCATTTGAATTCAAAATTCTTGGCTCTTACCTATAAATACACCCCTCCACTCAAGAGAAAGGGGTCTCTAAACTTTCTCTCTCATCTTGCCCATACACTCACTCTCTATTTTCAAGCCTTGATAATGTTGCTCTAAAAACATTCTCTAGGCATTTGTTTTCTCGAATCACTCCATTTTTTCTCCTCACCTTCAAAACTCAACCTTTTACTAACTTTGAGATCCCACCTATCAAAATACCTAACAACCACTCAAACCCACACCCATCCTCCGTCATCTGTCCTTGTCCACGCTAATCCATTGTCGTCCGTCTTCCTCCAAGCTAAAGATCAAAGGTAAAAATCAAGTTTCCTTGGGCTAGGCCCTGCCCTGGCCCTGAGGAGACTCTTCTGTCGTCAGGCTTAACCTCTTTCAGTTAAGTACTGACTTAAAAATCATTTTTCAAAGGATAAAATAGCCACTGTACTAGGCATACCACGCCGCGCGGCATTCTTATGTAGGGGTGATACCGGTCCGGTTTCGGCATATTTTTCGGTCGAAACCGGTTATCCGGTTTGAGATTTTTAGAAACCGGAACCGGTTGAGATAATCCGGTCCGGTTTGGATTGAGTCAACCGGTTCCGGTCCGGTTTATCCGGTTTTCATTCACGAAACATATTTTGGGCCCAACACATCAAAAATTCACAATTCAACCCACAAAATATCAACCAAAAACCCTTAATTCAACCCCTTTTTTTGGGCCCAACAAAAAAAGTATCAATTTTGAACCCAATACATAAAAAAAAACCCATAAAAATATAATTAAGCCCATAAAAACAGTTTATATATATATATGGGGTTGATTGTATATAATAAATATATATATTAGACCAATATACATATATATAACCGGTCCGGTTTCGACCGGTTTCTAAAACACATAAACCGGATCGAAATTATTTTTGGAACCGGATCGAAATTATTCAACGGGTTTAAAAAATCCGGTCCGGTCCGGTTTTTCCGGTTTCGATCGATTTTCCGGTTTGAACTAACAGCCCTATTCTTATGCGACGCGCGACGTAGTACGTTCAAGCGCACGGTCTTTCATTTATTTACTGTTTATTTGCTTAAACTATCTGGATCATGGCCAATCTTCATCAGGCTTGTTTGTTTTGCTGAGATACTGTCATCAGTGCATTCCAGAATGAGACCACACTTACAAGCCATGCTTTGTTTTCCAAATAAAGTTTTCTTGAACGCTCTGAGTGATCAAGCGTATCAATGGTTGTTTTACGTCCATGGCTTGAAGGAATGGTATTATTTTAAGGAAGATCCCGAGTCACATACTGTACGATGCCTCTAAAAACATCGTGCGGGGTATACAATACCCTGGGCGTTGTTCTGGGTTCTGATGACAATTTGATAGCTGGGAAGGTAAACCGCACGGCATATCATAAGGCCGTGCGCGGCATTATGATAAGCCACGTGAGAATGGTTATGATCCGGACAGTTTGCTGATTAATTATTTCGTTTTGCAACATATCATTCACTCATCATTTTTGTATAGCAAACACCACGTGCACGCCAACGTGATATATTTTCCCATGTCCCTTCCCCCCATGCTTGCTTATTAAAGAGTTTGATTTTTCGAAAGATATTCAAAATTTTCCCCTTTTGAAAATATTTAGTAGAGACCGGTTTTACCGAGCGGATGGGGTGCTTTTCCAACAAAACCTTTCTCATTTGTAACGTGGTTCCTGAACCCAAAATCTTGGCGTTCTTCGCTAGACCAAAAGCTTTTTTCAAACAAGTTCTCGGTTTCTTGGATCATCCATCTCAAAAATCCGAGTGGCGACTCTTCGAGGGCACGCCGGTAGGGGAGCCCACAATAGGGACCAAAGTTTATCCTGGTTAAGCTATCTTAGAATAAAAGTTTATCGGAGAGGTATTCTGGCCAAACTCCAACCGGATGCCTTGATGGTATTTGAGTCTAGTAGGAGCACTCGCCGAATCCTCCCCAACAGGATTTTGGGAAAACTTGTTTTCTTAAGCGCAACTCCATCGTTTTTTTTTTTCTGCTTGAGTCAAAGGTATTTTCAACTTTTTGCTAAGTTTCAAAAATTATGTTGCAACTATTTTTCAAAAATTATCTTTTCTACACAATCACAACCATTGAATCATCTCAAGTAATCGCATCCCTAGGATGGTCTTCAGAGAATCAAAGCCTTTGAATTGATCACAACCTTTGGTTTGTCCTGGAAAGCTTCGTGATAACTTGGTCTCTTCTCATCGCTCTCACGTTTTCACATAAATGTAATTTGGGATATTGTCTAGGGTAAGATTCTGATTTGGTAGTTGAAATTGGAGAGAACATCTAATGTAGCGCAAACAGTCGCAGTTATTTCCTCAGCCGAATTTGGTCACAGAAAAAGGTTGCATGTTGAAACAACTTGCCCACGGAAAAAGGTTGCTTGCTAAAACAACTTGCCCAGGGGTTTTGAGACCCAAAAATGATACGGGAAAATGATGGTCCAGGACATATTTTGATAATTAATACTACCCACCAAGGACATGCTATGAACATTTGTTAATATTAAAAATATTTTTTACAGATATTAATTATCAAAACACGTCCTTGACCGTCATTTTCCCAAACGACAAGGCCTAACTCACTCACCCCATATTCCTTCCCCTTCTATACCTGACTTACAGTTATTTCAAAATTATACTGGACTTCCTCAGAAGCCCAAGCCCACCCTGTTTTATCATAGGAGTATATGATTCTTATTGGGCCTTGGAAGCCCACCCTATACCCTAGTTTACCTCACCAGTTCCCGCTTCTGTCAAAAGTCGAATTTATTCAAAACTTTCAGGAGTAAAAGCAAGCTGCAAGTAGCTGAACACTCCGAGGCCTCTCTCTCTCTCTCTCTCATCTCTTCATCTTCCCCGCATCTCTCTCTGTGCGAGAATGGAAAGTTCAAAGCGAGTGATGAAAACCTTTCCCCCAAACCCGTCTTCACCGAAGAAGGCGAGGTTGCCCCCGCCTCCGCTGCCACGGGAACCCGACGACAGGTTCGCCGGAAAACCAGTGCCGGCCGACGAATCAAGGGCCAGATGGCCCACTCGATATGGGTAAGTTATTCTTTTTTATGTTTAAAGATTTGTACAATGTATATAACCTAAGGATTTGACGTGTACTCGAGGTTTTAAATAATCCTACGGTCCCAGTGCCAAGGTATCGGTGGTATCGGAAAAAAAGTAACGGGAATCGATTGTCGCAACCATGAATTTTTAAAAATCATTTTTTTACCCCAAAGAATGAGTAATGGACCGATGCGTAAAGGGAATCGGCCAACATGCATGAGATTTTCCATCTCATCGATATATTGAGATGCAGCGGTGAGATGGCTCGAGAACCGTTACGTAACCACCACCGATACAATACCCAAAGACTGATATTTAAAACCTCGGGCATGTTAAAGGAAAAGATGTGACTGTCTATGTGGTTTCTTAATCTGATTGTAGTGCTGATTCAAGCGTAAATCAAGTTTTACAAGCAAAGTCTCACTATACTCAAGCTGTTGTTGATGGATGTATGTTCAACCTTTATGATTATGCGCACGTAATGGTGAGCTAAGTGATTGTTTTTTTATTTCTTTGAAAATTTTCTAAGTGCTTGTGTAACTTTTTGGACATTCTACTAACTATTACCGGGATATGCATACTCACTCATAAACATCTCTCATGATATCTAGACGTGTGGTGCCGTGGTGGTAGTGTGTATTTTGATGTATGAATCTGTTGTCATGATTATGTCACCATAAATTTTTTTTATTCTTACATCCAAGTAATGGCCAATTTTTAACACGATACACATTGGTATGGTGGTGATAGTGTAAAGGTAAGCCTGTTACAAATGTTGCAAGTTTAAGTACAACTATCACTTATTGTTTCCTTCTATATGCAATCAGTAACTTCTATATGCAATCAGTAACTGGTTAGAAGATATCACGTATCTTGCTTATACTTTGGTTTATAGCTAAATGGACTGTAAAGTAAATGTTGCAATTGCCAGTCACTTTGTAGCAAAACTTAGATATCATTTTTGGATAGGAGTTTTCATGGCATGTTTTTTCTGCTTTGCTAATCCTTTCTTATTCTTAAGGGAACTTCTGTAGTATTCTTTATTGTTTGACCAAACCGTAAAATGTTATGATTTTCATGGTGATTGAATTATCATTTTGCGGTGAATGTTATGATGGGCGGCATGATAAATATATGTTGAAAATGTTATGCCCTTTTGTGGTGTTATTTTGTGGATTTTGTTAAGCCATTTGGGATATTTTTGTAACGCCTTCATATGGTTAAAGTAATACTTTCTTATTGTGAAAGTCAATCTTGATAAGGTATCCCCAAACAAGGAGGGTGATACCTTAGAATCTTCCTTGTGTCAATGGAAAATATTTTTTTGTGGTTTAGTCTTGGGATGACTTGTTAGCAGTTAGTACACACCAAGCAGGGTTATTTTTCACATGTTAAAGGTCTTTAATTCTCCAGCTATATTAAGTTTAACATAGTCTTTAAAGTTTGATGAATTGTAAAGAAGAGGTTGGCATGCTGCAAGGACATTGATGGAACCTTATCCAGTTTAAGACTTCAATAGGCTATCCTTATTTTGTATACTTTTGTGTATTATGCTTTGTTCTATCTATTATAATGGGCCATGGTTTCATAGGAAATAACTACAAGCTGTATGTGATTTTACAGTAGTTATTAAATGCAAACTTCTTATTCTTTTGTTTGGGTGGTTTTACTAGGCCGAAGAAGGAAAACCTGATTATATTGCCAAAATTGTGGAGCTCTTTGAAACCATCAATGGGGAGTTGTATTTTTCAGCGCAGTGGTTCTATAGAGCTGCAGATACAGTGAGATAATTTGTTATTCACTCACTAATTTTGGTATTGCTGATACTGAAAATGTGTCATTCATTACTCAATCATATATTTGGTTGTTTCTAGGTAATTAAGGAACAATCCAAGTTCATCGACGAAAAACGGGTGTTTTACTCGGGCATTAGAGACGATAATCCATTGGGCTCTATTGTTTCAAAAATAAAAATTGTTCAGCTTCCAGCCAATGTATGATCTTCACGCACACCTACAAGTATCTACTTCTTTTGTAATATTGTTCCTATTTATTCTGATGTTCATCACTAGCTTTTTTGCGAGACAGGTGGATTTGGCTGAAAAACAAAAACTTATCTCATCTTCGGATTTCTATTGTGACATGGCATATTCAGTGCCACACTTCTCATTCACCACTTTGAACGCAACCAATGGTTTGTATGTTTCTCCAACAGGCGGAGTATGTAGTTCTTTGATTATCATTGAATATAACCTGGTTCTTGTGTTTTTGTTTTGGGAGATAACTATTTGAAAAAAGCGATAGGCATTTATCCATGTTAACCGATTGTGTAGCAGCTTTGTGATAGGTAATTTTGTATTAGATAAAGCGTTCTAACTTATTTTGTTTGCATTTGTAGCTCCTGAAAGCTCGAAGGCAGATAGTGATGCATCCTCAATAAGCGATGCTTGTTCAAATAGTGCACTAGAGGATGCTGATGTAGATGAGAAGTCCGAAATGACTTTGCTTGATTTATACTCCGGATGCGGAGCAATGTCAACTGGACTTTCTCTTGGGGCTGCCATTTCTGATGTTAAATTAGTCACTGTATGTCATAAAATGATTGAATATATTGTTTTTGTAGTCCTTACTCTTTCATTCAAACTTGCAGACTAAATGTGTTTTATTGTACTTGGGCTTATTAGAGGTGGGCCGTTGACTTAAATTCCGATGCTTGCAAAAGTCTTAAGTTGAACCATCCGGAAACTGAGGTAGCATATTGGTCCATATTCTTTGATTTCTGTATTGTTGCTTTTTTTCTATGTCAATCATACAAGTGGTCGAAAATGATTTTAGGTGAGGAATGAAAAAGCCGATGATTTCCTATCTTTGCTGAAGGAGTGGGAAAAACTGTGTAAAGAAT
The DNA here is from genome assembly GCA_018127125.1 of Rhododendron griersonianum. Taxonomy (NCBI): domain Eukaryota; kingdom Viridiplantae; phylum Streptophyta; class Magnoliopsida; order Ericales; family Ericaceae; genus Rhododendron; species Rhododendron griersonianum. The sequence goes on along the minus strand of CM030796.1, from coordinate 47,074,710 downwards.
TTCGATTGGTGGATTCTGATGTAGAAGATTCAGATTTTGAAGAAAACAACTTGGGCTGTGATGAAGATAAAGATAATGATGATGAATCTTCAGTTTCTCCGGGAGAGTATGAAGTAGAAAAGCTACTCTCTATTTGTTATGGTGACCCGAATGAAATCCAGAAGACGGGATTGTATTTTGAGGTATTTTTATCAACAAAAATTGTGGAATGGCCTTTGAATCTCAACCTCTGTGATTGTTTGCTTTCACAGATTTTGCTGCCTTACCTGCTTGGTTTTCATATTAGATTTTTATGAGAAAGAAGAAATTGTCTTTTCCAAACCATGATATATGAACGTAGTTTAAGTTTTAAATTTCACCAATGTGTATTATCAGTTTATCATACTTCTAAGCAACAACTAGTTTATCAGCCATAGACTTGTGTCTAAAATCGGTGGACAAAGCCTTATGCCATTTCAACATTTTATGGTAAACTTAGGATATTGAGGTTTTATTAATTCTGATTTTATCGAAATCTTTTCTAATATTGAGAGTTTGGATTAGATAGACCTTTTTCGTAGAGGCGTGGTGACACAATCAACACTTTGCCAGAAGCTTCATACCAGTGTCGAACACTCTTCTGAACACATCATCAACATTCGTACATAAATGAATGGAAGGTCATCATGAGAAACAAGCTTTTATTGCTGGATTCCTTGCATTGTCCGGAATTATGTACACATTCATATTTTGCAAGGGCTTTGTACATATTTTGTGTGCAAACAGAATAATAGTCATATGGTTGTACGTTAATCTTCTGTTCAGATGTACGCTAAGCATTGTTGGGTGTGGGCTATAGTACTTATTTTACTCAATTTGTAAAAAAATATATCAAGAGTTTCATAGGGGCACAGTTTCAGTCCTCATAATATCACATTATTTGAGCTTTGTCGTGCCAAATGCTTGTTATATTTCTCCTTTCACTGTTGTTGCTGTCTTTATATGTACTTTGGAAAGCTATTTGTTTATTTTGTACACTGGAAGTAACTTTGTGTTGGTGGATATAAAGGTTCTCTATGGTATTTATATTGTAGCAATTGTTTAAAAATCTAATTGGGCAACTTTAAACTATGCATATGAAATACACTCATTGGACTTGTGTAGAATGTTCTTTTATTCCCGTTCTTCATGGTCGATTTCATTTTGTTCCCATCAATACTTTATAGGTACGTTGGAAGGGCTATGGGCCTGGTGATGACACATGGGAGCCAATCGATGGTTTAAGGTATCTACAGTTACCATTTTGTTGCTTTCTTACTATTTTAGCTTGCCATTCTTTATTATATCTGTGAACTATGCGTTTCCATTTATTATTTTTAATTTTCTTATCAGTAATTGCAAGGACAAAATAAAATATTTCGTGACAAGTGGGTTTAAATCGAAGGTTTTGCCTCTTCCAGTAAGTATTTGTTATCCAAATGCTTTACTTTTGTTTTTCATAGCTAGTATTTATCATCTTTATACATGACTCAATTACGCTTGGCAATCTCTGTAATCAAGGGAGATTTACTTGTATTGCCTGTTCTATTTGCCTTGGCACTTGTTGTTTTTGACGTACCCTTCTACGTTTAATGCCATCTCTTTTCTTTTATTCCTTTTCTGATTGAAGTTTGTTGTGATTGATCTTAATTTGTACTCAACGTTTCTAAGGGTAAAGTTGATTTCATATGCGGAGGCCCTCCTTGTCAAGGGATGAGTGGCTTTAATCGGTTCAGAAATATAACTGAGCCATTGAGTGATCCGAAAAACCATCAACTTGAAGTCTTTATGGATATAGTTGAATTTTTGAAGCCGAGGTTTGTGTTGATGGAGAATGTTGTCGATATATTTAAGTTGGCCGGAGGAGTATTGGGGTGTTATGCGGTTGCTCGATTAGTTTCCATGGACTACCAATCTCGAGTGGGCATACTTGCAGCAGGTTCTTATGGAGTCCCCCAGTGTCGGATGCGAGTCTTCCTTTGGGGAGCACGTAGGACAGAGGTGAGTCCCTTTTTACTATGAAAATGCTACTACTCATGAGATATATGTTGCTAAGAAGATATTTTCCCCCCCCATGTTTCAGGTGTTGCCTCAATATCCTTTGCCCACACATGAATTTGTTGGAAAGGGGGTGGTTACGGTCGAATACAAAGTATGAATGGTTTTCCTTTATGTAATGTTTATAGGAGTAGTGTAGAGTTGTCATTTAAAATTTCTGGCCTCAAATTGCAGGAAATTCTCCTCGGGTTTGAAAAAGATCAATCACGTAGCTTGGAAAAGAGCATTCTACTTAGTGATGCACTATCTGAATTGCCGGAGGTAAGTGAGTTATTTGTTATGGTTAAGTTGTGGTTTTACATTGTGATAAATCTGGATTTGTACGGATTCTCCCGACAATCACCTATTATTGTCTTGTTTAGGTCACAAATTTTGAAAAACGAGATGAAAGGCCTTATGACTCTGCTCCTAGAACTGAATTCCAGGAGTACATCAGAACTAGAAGGCCAGGTGAGTTTAGTTTCTTTTCCCTAATGCTTTTTCAAGATAGCAAGGTTACTGAATGAAAAGTGGTCAATATTGGACACAAAATACAACGTCGATTAACTAGCCTTACCATATTACGTCTCGTCTCCTTGTATCTCTCTTCCTTTCTTTCCTAGGTCATTTGCTATTATTGCAATAAAAATAAATGGAAGGCTGAATGAATTATGACCATATAACTCATTCCAAACTATACGGAGTGGAGTGTTGCATATTGGTATTAGTGGCAGTGTGGCACTCTTTGGTCCAAGAAAGCAAAAAAGTGAATAAAAAGTATTAGTGACTACGAATGTATGCATGAAAATGGTAGCAAAAAATTGAACTCACAATTTGGAAATTGTGTTAGCGTTGGATCAACATTCTTTTTCTTCTCTCTCTCTTCTCTTTATATTGTGAGTGTATGTCACATGTCCACGTCTTGAAGGTATTGACATATAGGAAACCAAACCTCGTCACAGGAGTATACAATGAAAATCACAGATTAAGACCTTAAATCTGCTGCATTCTATTAATTGCTCTTTTAGTCGATTGTTGATAGATTTGGTAACAGTATCTGCAGTTCTCAAGCAATTACATTTTACATTCATTCATGGCCACCTTTTGTCTTATCTCGGACTCCACCTAAAGAAGGACCACTTAAAACACTTGTCATCAAGAGATGCAGTGATCCTTTTATACTTACGACAAATAACTCAACCTAAATAGAAATCATTTATACTTACGACAAATAAAATGCATGATCCTTTTATCTATCTCCATACAGCCAAGATTGATGAAGCTTTAGAACTACCGCCAACATCAATTGAATGTTACTACTTGTGCATTCATGATCATCTATGCTACCAAGTTGAAAATGGTGAAATTACCCACGCCATATGCATGAAATTCATTTAGACAAGCAAAGGGGTACTATCAATCACATCTTACGGGGTGTCTGCTTATACATCCGTTTCTACACTTGTTTTCGTATGAACTTGTTGCACTTGAGGGGTTATAATATCCTCTAAAATTGGAGTCTCTGATATAGGTTCATTTTGTGCTATGCAGTATTTCTGTCTTTGAATGGTGAAAATAGTGCATTGCAAAAAGATATGTTGTATGATCATATACCTTATCTACTGAATAAAGACGACTATGAAAGAGTTTGCCGTATACCAAAAAGAAAGGTTAGCTCTTTCATCCTTTGTTGTGCTAATTCAGAAGCTTCCTAAAGATTACTATGGTTATGTAAAATTTGTGGTTATTGTTCTTGATGTGTTATCACAGGGAGCTAACTATAGGGACTTGCCTGGTGTTCGGGTGGGCCCTAACAACAAGGCAGAATTGGACCCATCAATTGAAAGACCGACAGTCAGTTCTGGAAAACCTCTGGTATTGTTTTGCATTTTTCTCTACAAAAATCTCTTTATTCATTCTTTACATTTCTCATAATTCTTGTAAGACTAATCTTGAATGAATGAAAACAGGTGCCAGATTATGCTTTGTCATTTGTCCGTGGGACATCAACTAAGTATGTGTATTTTTGTTCACATATTCTATGATATTATGTTGCTTGGTTTTTCATGTTTTGTAACATACCAGCTAAATAATGCAGGCCGTTTGGTCGCTTGTGGTGGGATGAATTCGTGCATACCGTAGTGACAAGAGCAGAACCTCACAACCAGGTTTTAGCCATTCACATCCTATCTTTCAAAAAGTCTTTTGAAATTTTGACGAAAATACTAACTTGGTTAAATATACAAATTTTTTGGATAGTGTATCCTTCATCCAGGGCAAGACCGGGTGTTATCCGTTCGTGAAAACGCCCGGTTACAAGGATTCCCCGACTGGTATAAATTATGTGGGGGCGTCAAAGAAAGGTATCCTTTGCATCCCTTCCTTCTTTTTGTAGTTATTGCTTGAATTGATTTAGAAATTGCAAGGGAATGAAAAGGTTTCGGATGAGGCAAAAAATTGAAGATGGTATTGAATAAGAACCTATTTATTTAGCAATTGTAACTCTTTTCCTTGTTTGTTGCAGTTTTTCCTTGTTGGTCTCTGATATTAGTTGTCTTCATGAATATGGCAGGTACATACAGGTCGGAAATGCTGTTGCATTTCCGGTATCTATTGCTTTGGGGCAAATGTTGGCAAAGGCCAGCCAGGGAGTTCCTAGCAAAGAACCAGTAACAGAGATAGCTGTGAAGTTCCCTTATTGTCTTGAGCTACTGTCCACGAAGAGATTCTGAATATTGGTATGTTCATTTTTTCAAATACGGTTGAAGGATAGTCTAAACTCAGTTAAGTACCGCCATTCTAGTGTTAGTATGTTAACCTGCGAAATGGGCTAACAAAAATCGTGACCACTTGCCTCGCTTGATATGTGTTATGGATTGAAGCAGATTGGTAGTAAGGAAGGGATTCGAATTGGGATTGGTAGTGAGGAAGGGATTCGAATTGGGATTGGTAGTGAGGAGGGATTAGTAGTGAAGTTGGTAGTTTGGTTGGAGGTAGGGATTGTGTAGGACTGTCATAACCATGTCTGTTTTGGTTGAGGAGTGAGGGGATTAATGTGGCAATGTATCAATTGGGAGGTAATACTCCGGACTGGAGTATGAAAGACACCCCCTCCTGAGTTTGCCAGTCCCCCCATTTTGGGGGATTCACAGTCCTAGACTATTACTGCACAGCCTTCAAAACATGCAGCTGTTTAGTAACAGGGCCACCTTCCTTCTAGACTGGTCATCAAACAGGGACTATAAAGTTACCACAATTTAGTTACAGTGTCAATGCTAGCACCAATAAGCTAAATACCAAATAAGGCAGGCACTAGCAGGCATTAAGTTGATTATCAAAAAAAATAAAAAAATGGCATTAAGTTTAGGGATTTGGATGTGATTATTGACCTGAAAAAGGATTATCTTATGGGGGAAGTCAATAGGATTATAGAAACAATGTATTTGTCTGTGGTTTTGACTCCAGTAATGTTTCATTCATTTTCCTTGCTGACTGTGATTGTCGATTACGTATCCTAGTCAAATGGGAGAGAGGGTTTTCCTCCTTCTAGGGACATGGCTGCATGTACATGTTCCTTAAAGCAGTATCTTAAAGGGATATGGCTGATTTGCTACTGCATGTACAACATATCTAGTTTGCGTGGGCATACTCATTCGCATTTAAAACGACTTTTGCCTGGTTATCAATTGCCTTGTTATCAAGATGAAGTTGAGGAGTATATCTTCAAAAACAATTGCTCTTGAGTTTAGGTTCGCCCATGAAAAGAGCTTTTTACTTGGAATGAGACTGTACTATGAATCAGATGTAAGCCCTTGAGTTATTTGAAATAACTGTTTCTTAACAAAAATTCATAAATACACCTTCCATCCCCATTTGTTAATTTGGATATCGCGAACAATCATCTGCTATATATTTTGATTGGTGGAGAAGTTTTGAATCTCTTTTGTGAATTACATATGTTGTTTACCGGTTAAAGGGATCGGCCGTCAAAAAAAGAACAAATAATGGAGACGGAAGAATTGGTTATCTTTCTTGGAGTCAACGAAGAAAGAAAACCAATCGGAAAAAAGAGAAAATACAAATTTAGTATAGGAATTATGATTGCTTGTTGAAGCATCGTCATTAATTGACCAATAGAAGAATGTTGTTTATTTACAATGGTTGATTTCCCCCCTGTTTTTTGTGGATACTGGTGCATTCACATTAGATGTGAATCATTGTGATGATTATCGACTGTAATTTTTGTTTAGGGAGGAACTTGTTTTTCAGCTGGTTACCATGCCTTATTGTAGAAATTCAACATGAGTTGCAGCCGCTCAAGCATTTCAGTTGTCTGTCCTGGCTCCTTATATAACAGGTGTGCAGCAACAATATGCAGTGCAAAGCCACATTCCCGATCTGCAGCCTCCCTTCCCTGTGATTCGGCATGCCTTATCGTAGAAATTCAACATGAGTTGCAGCCGCTCAAGCATTTCAGTTGTCTGTCCTGGCTCCTTATATAACAGGTGTGCAGCAACAATATGCAGTGCAAAGCCACATTCCCGATCTGCAGCCTCCCTTCCCAGTGATTCGGCAAATTTCAGTCCCCGGTTCTACTGGTTTCTTCAGCACCAAGTTTCAGTAAATATGTCCTCTTTTATGATCGCCTCAGCTGGAATTTTTTTTCCTTTCTCCAAAAAATTTGACTGTAGTTAGCTCAATTGGAAACATTGATGAGATGGTTTAGTCTTTGAAAGTTGTGGGGTTATTCTTTATGTAATATGGAATTCTGGACCTATTCCTGTTTTTGCTAAAGGGTAGAGCTAAGTTTTTCTGGGTCGGAGAGTTTGGGTTTCAACGGCAAGTGTAATGACAATACACTTGAGTCTTGACATTATAGTGACACTGTTGGCAGAGAGATGGTAATGTTTTGGCCATGGTATGCATTATTTTTTGCCCACCATGTGGAAGGAATATAACTGATTATTTTTTAGTAACGTACAATCTGAAATTAGTTGAGAATGACTCTTGCTTATCAATGTGTTACGCACTGTTCCAGCCAAATATCTCGGTGGCCTCTTATTGCCACTAAGTTAACAGCTTATTATTTTTTTCCCTTGATTAAAAAATGAAATCAAGGATTAAAAGTTGGGCTAAGAAATCCATCTCTTGTGCTGGTAGTAGCAAGTTTTCCTTTCCATTAGTATCCAAGTATTTTGGAGCTTGACCTCGATTCCTTTCCAAAAGGATATGCGGTAGATTGAACACTTGTGAAAAGATTCAGAGTCTTGTGCTGAAACTTATACTCATTCTGATAAAGTAGCTTGGGATGCTATCTGCTTACCTATTAAGGAGGTTAGGCTAGGATTTAGAATACAAATGGACTTGAACACAGCTTCGATGTCAAGACATCTGTTGTATTTGCTCTTACTTAACACCCTTTTAGCCATGGGCACAATGGTACTTCAAGTATGACTCCAGGGAAACACTTCCGGGCAATGAGTGAGAACCTGGCTAAATAGTTTTCGTTCATTCATGTTACCGGGAGGACTGAGAGTAGTGGAACCAACAAATGTACAGAAACCCCTCCTTGGATGTTCTTCCTGTGTGTTCTTCTCCTTGCTCGGTATGTTTTCTTCTGAACTTTTTCTCCTCTATTCCATTCTTCGGAATCCCTTTTTTCTCTTTTGTATGTGTTCCATATATAGAGAGAAGAAGTGGTTTTCCCGATCAACCCAATGGGCAGTTGGAGGAGAAAACCAACTCCCGCGTTGAAATGTGGGTAATTATTTACTTTGTTTTGCCAGGTGCAGTTAGCATCTAAATTGGCAAAATGCTTCCCAGCATCCATGACTTATAATTGAGGCTTTCTCTTCTGGTTTTAAAGAACAACTTCGAGTTGCCGACCTCGTTGGGAGAACAATAGCGGCGTACGGAACAGAAGATAAATCAGATACAGAAAAGCTCTGCACGCTTGTGATGGTACTACCATTTGGGAAGCAACCAGCAAAGATTTTGTCACCAACACGTTTTGATGAGTTAAAAGCCCTACAAATCCTCCATTTATATTTGTAGCCGCTTCGCACGCCCGACGTAAGAAAGTCCGTAGCTGTATACAATCTTGTACTTATTGAAAAGCTTCAATGGATGTAATACTTTGAGGAAGACCGATTTATTGTGAATGCATAACAGATTCCCTTGTTTTTTGAGGATATATGATAGTTAAGCTCTAAGTTTCCAAGTGGAACTTCAATAAATGGTCAGCCAAGAATGGATAATTTCGTGTGCATGGTGTGTTATTCAAAGATTTGGGAAACATGTTTCAAAAGTAAACCAAATCACCTTGGAAAAACATGCTCACAAAATCAGGCAAAATCATCATGGATTTGGCTAACCAATTAGGTATGTGAGAGGGGTGTGGTTGAAATGTGACAAATTGATGTGCCTCTAGCATATCCTGAATACCCTTGGGTAGAACTCACCCTTGAAAACCGGCTTAAGGGCCCAAGAGCTTATATGCACATAGCTAATTCCATACTTAGCCAATGTTGGACATTAAGATCGTGACATACCACCACGCTCCGCAGCAGACGTCCATGATGGCCCATCACTCTATTGGGGCATGGAACTCTCGTCCAATCAATAGATCGCCCCCTTCGGGAGTGAACGGCAAAGCCGCACCCATACTTGCACAGGTGCGTCCGAGCCCAAATGATACAAACCCTTAGGTAGAACTCACTCTTGAAAATCGACTTACAAGGGGAGGGTGACCAAGAGCTTATATGCACATGGCTAATCCCATACTTAGCCAATGTGGGACATTAGGATCGTAACAAAATTTCGCACAAATATGGTGATGAACAACATGACAAATTGGACCACATCACTGCAAGGGCCAAATTCCGGAGTCCAAATTGGACATCACTGTAAGGACCAAATTCCGGAGTCTCGTTATATTCGCAATTCCGTATGACAAAATACATATATATCTTTATCGAGTTGTACTTTATTTTTGTTACTTTTTAGCGTGTCTGTTGTAGGAAGTGGAATGGAATCAACATGTAATGAAAAGAGGGAAGGAGAGTTAGGTGTTGGCGAAGAGATTCGACAAGCAAAGGCACATATGCAAGTTTCCAAAATCAGGAACTTGTGAAAACGCTTGCAAAGGAAAACAAAACGATTAAGCCGTTGTCGGCAATCTGGGAGGCAAACTGATATTATCACTCATGTGGATCGTGGGGGAAGAGTAACTTGCCTGTAGAGCCATCACCAACTCCGTGCGCCAAAAAATCGCTTTTTACTACTAATAGCATTGGGTTTGATCCGTGTGGCCAAATCTATATTAACAAAAATAAATTCAACAAAATCATCTCCGATTATGGAGCAATCGGTATTCGATTAACATGATCTTCAACAGGGTTTATCTACTTGACCATATCTATAATTTGAACAGTTTCGATCAAGAAATAAATCTGGAATGAGTTCACAACTCCCAAATCAAAAAACGCGGTGATGTCGTTCAAAAGACTTCAATAGTATTGTGATTGATCCGGTGTGGCCAAATCTATTTTCACAAAGAAAAATTCACCAAAATCATCTCCGATTGTGTAGAAATCAGTATGTTATTAACAGGATCTTCAACAGGGTTTAACTACTTGATGAGATCTATAATTTGAACAGTTTCAATCAAGAAGAAAACCTGTAACGAGTTTAAAATTTTGATCAAACAAGGGGTTGATGTGGTTTAGAAGACTTCGCATGTTGAAGATGCAAAGTATAGCCTCCGGTGTTCAAAATGAGAGATCAGTACGGCGACGTCGTTACGTGAAACCTTGTCTGTCAAACTCGAGTTTGTACTGTTGCCAGTCGCCCCAAAATACGCAGCCCGACCTGCCCAAGGTGGGGATGGTCACCTCCAACGAATTCAACCGTGGCTATGTGTGAGTTGACGTTGTTCCGATTTCTTGATTTTTTTTTTTTGCCAATATAGTATACATTAACGATAGTGAGTGGGGGTGTTAGAGTTAACGGGGTTCATCATAAGCTATTCATAGCCCTGACCCCTAAAGCCCCCCACTCGTGGAACTCAAACCTTTGCCACCACTTGGGGGAGGGAGATGAAACTTCACTAAAAGTGGTTCTCACGAACAAGGATGGCTCAATGAGGAAGAAAGAAAGCTTTGGTTTTTCTTATGACGGAGGAGAAAACCCACTTGCCAATTTGGCAGCCACGGCAGGCTTCCACTGTTCAATACAGTCGCCCCCACCTCTAATTTCCACTTACAAGCTGTTATTGTTCCATGTGATTTAAGTTTGAGTAAAAAAAAAAAAAGGCTTTGAGATGCTCTAAGTAATCATAGATGGGTGACTCCTCCGGCGGTGCCAACAGCCGCAAGTGTGATTCCTCCGGCGATGCTCTAAGTAACAATCGATACCTCCTCCGGCGGTTCCCATCTACAGATTATTGGACATGCGGGGAGCAGGACACATCCAACCAGATACGCTTCTCAGCATCACTCTATCTAAGCACGCCTTGCCTACGTGCAGCAAAGCTCCCAAAATGTAAGCAGGGGAGGGATTTTTACTCTGCCGTCATGTGGTTTTCTTCCTAGTAATGTTGGTGTTTTGCAACAGGATCAAGAGAAATCTAGACTTTTTCTTTATTGACGGCTCATTGTTATTCCTCAGGTTATGGTTGGAAGATTGGGAGGGCAGCTTGTTTACACGCATCCAGTTTACTCATGTAAGATACAGTCATTGAATCAAGTTGAAAAGATGACAGACTATTTTATTGGTTTGGATTCACTTTGGAAAGATACATCTCTCTGTATAAAATACTCTCGTGAATGGAGGTACTGTAAAAGGTAAAAGTCTCGGACTCTCGTGAATGTACTATATACTCCTATAAGGTACTTTATAAAAGTCTTTTTATTTATTTATGAATTTACGAAGTTTGGTGCTGCTGTTCTGTTGGCCTGAGTGAATTTCAGCAACTTGCAATTGACGTGGCCTTTACTAACTTGAGCTGAAAATCATGCTCGAGATATATGTAGCCAGAATCTTCAAAGCCAATAAAACCAAATGGCATTGATGCGTTTTTAATTTAAAAAGATAGTCACCCATGGTGGGTAACAGGCTTACAGACATAAGAGAGTTTGAATTCTCAAGATTATTGAAGGCCAGCCCATCTATAGTGGTGGGGTATGAAGCAATATGTCAACCGGAGATTCAATAGAATCTATCAAGGTTAACTCGCCCATATTGATTGATAATAATTCTACGAGCATAGAACTTGTATAAAATAAAATATAATTTTTAACCTAGCCGATGTGGGACAAAATCTATGTAATAAATACATATATTTCGAAAACTGGATTTCATAAATAAATGGTGAAGGTACATAAACATCCCCTCAACTATTACTGTTTCTTGTAAACACCCCCTCACATTTAAAAGCGCCCATGGAGACCCCCTCACCTATTCCCGTTACCCAAGTAACACCCATCCGTCTCAAAACTGTTTGCTGGGAGGTCACATGTCAGCAAATTGGGCATTTTTTGGACAAACATGCCCTTTGTACCAAATCAATCCTCCCTCTCTCTGCACAAACCCAACAAAACCCTCTATTCGTGGCCTTCCGCATGGCCTTCCACAAGAAAACAAACCAAATTGATTCAACAGAGAAAACAAAACCAGTCCACAAACCTCAACCCATAAATACAAAATCAAACTTAAGAACCAAATCAAACCTTAAAATTAAACCCACATATCAAATTCAATCAACAAATTGAAGTCGAAACCCACAAATTCAATCCAGCCGACACACACATATACATACCATTAAAAATTCCAAGAATCCATCGAGAAACTCATTGAGAAGTCAACGACAGGAGAAGCATTGTAGCGTGGGGCGAGTGATCCGTATTCCAAAACCCTGCGAACTTCCACAGTCCCTGCAGAGAAGAGCCATGGAGTCGAACGTGTAGACACCCCAATTTGGCCAAATGATTATTTCAAGTCCTACCTTGGGGACCATCCCGATGATGAAATGGATACAGTGATTGCTGATTGCCTTCTCGAGAACCTTAGGACTTTCGGTAAGAACTTCGAGCCACTTAGAGGACCCAATCCAGAGCCATATAGCCTTTCAGACAGAAAATACAGAAGCCTAGGAGAATCCATCTGTCGGCCGTAACATCGATCTCACGGCCTTAACATCATTTCCTCACCCAAGCAACCTGTTGCTAGAAAATCTCCCTGAGAGATCAATCCCTCGGCCGCAAGATCTATCCTTCGGCCGCAACATCCATTCCTCGGCCGCCAGATCCATTGCTCGGCCGCCAGATCGTCCTTTTTCCAGACTCTGGAACATTCTGTCAGACGTTTGATCCAACTATGCTACCTCCCCGATGCGTTCGGGCTACGTTAAGAGATTACAACGAAGAGTTTGAATTGCATTGCAATTGCAATCGTGCCATTTGATTGGCCGGAGTGAGTCACCAATTGCCTATATAAAGGGCCTTTGGGTTCCAAAATAAAGACCACGAAATTAACAAGTGAATACACCCCCATCAGTCACGGAACTCTGCAGAAACACTCTCTCAAACCCTCTCTTCAAAAGCCCTAACCTCTCGAAGGCAGCCATCGATCCGACGATCAAACCCTGAAGTTCAAACCCTAACCCTAGGGTTCTCAAAAAAGGCAATCAATCAATCACCATCAATCCGAAGCTGTAATACCCGTTTCGGATATTTAAAATATTTAATTCACTTTTTGTTTGAAATTTTATGATTCGGGGTTAGATTGCATGCATTAGAAGTTTGAGGGCCTTGTGTGTGTTTTGGGTGGTTGCATAAGTGAAGGGGTGGTGTGGTTACACCTTATAATTTCTCAAGAGGGAAGAGGGGTGTTTATACCGATATTTTTCCATTCCCTTCATTTCTGCCGACACAGAGAGGGAGAGAGGGAGAGAGAGAGAGAGAAACAGATGAGAAGAGGAGAAGAGAAAGAAGAAGAAGAAAATAGGTGCAGAGCTTCTCTTCACGAAATTATTCAAGGTACCTAGAAAGCTTGTTAATTTCTGGTATTTTTACTGAAGGTTCGTTAGTGTGTCTATTGTATCGTGTTAAATTCTCAGAATTTTCTGAGAAGTGTGGAAAAAGATAAAAATCATAAACCAAGCTGTGGTCGGATTGCTGATTTTGTGCAAACAGTTTTCAGATCTGTGTTATGCATCACGTTTTTTTTAGTTAAACGACCCTCCTGGTTTTGGGTCCTTATGAGTCTGATAGATTGCTAAGTTGGTGATGTTTTGGCGTTGGAATCACTAAAAAGTATTGAGTATTCGATTTTTAATGAATTTTCGAACACGGAGTACTCTGCTGGAAATTGTGCTTCGCTGCACAGAATTTCTGAGTTTGGAGGTGGATTTGACTAGGTTTCCTTGCTTTGTAAAATCTGGGAAAAAATCAGGGATAAACTTTGAGATGTTTTTATGATCTCTACCAAATTTCAGGTCATTTTGTTGTATTGTCTAAGTTTGACGGATTTTACAAGTTTGTGTGTTCCTGCTGAATTTCGTATTCGCTGCATAGACATGTTTTGGGAAAATGGTCATATCTCTTAGCTCGGGTATCGGGTTTGCGCGCGGGTTGTTGATTCTGAATCTAGACTCGTATACCTTTCGGAATATGTTGGGGTTGTGGCTTAGTTTGTACTAGGTTAAATCAGTTTTTGATTTGAAGTTGATAGATGTGCAGAATCTGCAATTTTGGGCAGTTGTGTGTATAACTTCGGACGAGCATAACTTTGTCGTCCGGACTCTATGTTGGGCAAATTTTATATCAAAATTCATGTACCGGAGGTGTACTTTCTAATAGTGGTGGTCTCATGACCTAGTTCTAAACCAATAAGAAGTTATGGTCAGAATACGACAGGATGGTCATGGTTTTCAAACCGATTTTAAGAGTTATGTCATATTTATACTCTTACGTTTGATTGGGGGCACTTCTAAGCCTTAAGGTGAACATATTTGTATTCGTTGGGTATCGTCTAATACCTTATTAGTTTTATAATTTAGTATCAAATGATTGTTAAATGGTTTAGGAGGTGTTGGTGGCCTTGTTAACCTTTTTGTCACTTGTTAGCATGGTAAATATATTATAGGGTATATCATATATTTACTTAAACATTCAAAGGGATTTGTATGCTAATAGGAGTTAGCCTGTGACTAGGTAATGAGCTGGTCAGATAGGAGGTGCCGAAACCGTAAGTTTGGCATAACTCGGTCGATACAAAGATGAGTGTGTCTGACATGGTTCTTCTCTATAAGGTACTGCTGTGGTGGTAAGTGTATATCTTGCTAATTGTGGTTTAGCTTCTGATATGATTATCTTAAAAAAAGATAATGTGGTGGTGGTGATGGTATATCATGCTAACCAAGGTTTAGCTGTTAATATGCATAATAGATGAATATGCATGTTGTGTGTTGATTGTATCCGCTAAAGGATTGTGGAGTGAGTCACACCATATCGTGGGCCGTGCCGTCTAATTAACGGTGAATGGGAATATGGTGTGCGGGACACAATACCTTGGATACATGGGAATGTGGCAGACGTGCCACTGCATATTGTGTGATTTACTTTCACGCTTGTACTCCTTGCATTATTTACATATGGATGCTTGTCGATTATTGTTGCTGTGTTTGGAGGATGTGGTGGTTATAACTGTTATGTGCGCTTGAGTATTTCAATTATGTTGGTGGATTCATTTTCACGTTGATATTCCTTCGGATATTGTGATATCTTATCGAGCACTTCTATGTCTCACACACTCTGGCTTTACTTTTTGGTCTGCCAGGTAGCAGGTTGATAGAGTGGGTCCACTACCGGTCATCGTGTTGAGGAGTGTTTGGGCTAGCCTTGGATGTTGTGGATGGTCGAGCTTGTTGTAGGTAGTTGAGGAAGAAGTTGTTTTGTTTAAGTTGTAATTAAGTTGTCGGTGGACATATTGAAGTATGGAATTTTTTTGTATAGTATTATAATCGAGGTTGTAGTTGGTTAGTCAATAAATTGACTCATATTTATGTTGAGGTGATAAGTCTTTCGCTGGTTGTTTATTTCTGTCAGGTTGTGAGGTGTGGTTTGGTCTTCTGTGTGGAATGTCACGTGGCTGCACCGACTCGGGCCCACTTTGGGTGCCGTTTGTGGGGCGGGGCGTGACAGAAGCATTCAAGCAACTGAGGGATCAAGGTGGTGAGGCCCAACGGCCTCTGGTTTGATTTACTTTCTATTTATAATCTTAATCGTAGCATTTTGATTATCTGCTAACTTTTCTGTTTGGTGTGAGGAAGACCATCGACCGGGGCTTCGATCCCTCGGCCGAAATATCAAACCAAGAAGGCCGTCGACATGAATTGTACATTGGAAGTGAATACCGCGACACAGTCCCTCCAAAATATAGTTGCTCCAAAATATAGTTGCAAGTAGATACAACACAGTTATCATCAGTTTGGATTTCAGTTGGCCAGAATGGGAAAAATTATAGTGTTCGTTTGATTGTTCCTCAAAGGGTTTGAGTTTGACATTTCCTACTAAAGCCCCTGTTTGGGAATTTCGGCACGTTTTGCTTTATGTACTTCGGATTTGTACCAGTAGATATTTAATCTCTCTCTTCTTTCTTTTTGTATGGAATGCAATAAAATTTCGATTCTTTGAATTCATTAGTCTCAACCAGATACTATTTGCATTGATTTTGGGATTACATGTAGGCTTGTTGCCTCTGTTTAACTAATTGTTAGCTCCAAAATGCGGAGTTATTTTTTGGTTGGCAATTTCATTGACAAAATGCAATTTTCCTTGTATCCCATTCTTTATTGAGTTGTAATTTCTTTTTATCTTTTCTAAGTGTAGCAGGTTTGTATAGGAATAGAGTGGAAGGAGTCATATATTTGTAATTGAGATTGAGTGAGAAAAAGGACAATAATCATATCAACAGCGAAGACAGAAGAAAGCAACCCGATCAATCGCTATGTAAGTCGGCAATCAATCGAAAGCTGCTGGATGGGTTAGTCATCAGACAAAAACAAGAGAGAGTTTTTATTTTGTTATCCCTACTATATATATATAGCAGTCTTTTATTGGCTGCTAGGAAACGTGGGTCTTTGGTCAAGAGATGAATCAATAAATATTGGCTTTCTCTTTTCAGCGAGTTATGACGAACGAAATACAGTAGTCAAAACATTGAGCTGCCTTGGGTTTTCAAAA
This sequence comes from Rhododendron griersonianum, assembly GCA_018127125.1. NCBI lineage: Eukaryota > Viridiplantae > Streptophyta > Magnoliopsida > Ericales > Ericaceae > Rhododendron > Rhododendron griersonianum. Next base: position 47,058,412 of record CM030796.1, on the reverse strand, counting down.
ACGAGAAGCATGTCTAGCTTGAATATGGGAGTGGCAATCCGTTTGGCGGACGATTGAAGCATCATTCAAACTCCCAGAGGTGATCACGGTTTTTTATCTCAACAAATTTAGAGTTTTGTTCTTCGGTGGATTTCGGTGCTCACGGTTTTTTATCTCAACATATTTAGAGTTTTGTTCTTCGGTGGATTTTCGAAGGGTTTTGAAAGGCTTGAGGATTCGAGGCAACGACAATCAAATGCTGGGTGTGGTAACAAGGATTCGGCAAGTAGGTCTTAGGGCGATTGTGATGATTCAAATCGTAGGGTAAGACTGCTTGTAACTACACAATGTTTTATAGTGTTTGGTTCCTTACCGTGGTTTTTACCCGTTTGGGGTTTTCCACGTATATCCGGTGTTCATCATTTATTCTTCGTTCATATTATTGCTTGATTATTGGGTCGGTAGCATAATAGGAATTTCAATTGGTATCAGAGCGGGTTGCTCACTATCTAGAGGAAGTTACTTGATTGTATTTGTGAATAATCCAATGTGTTTAGTAAATTACGTACGTTTCTCCTCGACTTTAACACATTTTCTCCTTTCGAAAAATCAACTTAAGAGTGTAAATTGGTGTCAGATTGTGTCCAGTCATTACCTACCAGTTCGTCTTGTTTTTTCATCTGGCCCAAATTTGTTCAGGGTGTTTTGGATAGGACTGGATTGGATCCGTCCCCATGTAAATTAGGGTGTTGTCAGTCGAAATTATATTTCTCTCCCTATTAGTTTAGTTTGTAATAAATACATATATTTCGAAAAATGGATTTCATAAATAAATTTACACTCTGGCTTATCACATCGAATTTTTACTTGTGTTTGGTTTCTGGCTTATCGCATCGAATTGAACTTGGCCGCATCGAATTGCTTTTGGCCGAAAAAAATTACACTTGGCCGCGTGGAATTATTTTTGGCCGCGTGAAATTGCTCATGGCCGCGTCGAATTGCACTTGGCCGCTGAAAATTGCACTTAGCCGCTGAAAATTGCGGCCAACAGCAATTATACGCGGCCAACAGCAATTATACGCGGCCAACTGCAATTCAACGCGGCCAACTGCAATTCGACGCGGCCAAGTGTAATACGATGCGGCCAAGTGCAATTTGTTGCGGCCATGTGCAATTCAATGTGGCCAAAAGTAATTCGTCGCGGCCAAGTGCTATTCGTAGTGGCCCAAGTGCAAATCGATGCCAAACAGCGACGAAGAAGCCACGACATTTGATGCCAAGGAGCTCCGTCGCAAGAAGCACAAGAAATGGCTACTCTACGGCGTAGCCTTCATCGTTTTTTAGACCGGAATCATGCTCCTCTTCTCCATGACGTACGGTCATGAAGGTCCGAAATCCCAAGTTCCGGGTCAGATCCGCCACCTTCGACACGTTTGATATCCCAATTACCAACACTTCCTTCAATCTTAAAACCAACTTCGCATTTGGGATCAAGAACACCATTTTTGGCCCTACAAGTATGGCACCAGCACAATGTTTTCCTACTACGGTGAAACTGAGGTTGGAAGTGTTGTTATTCCAAAATCGAATGCCCAATTCCGATGGACCAAACAGTTTACCGTTTCACTGGACCTTACTTCGACCAATCTAGTAGGAAAGACGCAACTGGCAAATGATCTAATCTTAGGAATTGTGCCTTTGAGCAGCCGATCGAAATTGACCAGGAAAGTAGAGTCGATATTGATTTTCAAGAAGAAGAAGGCCGTCGACGTGAATTGTACATTGGAAGTGAATACCGCGACAAAGTCCCTCCAAAATATCAGTTGTAAGTAGATACAACAGAGTCATCATCAGTTTGGATTTCAGTTGGCCAGAATGGGAAAAATTATAGTGTTTGTTTGATTGTTCCTCAAAGGGTTTGAGTTTGACATTTCCTACTAAAGCCCCTGTTTGGGAATTTATGCACGTTTTGCTTTATGTACTTCGGATTTGTACCAGTAGATATTTAATCTCTCTCTTCTTCTTTCTTTTTGTATGGAATGCAATAAAATTTCGATTCTTTGAATTCATTAGTCTCAACCAGATACTATTTGCATTGATTTTGGGATTACATGTAGGCTTGTTGCCTCTGTTTCACTAATTGTTAGCTCCAAAATGCGGGGTTATTTTTTGGTTGGCAATTCCATTGACAAAATGCATTTTTCCTTGTATCCCATTCTTTATTGAGTTGTAATTTCTTTTTATCTTTTCTAAGTGTTGCAGGTTTGTATAGGAATAGAGTGGAAGGTGTCATATATTTGTAATTGAGAGTGAGTGAGAAAAAAGACAATAATCATATCAACCGCGAAGACAGAAGAAAGCAACCCGATCAATCGCTATATAAGTCGGCAATCAATCGAAAGCTGCTGGATGGTTTAGTCATCACACAAAAACAAGAGAGAGTTTTTATTTTGTTATCCCTACTATATATATATATAGCAGTCTTTTATTGGTTGCTAGGAAACGTGGGTCTTTGGTCAAGAGATGAATCAATAAATATTGGCTTTCTCTTTTCAGCGAGTTATGACGAACGAAATAAAGTAGTCAAAACATTGAGCTGCCTTGGGTTTTCAAAAACGAGAAGCATGTCTAGCTTGAATATGGGAGTGGCAATCCGTTTGGCGAACGATTGAAGCATCATTCAAACTCCCAGAGGTGCTCATGGTTTTTTATCTCAACAAATTTAGAGTTTTGTTCTTCGGTGGATTTCGGTGCTCACGGTTTTTTATCTCAACATATTTAGAGTTTTGTTCTTCGGTGGATTTTCGAAGGGTTTTGAAAGGCTTGAGGATTCGAGGCAACGACAATCAAATGCTGGGTGTAGTAACAAGGATTCGGCAAGTAGGTCTTAGGGCGATTGTGAGGATTCAAATCGTAGGGTAAGACTGCTTGTAACTACACAATGTTTTATAGTGTTTGGTTCCTTACCGTGGTTTTTACCCGTTTGGGGTTTTCCACGTATATCCGGTGTTCATCATTTATTCTTCGTTCATATTATTGCTTGATTATTGGGTCGGTAGCAGAATAGGAATTTCAATTGGTATCAGAGCGGGTTGCTCACTATCTAGAGGAAGTTACTTGATTGTATTTGTGAATAATCCAATGTGTTTAGTAAATTACGTACGTTTCTCCTCGACTTTAACACATTTTCTCCGTTCGAAAAATCAACTTGAGAGTGTAAATTGGTGTCTGATTGTGTCCAGTCATTACCTACCAGTTCGTCTTGTTTTTTCATCTGGCCCAAATTTGTTCAGGGTGTTTTGGATAGGACTGGATTGGATCCGTCCCCATGTAAATTAGGGTGTTGTCAGTTGAAATTATATTTCTCTCCCTATTAGTTTAGTTTGTAATAAATACATATATTTCGAAAACTGGATTTCATAAATAACCAGTAACAGAGATAGCTGTGAATGGTAGTGAGGAAGGGATTCGAATTGGGATTGGTAGTGAGGAGGGATTAGCAGTGAAGTTGGTAGTTTGGTTGGAGGTAGGGATTGTGTAGGATTGTCATAACCATGTCTGTTTTGGTTGAGAAGTGAGGGGATTAATGTGACAATGTATCATTTGGGAGGTAATACTCCGGACTGGAGTATGGAAGACACCCCCTCCTGAGTTTGCTAGTCCCCCCATTTTGGGGGATTCACAGTCCTAGACTATTACTGCACAGCCTTCAAAACATGCAGCCATTTACTAACAGGGCCACCTTCCTTCTAGACTGGTCATCAAACAGGGACTATAAAGTTACCACAATTTAGTAACAGTGTCAATGGCTAGTGCCAATAAGCTAAATACCGAATAAGGCAAGCACTAGCAGGCATTAAGTTGATTATCAAAAAAAAAAACTGGCATTAAGTTTAGGGATTTGGATGTGATTATTTTTGTTGACCTGAAAAAGGATTATCTTATGGGGGAAGTCAATAGGATTATAGAAACAATGTATTTGTCTGTAGTTTTAACTCCAGTAATGTTTCATTCATTTTCCTCGCTGACTGGGATTGTCGATTACGTATCCTAGTCAAATGGGAGAGAGGGTTTTAATCCTTCTAGGGACATGGCTGCATGTACATGTTCCTTAAAGGAGTATCTTAAATGGATATGGCTAATGTGCTACTGCATGTACAACATATCTAGTTTGCATGGGCATACTCATTCACGTTTAAAACGACTTTTGTTGTGTTATCAATTGCCTGGTTATCAAGATGAAGTTGAGGACTATATCATCAAAAACAATTGCTCTTGAGTTTAGGTTCACCCATGAAAAGAGCTTTGTATTCTTAACCAAAATTCATAAATACACCATCCATCCCCATTTGTTTGTACATGTTACTAATTTGGATATCGCGAACCATCATCTGCTATATATTTTGATTGGTGAAGTTTTGAATCTTTTTTGTGAATATACATATGTTGTTTACTGGTTAAAGGGATCGGCTGTTAGAAAAAGAAGAAACATTGGAGACGGAAGAATTGGTTATCTTTCTCGGAATCAACAAAGAAAGAAAACCAATTGGAAAAAAGAGAACGCAAATTTAGTATAGGAATTATGATTGCTTGTTGAAGCGTCGTCATTAATTGACCAATAGAAGAATGTTGTTTATTTACAATGGTTGATTTCCCCCTGTATTTTGTGGATACTGGTGCATTCACATTAGATGTGATGATTATTGACTGTAATTTTTGTTTAGGGAGGAACTTGTTTTTCAGTTGGTTACCATGCCTTATCATAGAAATTCAACATGAGTTGCAGCCACTCAAGCATTTCAGCTGTCTGTCCGGCCTCCTTATATAACAGGTGTGCAGCAACAATATGCAGTGCAAAGCCACATTCCACATTCCCGTTCTGCAGCCTCCCTTCCCTATGATTCGGCAAATTTCAGTCCCCGGTTCTACTGGTTTCTTCAGCACCAAGTTTCAGTAAATATGTCCTCTTTTATGATCGCCTCAGCTGGAATTTTTTTTCCTTTCTCCAAAAAATTTGACTGTAGTTAGCTCAATTGGAAACATTGATGGGGTTATTCTTTATGTAATATGGAATTCTGGACCTATTCCTGTTTTTGCTAAAGGGTAGGGCTAAGTTTTTCTGGGTCGGAGAGCTTGGGTTTCAACGGCAAGTGTAATGACAATACACTTGAGTCTTGACATTACAGTGACACTGTTGGCAGTGAGAGATGGTAATGTTTTGGCCATGGTATGCCTTATTTTTTGCCCACCATATGCGGAAGGAATATGACTGATTATTTTTTAGTAACGTACAATCTGAAATTAGTTGAGAATGTTAAGAGTCCTCTTGCTTATCAATGTGTTTTGTCATTTCTCCAAGATGAGTTTCTAGGTCTACAAATTTTTCTGAAGTTTGATCGTTCGGGCAATTCAAATGAAGAACCACCCTAATGCTATGGTTGAATATTGGTTTTGTAAATGAAAAAGAAAACCATAAACTATTTGGCTAATACCAGAGATGACCAAATGGTGAAACAACAAGCCATGTTGAATGGCCAAGGGATCGGAAATTGTTGTTGATGTTTTGAGTTAGCTCTGAAGGGTTTAACTCTCTCTCTCTCTCTCTCTCTGTGTGTTCATTTCTCTTCAGCTTCATTTGTAGCAGTTGTCTGGCATGCTCCAATAAGCATCACTTTTGTGATCTTGTGTGTAAATCACGCCCGTGCCTTTGTAGTGGATTTTGTCTCCAGACCCCATGCCTAATGCCTTTAATGGATGTACGTAAATTGCTACAGACTTGCGCTCTTCGTAAGGATAAGTTTAGGTGCTCATTGAATTCTTTGTGGGTATTTGTTCCTTAAGAATTCTTTGTGGGTATTTGTTCCTTAAGAATTCTTTGTGGTATTTGCTTCTACTTCCAACCATAGGCATTGCTGATCCATCTTTTCATTTTTTGGATATCTATTCTTTTTTGAAAAGTCGTAAGTACGAAACTTTTAGCATTTCTAAGCCCTCTTGGTAATGGTTACAATGTATTTGAAATGAGAATGAAACATGCAATGTGGGAATTTTGTCTCTTAATATGAATTTAAATGCCATAATTTCATAGTATCTCCTTAAAAGTAGGAACTCTAAGAAGGAACTAAGATGATGAGACAAGAGAGTAGTTGTTTCTGTTGAATCTCACATCTACATAATCACCAAAATTGATTTCGCAATTTTCGTCTAAATCAAAAGAACCATATTGTTTCTCGAATGTAAAATTATAATTCTTCAATCCCTTCTCTTGCACATTGAATCTGATCATGTGACAATAGACAAAGAATAACACAAGAGAGACGACCTGGAGGCTTGTAAATCTCCCTGGCTCTGCTAAATAATCCTATACATAAACATAATTCTCAAAAAATCTGTCCATGAGTTATAATCCATCTGTTGTTCTAGACATCTCAGCAACCATAACTTCGACTAAAGGAGAAGAATAACAAAACACAAAGGAACCAATGAATGATGTTCATCACCTACTCAAAACTCTTATACAGTAACGCTCTATTACAAAAATCAATCCGCTCTAGGCTATCCATTTGCCCATCAACTGAATATTCCACAATGTGTGGATCTCTACCACAATCATCAACCACGGGACCTGGCTCAAAGCCATTTGTTGGACTTCTTAAACTGGAGAGTTTTTTAGACAACCTCGGACTCAAAGGTAAAGGAGGTGATGCGACACAAGAAATATCAATATTGCTGGATACAGTTGGCAAAGCTATAGGTCTAGATTCCAAACTCGAAGGGTCCGCAAAGGTGGTGGCGTCCATTGAACCAGAGCTAGATATATGCCTCATCATCGGTTCATTCTCATAGTCACTGTATGTACAGACAGTTTGGGTGCTGAACAAGCTAAAGGAATCTCAGTAAGTGTACTTCCAGAAGGTTCCAGAGTAGGAAATCCTTCAGTGCTAGTTGCCTCACGAAACACAATCAAATCTGATTTCTCTGACACCATACTTTCCAGAGGTGGTGGCAAGCACTGGGATAAGTTGAAATCGTACTGCTGAATAGCCTGTGTCTGGACACAATAAACATATTCTGCTCGCCTTGGAAGTATTAAATCACCAGTTCCCGTAAATCTTAAAATCGGCATGGCTACAGTGAACTCAGCAATTTTATCCATTCAGGTTGCGGTCCGAATTGGGACCATACTCTAACTGTGTAGCAAACAGCATTCTTCTTGGCATTTGCTATTAAGAGGAGACCTGCTTGAGACAGGGTAACAACTTGATTAAGGAATGACTCTTCAATTTGAGATTCAAATGAATTCTCCAAGTCCAATGTCTGGGTACAATGCCATGCTTCAGCATTGAGCAGCCAGCCTTCTTCACTTGCTAAGGTCCATATCTTCAATTCTTGATTCATTGGACCCTGTCAACATTCTTCTAAGCATTATACAAAATATGAAAATAACACATCTGACGAACGAGCTTGTTAAAAAGCATATGAAAGAAATTAAGAACTCTTAAACGTGGATTTGTTAGGTCAAATTTTGTCACGCCCTCGATTTTAAACATAAATAATAATACATTTTTCACAATGAAAACCTCATCCTGTCATACATACATACCCATAGGTAACATACCGCAAGCCATACCCAAGTCCATAATTTATTTACAAATGCGTACCTTTAATAACTTACAATCCGATTACCCAGAAGCATTAAAGTAGAGGAGAGAATTTAAGGGTTTACATTCATTCCAGTATAAAAAATGCACGAATAAAGTTACATTTTCTTTATAAAAAAAAAAAAAGGTTAATACAAGATGACTAAATAACTCTTCCAATAAACTTTCATAATGATGTCCAGCAAATACACTCCAGGCACTCCGTGCTACTGACCATGTTGATACCTGAAAAATAAAGGGTTGAGCTACACTAGCCCAGTAGGAAAAATCTCTGCTGTATATGATATGATAAGTGCTAAGGAACATTATAATAGAAACAATGACCTTTTGACTACAAGTAGAATATAAAATAAAAATCCTAACTTTAGAAAACTTATAACACCCTTTCACACACAACGACACACACCCACACCATCTGTTTCACAACTCAATTTACCATCTAACGAATCGCTATCGTCTAATCTCCATCACTAGCCTAACTTTAATGTATCGCACCTCAACATATATATCAACTATACATTCACAACAAACAATTTACCAAGTTCTATTTCTCGTACCACAAGTATCAATAAGCACTCGTGTACTCAACCGCATAAATGAATCAACAGTCTAATATAAATGAATCAACAATTTCGGCCTCAAGAAACTCACACACCCACGTCGATATTTCAATTCTCAGGTTATCTTTAATCGTGTCATCTATCTAATATCCCTTCCACGTTATTACTCATTTAACCACTTCCGTACCTCAATGTCATATTGTCGTCAAGTGTCATGAGCGAATGCTCCTGCTGGGCATTTTGGATCCCGTGGTCCCTGCCTAGCACCTCACCCGTCGATGGGTCTAGTACGTGTCTCGAGCGATTGCTCCTGCCGGGTCAATTATAGAGTCCTGTTACTCTCTGCCGGGTCAATTATAGAGTCCCGTTACTCTCTGCCGAGCACCACACCCTAAGGTGGGTCTCGTCAGTGTTCGCGTCTCGTACCCTGATTCAAAGTGTCCAACATCATTCGTTCAAGTTCATATTATATCACAAGTTCGCATCTCAACTAAAATATGTCCATATAACCTCAAACAACTAGTAATCATAATGAAGAATGAAAATAGAAAGGCAAAACTCTGAAAAGGAAGTAAGTAACAAGCTCAATCATAAGTTGGAATTAATCGGACTGCAAAGAGATCATTCATAATACAAAGGTAATCTGTCAGGATATACAAATTGGTCAGTTTATCAATCGGGAGGTGTGAATCGATTGCGGGTTAATATATCGGGCAACCAAACAATTGGGTTCTTAATAGTAAAAAAAAAAATCAGAAAATATCGATGGACTGTTGATGGATATCTCGGTCAACTGAATCCGGTTTTTCAAATACAGATTTTCAGACTCCAAACAGTGGACCAAAATGGAGATTTGCACAAGGGTTTCGCAACAAGCTTCAATCCAAAGCTCAACAATGAAATCTAAGCACCAAACCAAGTCATAAGCATATAAAGGTAGTGAGAAATCCCTACCTAATGGGTTTTGAGCAAAACCCCCAAAATCCACACAAGCCCTAAGTTGCTCTCCTTGAAACCCACCGAGAATGACCTCCCTCCGAGCTTTCTACGCGATCAACGGGTCTAGATCACCAAGATACGATAGAAATGTTGTGGGTTTTTCTTGGATTAGAAGTGGGAGTGAGAGAGTGAGCCGAGAGCCGAGAGCAGAGAGCAAGGAGTGAGTTGAAAGCAGAAAGCATGAGAGATGAAGCACCAGGGAAAAAAAAGGGGATTTTTTTTTGTGGTTCTCTGGCTTCAATTTAGGTATTTAAAGGACAATTGCACCACACCCCTCTAAACAACTAAGCACTACACCAACTCCCACATGATTCAAGAGAATGCACTACTAAGGCCCATGATACTACCAATCAATGACTTAATCAATCTAATAATAATAAATAATAATAATAAGTATCGCCACATACAAGTGGCTCCCACACACACAGTCCGTATTCCACCGAATGTCAAATATGCATGAATCTTTTTATAAAAAGTTAATTTTAAATATGGGTCTCTACAAATTTCATATCTGCAGCACTGTCACAATTCTTCCCATCCAAATCAAGAATGCACTTTCACAATTGTACACTACCTATCATGCCATTCAAGAAGGGCAAAGAAATGTCAAAACATTGACCTGAACTAGCAAGGTAAGGAAACCTACTCAATGAACTTGTCAAAACGACACAGATATATGCTCTGAAAAGATGTACCTCTGATATGAGAAGAATGCGATCTGGGATGAGGAGCAGTCAAGAATGTAATAGAATAAACAGGTTGACTGTAGTGTGGCCTCAGTACCACAGGTGCTTGCTGTTTGCGGTCCTCCCAGATTTTTATCTGTTGAAAAAGGAATATTTAGTATGTAGATACTCAGGAACCTGAACCCAAAAGAAATTAGATCGAACACCCATAGGCATGAATACAGGAACTGGAAAGACATTAAATTATTCCAAGTAGTAGTTACTATTAATAAAGCCCAAACATACAAGGTGTAATGTAATGAAAGAAAAGCCCTGGAAATTGTAGCAGCCATTGTTTCAGCCACAAGCTCTGCACCTTTTGATTTCTTTTGAGCGACAAGTCACTGGCTTTGAAGATGCTGCGCTTGCGTAGTGTTGGTTTTTGGCTACTAGTATTCCCTTTTTGAGTTGCAAATCCATTTCCGCCGCCTCTGCTAATGTCAGAATACTCATCATCACTAATACCTCCATTAGTTAGCATTAAGATCCTTTGCTGAACATGCCCATTCACCAGTAGCTTGATCATTGCCACACACAATAGCTAGTTCATCTAGCATCTCAATCTTCTTACCTCCAAACGTTTTGCATCTTGATTTGCCTGCATTAGTAATATGCCACAAAAATTTAAACCACCATCCCAGCGAGAAGAAAATTTTCTAATCAAATATGATGGTACAAAACTTAACAGCCACATATGTGCATGAATCTGTATTTCTTGCATGATTGCGAGTGAGAGAGAGGTTAAAACTCAAGTTCATAGTTGAACATGCTGCAGTATATGCATGGTTTTTAAACCCTTATTGTAGAGACCCGTGTCTAATTTTAATTTATTTTATTTATTGATGTTGATCGAGCTTGAGTTTGTGTGTTGTAGGGCGAGAGTGTTGGGGGACCCATGTCGGATAGCTTTTAAAATTAGTTAAGATTCATTTTTATAGCACATAGAGTTATAATTAGGATTGTGGTTAAGTGGAAGGACTTAAGAGAGAGTGCTAATAAGTAGAAGGGGGTGTGGTGTAATTTACCTTCTTATAAACCCAATTGAGATCAGGAGACCCCGAAACTTTTTTTTTTTCTCTTCTTCCAGCGACGTCTTTTTCTCTCTCTCTCTCTCTCAAACTCTCTTCAAACCCTCATACTTCAACACCAAAATCGAAGGCCAAGGCTCGTGAATCTCGCAAAAAGGCAAGAAGAAAACGTGATCCACGGACAGAGGGCTACGCATCTATCCGAACAAAATCTCAATCGGCCAGCTTTGGTGTTCCTAGCATTTCGGGATTCGGCTCTTTTGAGGTAGGATTCTTGCTAAATGCTTAAATATGGGAAAGTATAGTGAGATACACCTAAAATTTCGTGGTTTATAGTATTTTTTCTCCAATTTCAAGAAAACCCTAATGTGTTCTAAGTAGATGTGATATATGTACGTTTTGTATGGTTCATGGGTCTATAGTCTTCATGATAGAGTATGGTGATTATTTAGCCTAATATGTAATCTTGGGTACATAGATGAATTATTGGTATCTTGTTCTTTGTTAAAGAGCACATTTTGTTTTCTCGTATCTATTGTAGTATACAGTAAGTAATGGAAGAGTTATCTTGAATAAGGAAAAATGATAAGTACGTACAGGCTTAAGAAACTTGAACTTTATGTTTGTGTTTTCTTGATTTTTCTATATTTAAATAAAGGATGATTTGGAATTGATACTTGATATTTGGGCGAGTGAGCCATGTATTGGTGATTGACGTGACCATTTTATTCTTGTTGTGTAGCCGGAAGCATATGGATAACGAGTTTATCCGTCGGTGTATAGTCCGTAAACCCGCGCGGGATAAGGTGTTCCATATGCCTTTGGGTTAGTAGCCCATAAATTTGGATGATTAGGGACTTGATCAGTCGCCTAGGATTGGTACACAACTTGTTAATTTGGACCATCGGTCTTATGTGCTCTTATTTTCTCCTACTTGACTTATAATTTGGCGTGTTTTATGTTTGAAGGATTTTGGATATATGAGATGAGATGAGCTTATGTGGTTTGGTTATAACTTGGCATTTGGGAATTGGATTTTCATCGTATCGTATCTTACCGTATCGGATTATTTATTTATTTATATGTCGGTTTGATATTTGAGAAGGAAATGTTAATATTACATTCAATGGCTATTTTCGGGATTATTAAAATGTGTGTTCCCTTAAAATATTGCATACTTGCAAAATTGATGTATTCAAAAAGATGTAGAGAAGAACAAATTATTTTGTGTATTGTGCATTTTGCTTGCGTTCTCTTATCTTCGCCTTTAGCACGTTTCCTATTGAGTGTCGACTCACGTTGTATAATCCAACCTTTTTCAGGTAAGGCGGGGGATCCGAAGACATGATAGTGTTGGTTTTGCTATATTTTTTTTAAAGCTTAGTTGATATACTTGTATTCCATTATTTTGATTGTAAGATTTTGGAAGTCCAGTGACTTGGTATTCTTTTGGGTTTGTAATAAATTTAATCACATATTTTGACTCTCTCAAAAACTTGAAACGTGAATACACTTATAGGTGATTTTTCTATTGTTGGAGAGGTGGGAAGCCTCATTGATCTTTATGGTAAAACTTCCAGGTTTATTTTTTTTAATTATTGGTGCTGACCATTTTGGAAAAGCCCTTGAAAACTTTCCCTTCCAAATTTTTTTAAAAAATCATGTCACCTTTAGGCGCGATCTGACTTGGTATAATGGCATTTGATTTGGACCTTTTCATAAGGATATTCTTTTATCATTATATGGAGGTTTTTCCTTAGAATTCACGTGCTCGGGTTGTGCGAGATCGGGGCGTGACAGAATGGTATCAGAGCTATAGGTTTGAATACCTAGGAACCGTGGGAGGAGACCTAGTCTCATTTGGGCACCTTATTATGTTAGATTTGATATGTGCTTATTGGTATCTCGTGTTTTTATGTGATTATGTGCTAAGTGAAATTACGTGCGTGTTTGAATGCTGTGTTTACACGCTAGGTGACATGTTTAGTAGGTTTACCATCATTGTGCTTGTAATATCTCTTGTTCTCGGTTCACTTGGTTCTTGTCTTAGTTTTTTTCAAAAAATTTACTTCACTTGGTTTGAGGTCTGTTGTATCTTTATCTTTGTCTATCCTTTCTTGGTTTTGGCTAGCCTATTGGCTGCCACAATGCCATTCCTAGTATTATCTTGTGCTATTTGAATCCTTGCTATTGATCGCCTATGGTGTGTCTGTTACTATTGTTGATGGCTCTAGTGCTGGCATATGCTTCTTGCTCCGTCACTTTGGTTCTTCTGTTGATGTTGCAGCACTTGGTATCAATTTCGTTAGTCAATTTTGGCTTTTCTGTTAAAGTTGTTGGTGTTTGCTGTTGGCAACCTCACTCAAGTTCTAGTATTGTCGCTGCTACTTATTCGAGTCCATTTCCTCTCTCTATGACTACTACAATGTATTCCCCCTTGCGGCCAACAAAGAGGTGATATCCTTTAGCCCATCATGCAACTTCCTGTACTTGCTATTTCGAAGATGAAAAAGAAAAACACACAAAGATCCTCATTTCGCGCTATCGGTATAGTTGCAGAACTACCTGTCAATGCGAATTCGTTAACATGTTCATGTAGAGTCATTAATCATTCCCAGGAACGTATTTGGTGAAGAACTGGGAAAAAAATTCTAAATTGAACAATAGCCACTCAAGTTTACTTTTATTATTTTGATAAGTAATAAGTTTATTGAATAGGCATCATAGGAATACCACCCATGTACATATTAGAGTGTAGAAAAAAAGGCCAACAAGCTGACAAGTCCAAAAAGCGACCAAACAATAAATAGAACCTATACACCTCTCTAAATGCCAAAAATATCTACCATGTAAAGGAGTTGATCAAGGGTTGGCTTGCACATGGTTCAGTTTACTTGCAATAACTACAAAGATTGCATAACTAGAACTATGTATCAAATAGTAAAACACAGTCATTGTGTGCATGCATGAATACCAGCAATAACTCAGACAATGTGGTCCCAGACGACGACGACCAAGATAAGGAAGGTTCTCTCTTAACTATGATACGTGAATTCAATTTCTTATTTAACTTCGTAATACTTACAAATGTGTAGGTTATGACTGCTTCGAGAAAATTGAGATAAAGAGGGGGAGAGTCTGTACTCATGAGCAAGAGAGAGAGAGAGAGAGAGAGAGAGAGAGAATCCACTACAAAGCCACGAAAAACGATCTACACGCGAGTCCGCTTAGGAGGAGCAGCTAGTCCAACTTCTTAGAGAGATTTATACAGGGCGCCTAATCAATGTTAAAACGAACTAAAACCAGCTCAAATTGGCAAGCAGTGGTTTTTCTCCCGATACGAAAAACCAAAGCGCTCTACCTCATCGAGCTCTGTTCTGGGCGAATTGACCAGGGACAGAGATCCACGAGCTAATCAACACAGGGATTTTACACTTCCAAATTCGCATATACAGGAACCTATCCAAACACTCCATAGGAGTACATCTAAATAAAGGGAAATCGATAGCTTTTTGTGATGAGAAGAAGCGATAATAACAAGAACTGCCGGAAAAAATATCCAAGCACCGACAAAGAACATCGACCTGAATTGAATTAGGTAACATGAAATTGACGAAATCCGTAGGCTAATTTGAATCGGATACAATTTGGATAAAAATTGAGCTTCTACGTACCTGAAATGCAAGGGTAGAAGTAGTTTCGAGAGAATTGAGGCCCGTTTTGGACGAAGATTTCAGCGAAATTTATTACGTATGCAGAGAGAGAGAGAGATTAGATAAATCTTGGGGGAAATGGGGGGGACGACTGATGTTAGGGTTAGCTGCTCGCACGTGGCGACGGTTGAATTCGTTGGAGGTGATCATCCCCAATTTGGGCGGGTCGGGCTGCGTATTTGGGGCCGACTGGCACCAGGGCAAACTCGTGTTTACGAGACGAGGTTACGCAAAACGACGTCGCCTATACAATAGTTTGCGGTCAAGACAGCGTATTGGCTGTGGCCGCAATAAAATAAAAGCGTAAGTAGTACGAACGCTTTTAACTTCGACTGTCAAATAATGCGGCCAGTACACAAACGTTTGCGGCCGTGACAAACGTAAAATGTGGGGCCCACGCTTTTACGTGAGGCCCACTAAGGGTCTCATAAAAATAATCTGATCCGTTAATTATGTTTAAAACATTTTTTCAAGGGCTCCGCAAAAAATTAGCTCAATCTGATACCTATAAGTGCTTGATCTAATCATCTAACTTTTCATTCTGGTTTTGCTAATTTTTGAGAATGAAAATTTATACGATTAGATCAAGTACTTATAGGTATCGGATTGAGCTGATTTTTTGAGGGTGCACTTAAAAAAATGTTTTAAACATAATGAACGGCTCGGATCACTTGTGTGAGACCTGTAATAGGCCCCACATAAAAATCTGTGCACGATCTGTGCACAGATTTGCTGCAGTAGACTTTCTGTTTTCTTTCTACCGAGAGCTGCTAAGGGTACAGCAGCGGCTGTACAGCAGCCGGATACAGACCCCGTTTGCGCCCGTCTCGGGTCTCGCAAAGACGATCGGAGCCGCTCATTTTGTTCAAAATATTTCGTTTATAGTCCCTGTAAAAAATCACCTCAATCCGATATCGGGAAGGGTGTTTACAAATCATCCAACTTTACTTCAAAATTTAGCGCTAAAAGCGTGGGCCCCACATTTACGTTTGTCACGGCCGCAAACGTTTGTGTACTGGCCGCATTATTTGACAGTCGAAGTTAAAAGCGTTCGTACTACTTACGCTTTTATTTTATTGCGGCCACAGCCAATAAGCTGTCTTGACCGCAAACTATTGTATAGGCGACGTCGTTTTGCGTAACCTCGTCTCGTAAACACGAGTTTGCCCTGGTGCCAGTCGGCCCCAAATACGCAGCCCGACCCGCCCAAATTGGGGATGATCACCTCCAACGAATTCAACCGTCGCCACGTGCGAGCAGCTAACCCTAACATCAGTCGTCCCCCCCATTTCCCCCAAGATTTATCTAATCTCTCTCTCTCTCTGCATACGTAATAAATTTCGCTGAAATCTTCGTCCAAAACGGGCCTCAATTCTCTCGAAACTACTTCTACCCTTGCATTTCAGGTACGTAGAAGCTCAATTTTTATCCAAATTGTATCCGATTCAAATTAGCCTACGGATTTCGTCAATTTCATGTTACCTAATTCAATTCAGGTCGATGTTCTTTGTCGGTGCTTGGATATTTTTTCCGGCAGTTCTTGTTATTATCGCTTCTTCTCATCACAAAAAGCTATCGATTTCCCTTTATTTAGATGTACTCCTATGGAGTGTTTGGATAGGTTCCTGTATATGCGAATTTGGAAGTGTAAAATCCCTGTGTTGATTAGCTCGTGGATCTCTGTCCCTGGTCAATTCGCCCAGAACAGAGCTCGATGAGGTAGAGCGCTTTGGTTTTTCGTATCGGGAGAAAAACCACTGCTTGCCAATTTGAGCTGGTTTTAGTTCGTTTTAACATTGATTAGGCGCCCTGTATAAATCTCTCTAAGAAGTTGGACTAGCTGCTCCTCCTAAGCGGACTCGCGTGTAGATCGTTTTTCGTGGCTTTGTAGTGGATTCTCTCTCTCTCTCTCTCTCTCTCTTGCTCATGAGTACAGACTCTCCCCCTCTTTATCTCAATTTTCTCGAAGCAGTCATAACCTACACATTTGTAAGTATTACGAAGTTAAATAAGAAATTGAATTCACGTATCATAGTTAAGAGAGAACCTTCCTTATCTTGGTCGTCGTCGTCTGGGACCACATTGTCTGAGTTATTGCTGGTATTCATGCATGCACACAATGACTGTGTTTTACTATTTGATACATAGTTCTAGTTATGCAATCTTTGTAGTTATTGCAAGTAAACTGAACCATGTGCAAGCCAACCCTTGATCAACTCCTTTACATGGTAGATATTTTTGGCATTTAGAGAGGTGTATAGGTTCTATTTATTGTTTGGTCGCTTTTTGGACTTGTCAGCTTGTTGGCCTTTTTTTCTACACTCTAATATGTACATGGGTGGTATTCCTATGATGCCTATTCAATAAACTTATTACTTATCAAAATAATAAAAGTAAACTTGAGTGGCTATTGTTCAATTTAGAATTTTTTTCCCAGTTCTTCACCAAATACGTTCCTGGGAATGATTAATGACTCTACATGAACATGTTAACGAATTCGCATTGACAGGTAGTTCTGCAACTATACCGATAGCGCGAAATGAGGATCTTTGTGTGTTTTTCTTTTTCATCTTCGAAATAGCAAGTACAGGAAGTTGCATGATGGGCTAAAGGATATCACCTCTTTGTTGGCCGCAAGGGAGAATACATTGTAGTAGTCATAGAGAGAGGAAATGGAAGTGAGATTTGAAGTGAAGAACAGGATCGGGCTTTGTTGTTGCTTGACAGAATTTAAATTGATAATCTCTGTAATTTTTGTTCAGAAAAAGAGCTAATTTCTCATCCCAAATCTCAGTTGTATTGAGCACGTCAATTAGGATGTGTACTCTAGCTTGTTCACTTCAATTGAAGAACAGTCAATAAGAGTGAGCACTAGCTTTTAGTGTTGTCTACTGTCTCATCTCAAAGTTTATAGTCATCTGAAGTTTCTTATGTTCTTTCATAATTTCAAACCAATTTTTGATGATAAAATTCCTACATGTTCTTCACCTTATGACATTTGAATACTTCAGCGACCATTACCTCCATGGAAGCTGCATTCCATTTCTTTTTTTCCTTTTAAAGGTCTTTTGTTAGCGAATGTCTTCCACTACCATGTGTACAATTGGCAGTCCAAAATATTGTGTGATGCAGATTATTGTGTCTAGAAAATGTAAATTTGGGTTAAGAACTCAAAAATCAAATTCTTTCTAATATTCTTTCTCAATATGGATTATGCAACATCTCATCACTATTTTGGGCTCCCTCTCCTTTTACTCATTGAATTCGATAGTTGTTTTCCTCTTCCCTTTTAGTAGGTATTTGTCAACGTGATTGGCACAAGCAACATACGCTAAGCAATTTCTGTAAATGGACAAATAAAGGCTCGGGGTTTGCATCATAAGAGTGACTTGTTGTAGGTGTGACAAAACGTGGTTGGAACGTTTATATCCGTAAGGCTGAAAAAAAAGGTGACAAGCCTTTGATCTCAAATATAATGTGAAACCTTTATCAAGTAGATGAGAACTTAATGAGGAGTGCTCTCATGAACAAAATGGCAAACTAGGAATGCGAAAAAGTAATAAGGCTAATGGTTGCTATTCAGCCATGTCAAGCCGAATCCTTTAGTTACCTGAAGAAAGGAGACAAAAGAAGAAAAAGTAAATAAAGGCAAACTAAAAGCCTCGTCATTGAGTTATACAATGAGTGGATTGGCATATGGCATTTTCTATTTTGGCATACTTCTTTTGATTTTGGTAAAAAAAATATAACTTTCTTGTTTCAAAATTTGGAGAATATCCAATTATTTTTTCCCTTTGGGTTCCATTTGCTTTTGAAACCGCACTATATTGCATACCTTGCACACTTCTGTTTTTGTGATGAATGGTTTCAACATTCGAGTTGTACATAAATCTCAATCAAGGGCACTTACATGCAGGTTCCTTTTTGCTAGTGAAATAAATGTCCATATTAAAGTGTCCGTTATTCCGATCCCAAAGAAAGAAATTGTAGTTATTGCATCTCCAGCCATAGCACTGTATCATTTTTTAGTTATTGGGTTTTTCTCTTTTCAGTGCCCATAAGCCAAGTGACAGGGATTGAAGAAGGTTTCTTCTTAAGAAACTGCTTGCTGGAATTCGGAACGCACCAACTAAAATGCACGGGTAAAGAGTCTACACTCACTTCACAGAGTTAATCTTTCAAAGGAGGAAAACTTCCTCTTCCATTGTTTCTTCCAAACTCTTGAAGTCAACGGTACAAGGTGGTCCCGTTTGAAGAAATTCTTCACGCTCGGATGTCGGAAGGTACAATGGCAGTTGTCAAACCAGAGGTATGATTACTATTCTATGCAGACCTTGTAGGTAGAGAATATCATTTTGTTCTACTATAATTGCCAAATTGGTTATTGGGAATTTTTTTCACTTGTTTAACAATAGTATGCATTACACTAATATGTGCACTGTTTGTGTACAACACTGATTTTGTATCGGATGTCTGTCGCTCTCTTTGTTAAGAGTTCCATACAATAGCAATGATACTTGTTTAGAAACCGTAAATTATCATGAAGGGAATTGGCTTTACGCAAATTGTGCTGGTATCAGACTTTTAGGCATGAGGTTTATATATGCTTTGAAAGACTATGAGTTAGGTCATTAACGTAATTCTATCTCCATTGGTTTAATATACGTTTTGTCTTGCTTGGTGTGTAATTTAACTTGCTCCTTTGGTGTATCAAGATGAAGTCTTACATCTGGGTCCAAACTGCTGATGGATCTATCCAGCAAGTGGAGGAAGAGGTTGCCATGTTTTGCCCAATGATATGTCGAGAAGTACTTCAAACAGGCATGGGATCTTCCAAAAACTATGCCATATCTCTTCCTCAACGAGTCAATCCTGCCACCTTGGGCTTAATACTTGATTACTGTCGGTTTCATCAATTACAAGGCCGCTCTAATAAGGTTTGATATGTTTTGAACTCTTTTATTCGCTTAAGTAATTGTTGTAGCTTGGATAACAATTTTGTAGGTCATTATTAAAACTATCACCTTCAATATTTGCAACATTTTTGGTTTCCTATTAGGCACTCTTCCAGTGAACTATCCCGGTGGCCTCTTATTTCCACCATGTTAAGAGCTGATTATTGTGTTCCTTTATTAGGAAAATGATATCCAGGATTAAAAGCTGCCGTTCCATTAGCATCTAATTTTTTTGGAACTTGCATTTTATCCTTGATTCCTTTCCAAGAAGATATGCGGTAGATTGAATATTGTGAAAAAATTCTCTAGTCTTGAGCTGAAACTTATACTCATTCTCATAAGGTAGCTTGGGATGCTATCTGCTTGCCTAAAAAGGAGGGTAGTAAAGGAATTAATATGCAAATGGACTGGAACAAAGCTTCAATGTCAAGACAAGTGTTCTATTTGATCTTACTTTACATCCTTATAGCAGCAGGCACAATGGGACTGCAAATAAGTGAGAACTTTGCGAAATAGTTATCATTCATTCATGTCACTGGGATTAGTTTTACTACCTCCCTTTGGTTTGATAACTCCCCCCTCGCTCTTTCTCGCCCTAATTACTTCACTTGGAACTCTTGGAGAATGTCTCCTTGTTCTGTTTATCCACACTTTAGTTTTTCCCTAAGAATATTCCTTAACTTTATTCTTTGGATAGGTATCATGGGTAAGCTTTGATCTAGGGACGAGATTAGAGAATAGGGTGTCATAAGGGGTTCCTCCTATCTTACTATGTAATCATCAGGTGAAAGGCTGCACATCTATACTTCTCTTGCCCTTATTCTGGAGCTCTGTTTTAATTTGTTTGTAAGTGGTCTTAGTATCAAGAATTGCAATGGTTTATTATATCATCTGGAAGCTGGCCTGGACAGCATTGACATGTTATACTTGGCATAAAAGAAACTTCATAATCTTCCGAGGCTTCCATAGATCTAGTTAGCTTCTTCTGGATCAAATTAAGTTTGATATTAGGACTAAAGCATATCAACTTCAAGTCTTCAAACCTTCTAGCCTCAATTATACTCTCTGTAATACTTAGCATGTCCCACGCTCCATTTTTAATCATCATAACCACTCTGCCCCGAGGCTGGTAAAGTTGGGTATACCCTCCTTGTAATCTGCTTCTTTGGTTTCTGCAGTTAAATGTTTACTTACCTGAATTAAATATCTCTCTCTCTCTCTCTCTCTCTCTCTCTCAATTGATTGATTGATAGATGGCGAAGGATGAGGGAGTGATTATTTTGGACAGTACTGACACTGTGATTTATTGTTTCTGCATCTAGGAGCGGAAAATTTTTGATGAGAAGTTCGTTCGTTTAGATACAGAAAAGTTATGCGAGTTGGCATCTGCTGCTGATAGTCTCCAGTTGCGGCCATTGGTTGACCTCACTAGCCGTGCACTTGCTCGAATGATTGAAGGGAGAACTCCAGAGGAAGTACGTGAGATATTTAATATACCCGATGATCTTACAGAGGTATTGTCTCGAGAGTAAAGTCCTTTTTTACTTGTCTGTTTTCACTGTTTTCTGACATTGATCTTGTGTTTCAGGAGGAAAAGTTGGAGCCATTGAGAAACATAACTGATGATCCACACATTAGGCTTCTCAATCGTCTATATGCTAGAAAGAGGAAAGAATTAAAAGAGAGGGAGCAATTAAAGGTGCTTACATGTACTGTGTCAGATCACTTTCTTTGTCTGGCTGTCTGTTAATGCTTACTACAGTGGACACAATTCGTTTCCCTCCCCTAGTGGCAAATATAGTGATGTCAAACATATAGAACTTGTAGATAAATGCTGGCACTCATTGCTAATGTACTGTCCTTATCTTTCAGAGTATTGAAAATGAAGAAGAGCGCGTTGATAAGCGCTCAGTCGATGATCTCTTGTCGTTTATTAATGGCGGAGATGGAGGTATGTGTGAACAATGGTTCTACTCCATCGTTTTGTGGTGATTGCTGGCTGCATCTTTTTGTTTTGGGGCAGAATTGCATACTGTATGGAAAAAAGGGAGAGTAAGATGTAAGAAAGAGAAAATTTGGTTTAGTATAGGTTCCTAACAAAGAAAAATATTTGGTTGGTTAAACAAAGAAACAGATTTGGTTGTTTTAGGGGAATAACTGCTAAGGGTGCCTCTCATGAACATATTGAAGTCTAGAACCGCGAGGAAAGGAGAAGATCTGAGTGTGGGGGTTCTTATCAGTCATGACTCATGCACTTTGGATTTTCATATTTACCCTTCATTGCTTGAACTTCTAGCAATGTGTAGTTCTCGCTTTTTCATGTATGGATACTATTGACATACAAAACATGTGACACGGCTTCAAATTGAGGTTCATCCAAAAGCTGGTGTGCTTTATTGTAGCTGGACTAGAAGTAGTGGCACGCTGGATGGGTGTGCAATTCGCAAGTTAGGATGTTTTCAGAAAACAAACCTTAGGATGTTTTTCTTACTCTTTTCGCAAGTTAATTGGAGTTAATGCTTTGCAGATTCAAAAGGTGTTAGAGCTATTAAGAACAAAAAGAAGAATCGGAAGAGAAAAGATCAATTACCAAGGAATTCTTCTTCAAACAATGGAAATGGAGACCATAAGAAGGTTGCCACCACTTTTCCCCTTGTTTTGCATGCATGTCGCTGCCTTTTTTTTACTGCAATGTTATTCGTTCCCTCCCTTTTAGGGAAGACTATAATGCTTTTGGTCATAGTTGGTACGGCGTGTTTTGTTGACCTAGAACTTTAATGGTATCTTATGCTTGCCAGAATGATACAGTTGACAATGTGGCTTCTCCAAACAAATCCTCAAAATTTCAGGATTCTGAACCTGTCACCTTTTCACCTAACCTTGAGTTTGTTGAAGATGATATGGATGATGAATTAGATCCTGCTATGAGGGAAGAAATTGACAGGTTTGATGGTTTTCTGAATATGACTCTTGAAAATCTTTTGTGCACAAATTTCTTTTTTTGCTTTCGTCTCTCTTTTCCTTCTTGGTTCAACTACTCATCTCTTTTCTGCTTAATTTCACTTATTGCTTTTGTAAGAGCACATGTTTCTGTTCGTATTTGGAAATTGATTTTAACCAGATTTAAAGGACACTTCATATATTCACTTGTAAACTGCAGGGAAGTTGAGGATTTTGCAAGGAGATTGAACTCTGTTTGGCCAAAAAGAATTCAGGAGAGTGTATCTTTGGGCAATGAGAGGCTTGTTCCAATGTCTGTGTACGGCAGTGGTTCGTTGAAGAGATTTAATGGTATGCTCTTAGCCCTTCACTGAGTTGGATTCCTTAAGCCCATTCTTTATATCACAACAAGATAAAATCAAGCCTACATTGGAGGAGTAAATGCTCTAACCAAACAGTATGGGTGCTCGAGTGCCCATTTAGTCCATTGGGTGGAACACTCCCAACAGCTTAGGTTGCATATCGCCAGTGAAGTAACTTAATTTCAATTTCATTTGTCCTGTCGAAAGAAAAAAAAATAGAAAAATAGAAAGTTCTTTGCTTTGACCTCCACCATGTTTCTCCCTCACTTGATAATTGATAGTAGAACAGTAGAAGGCAAAGAAGCAGAAAGCACACACAGAAAAGGTGGTCTTCTTATGTTTTAAGTAAATATTGAAACAGGTTTCGGCAAGCAGCAGTAATCCAGATGACAGATGACCCATTTCTCACAAGTTGCAGCTTCAGCAGTTTCGAGCAAAAGCGCTTGAAGAGAGGACCGTCCCAGAGATTAGTCCTCATATTCCTGCATGTCAGAAAAGGCTTGAAAATGTGGGCAAATGGGGGTATAACCTCCTGTTGTAACTTTTAGGCTTCAACACAAAATTTTCCTTGTACATCTTTGTTTTTCTGTCAGCCTTGGAACCGTTTTCAGTTTCTTTAATTTCTCATGTTGTGGGATTGTCTGTGTGTAGCAGTCGTGAATGAGCAATAATGTTGTACGATACTCAATTTTTTCATTGATTTTGAATTTTCATCAATTGAGAAATCAACATGTTGTTCGGAACGTGCTCGTGCTTGAAATGTGAAATAAACGCTGCCCGCATTGAATTTCATGTTATGGGTTCAGGTTGCAGTTTTGCTTTTCATTTCAATTTCTGTTTATGAGATGTTGTTGGATTCGGGTGAATTGGATGTCATTTAATCCAAGATTCTCTAGCATTTTCTTTGGGAAAAGGTACATAGGGAAATGAAAACAAAGAGAGAAACAGTACAACAAAGAGGGTCATTAAGGCCTCTCTTACATGATTCATCTCATACCATGTTCAATGGACCCATTATCAATTTATGATATTTTGAAAATTATGCGCGCGTCACAGTTACGAGGATTTATATCACAAAATGAATGAACCACTCAAGAAGTGCAACGACGATACCGTTTAGTTTGCTTGGATTAGCTTAATACTTCTATACTGGGCTAAAATGCCCAGGCCAAAATTGATGATTATAGGCAATTAATGAGATAAATTTAGAAAATAACTAGGGGAACGGTACAACTCAAAGCTATTACTCATTCAGTGTTTGATTGACCTAAAATATTCCAACTCCAAAGCAACATCTTGGTTTGCCTCAGTGGAAGCCAAATTATTGTACTAAATTCCTTCTAAACCAACACTGAAAATCTTACAGTTTGCTTGCACCAAGGAAACAAACTTTTTCTTTTATAAAAAAAAGGGAAAACATAAAAATATAAAATATAAAAAATTACATAAGATCACAACTTGGAGTTGTAATATGTTGTCACTCTTTACCCTTGTACCCTTCAGAGTAGTACTTCTTGAAGGCTTTAGGAAGATACACTGGCAACAAAAACCCGAACAGGTTGAAGGACCAAAAGGCCAAATTAGCAATGGCAAGCCCTCTTCCCACATACAATCTCCACTCTCCCCCACTGTGTTGTTCGTCCACCTTTGAAATCTCAGCCCTCAGCCACTCTGCAATTGTGAATATCCTCCGCGAGTTGTAGAAAACAGGGACGAAAGCCCGGACCGGGATCGAAAACCGGCCCGAAAATGTCACCCCTTCCATGAATACTTGACTTGCCAAGAGGAAAACGTGGGGTGCCGCTGCTTTGATGCCTGTTTGATCAAATTACGATGATGAAAACTGAGAGAGTATAAAAAATAATTAATGACATAATCTTAGAGCATGTACACAAGAGTAGGCAAACCCATCTTTATAGTCATTTTACCTAATCAAAACCCAAAAAAACAGTTTGCACCAGCCTCTAGAAACACTAAGGTATTTTATCTTTTTGGAAAATGCTCTGTATAAATAGAGAGCAACTATTCACTAGCAAAACATTAAAATATTCTTCTTCTTCTCTCTCCTCCCTACCACTCCCTCATTGTCTCTCTACTCTCTCTGCCTCTCTCTTTTTTTTAGTATATTTTATAAGGATGAAGAGATATAATAGAGATGATTGGTGTGGGGTTGAGAAAGATTTGAGTAGGTAAAATGAAAAAAGTAAATTATTATAGGTAGGTAAAATACCTTTTACTGATGTACATGCTTTTACTGTAGAATTTGAATATGATGTTGACTCCCAATAACCTTTATTAAGAAAACTTGATTATTACAATGATTGGACACAAAATGAGCGGTCTCCCTATATGACAGAGTCCTTGTCGTTGTTGAGTTTATGAAGCCTAATTCAGTCTAATCTTGTGATTGTTCTTAGCACGCCAAGCCTTATTAGGCCGAAACAAGGTAGTGTCGTAGACCGTAGTTGACTATGCAGTCAATGTAGCTTCAAGCTTGTATTGAAAAGTGGTGCAAACCGTACTAATCTACACAGAATCACGTTTAAATCTCGACGTCTTGCGTTCCCCATTTCTTATCTTAATATTACTTAGGTGGTGTTCCAGTAAAGTTATTTTTTTCCAAATTTTATAATGAAAATGAAAAATAATTTTTTAATTTTTTTTGTACCGTATAAAATATATTAATGAGATCTATCAAACAAGATTCATATTGGTAGGAAAATTATTTGCGTAAACACATGATTTTTGAGCTTGGAATTACCTTCGTTTGAAAAAAAAAACTTTTAAAGAAAGTGGAACACCACCTTAGTGTGTTGTGTGTCTATTAGTTTGACCAACACATGTACTGGAGGAGGTATATAGGAGCCGGGTAGCCCCGACCTCTCTTGACATTTAAAATATTTAACTAATATTACATGTAATATGGTTATTATTTATATAACTAGTATAGCAATCTCTAAATTTATGAATAATTTTGATTTGATCTAGACAAAAATTTAAGTTATTTTATATTGTTAATACTTTCATAGTCGAAAATAATTACACATGTGCATTGCAATGATCAACAATAATGCAAAAGATATTTATATCCGATATTTTAATGTAACACAAAGCTACATCATATATTGAGTAATACTATATTTTTGCATGAAAATACTTCTTCTATGTCGGCCCCCGAGCCAGAATTGTGGCTCCGCCAGTGAGTTACACATGCAACATAACTTGAATAATGATTCATTTTATCGTTTTCCACATTGAATCCAAACCTTGAAAGGAGTATAAATATCCAAAGACGATAATTCAATATTAAAATTATCAGTGCAGTACCTTCTTTGTCCCCTTCGAAAATGCCTTCAAAGATGTAAACAATCGGAAGAAAAAGCCCGACCAGTGCTCCGACGGATACATAGATGCCAAGAATTTTATTATTCGAGGCAAAAACAGGGGATTCGGCATTAGGAGAGAGAATCGGGAACGCGATCCTAGAAATCAGGTGGATGTAGACGAGAGAGAAGAGTACAAAGGCGAAGTCCTCGACGCCGACCATGCCGCTGGCGGCGAGGACGACGGTTGCGGCGAGGGCGTTGAGCTGGCGGAAGGTGAAGTAACCGCCGCCGCCGCGCACGGCGGCGTTGGCGGCGCTCTGTTTCTTGGAGAGGAGGGCTATGGAGTCTTCGTGTTGTTTGTGTTCCACTTCTTCTTCCTCTTCTTTTGGGAGACAGATGTCGCTGATTGGACCAACCCCACCTGACATTTTCGTTTGTTCTTTTTGTTGGGAAATGGTGAGTTTTGGTTTGTGGTTGTGTAGAGGGGAAAGGTTGGAGGTTAGAGATAAGTCTGGTTTTAGTTTTGGGTTAGAGAAAGAAGTTAAAGTGTGGTTTGAACTGGGTTTTCTGAAGACGAGTGGTGGAGAGGAGTGAGAGGATTTTGAGAGAGAGAGAGAGAGAGGAGGAGGAGGAGGAGGGAGAGGTGGGGAATGGGTGTACAAGTGGCAATTGACGAGTAGTTTGTGGGAGAAGAGGGGAATACGTGTCGTTTTAAGGGTGGTTGTGGTTTTTCAACACTAATCTGATCCTGCGCCTAAGAGAATTGGCTTTATCATGAAAGAAAAAATTAAAGATTAATTTTGGGAATTGAATTCTACGCTCTTTTTTTTAATAATCGCGCTTCTTTTTTTGGATTTTAGTATTAAAAATGTATATTTTTTTTGGCTAAAAGACAAAAAATGAATTGTAGATATCAAAAAAGAGAGCGTAAAAATTAATTCCCTTAATTTTTACCTAAAATTACATGATCTATGTACACTTCTCCTTCAAGACAATGAAAGAAAAAATACGACCTTGAACTTGAATTCCGAGAATAATCTGATTCAATCAATTGGATTTTTTCATCCAGTTAACAATTTTTTTTGCTCGATACGTTGAACAACAATATAAATGCTTATTTTTCGACGTACAAAATAATCCCATATAAATATTGTACCGTTTGAAAGATTTTTATGAAGATGTGAAATCATTGCATTAAATTGAAAGGATTTGGGTTGTCCCTCGTTCGGGAATACAAAAGAATAAAAACCAAAAATGCACTTTAGTAAGCATTGGTGATTAGTTGTCCAACTTAGCAATAAATTGTCCAAACTTTAAAAAAAATTATTCGTGAGAATAAATTTTTGAAAAATCTAATCATTGAAAACACCTTTAGATGACTAAGATATTACATTACATATTTGTAATGCACCTCGACACTACAGAGTCTCGGGTCATTCTTAAAACAGGGAAGATTTGAGATGGCCTTGCACCCCATCTTTATTTCCTTCAAAGTTCCCTTCATCTTCTTTTTTCTTTTTTCTAGTAGTATATAGTACTTTCTTTTTCATAATTTGATTTCACAGGAAATAGTACTTTTCTACAATTGAAGAAATTTTTGGTTGCTGGGCGGGTACCACACGTGGTGTTTTATTAGCGATTCTAGTCGTCCAAACGCGGAGAGTTTGAATTTGAGAGGGAGAGAGGAGAGAGTAGTCGGGGAGGAGAGGGGAGAGGAAGTGGAGAAATCTCGACCGTCGAAAACCGGCCAATCGGACGGCCCAATTATTTCCGGTCCGCTTCCGTTGGTTAGGGTTGCTACAAAACTCTACTGGAGTAGTAGTGTAGTTTGTTTCCCTCAGAGTTTCTAAGTTCAGCCGTCACAGTGGCTTTATCCACTTCGCTATTCTTCTTCTTCTTCTTCTTCTTCGACTTCTCCGTCTCCGAATTTGCTCTTTAAATCAGTTATCATCACCACAATTCCCTGCACTTTCAAAAATCTATTCAAATTCAATCAACCATTCTATAAAGGTACGTTCCTCCCCCGATTCGCATTCGGTATCTTTTTCAAAAACTAGATTCCCTCGGCCGTTTGCCTTTCAATTGCTCGTGCTTTTTTTACGTCCCGTGGGTAATGTTCGGAAAATTGACCGGAAAACGGCATGCTATTTTAACCGGTATAGCTAAGGCATGGCAAAGCCAATTGCTTGTCAGCGGGCTAGGCAAGCCATAATTCAATACCCTCATTTCATAGCTCCGTAGAGTGTAATTTGCTCCTATAGCTATATATATAAATGTGTGTAAACGTTTGGTATCCGCTTATGAATTTGCAAAGTGCTATTTCCTGCTTTTAAATTATTAGTTGTCCCATGAGGTGAATGTGTGTTTGTACTTTGTGTATATGCGGATAAGCACTAGTATCTAATTAGGGCTGTTAAATGAACAAATGATCTCAAAGAACCGGGGTTGAACATGTTGGGCTTGTGAAGCTTGATTCCATCGGGTTTTACGCTTGGCTGACTATTCAGGGTTCGACTTGCCCGTTTAGGTCGTGCTGTCTAGAGGACATTGTCCTCGAAACCTTGACTGGGTATTACTGTAATTGGTGACGTAAACCCTAGGTTATAAATACTTGTTATAAGCATCAACTAATGTAATTTTGCACTCTATTAGTATTCATTTCATAGACACTGGACACTGTTCTAAGCCGTGTATGCATGGTTGGTAAAAACCTACGATACAGGATACGTTTCCCACCTCAAACCCTTTTTGTATAGAAATCTTTTGATACTATGACGTATCCTATGATATAATTGCGTATCCCGATACGGTATGTATCCTACAATTATTTATTGACTAAAAATCAAAACCTTATTTTAGGAAGCAGAAGTGCTGAACCCCAAACACGTTCTAAATCATTTGATCTAACTATGGCCGCATTCAAACCATTTGAAGAAAACCCAACCTCAATCCTTTAGGGCTCAAATAGAAGAGAGAACATATGTCGGCTCTTTGTTTCTTCCCTTAGCCAAGTAAATAGAACACCTCAATGTGATAGACCTCACTTGGAAATCATCCTAAAAACTTGTTTTTTCATATATGCAGTAGAATTTTGGTGTGTGAATTGGTATAAATATTTCTAATTGTATATAAATTTTTGTTAACATATCTTACGATACGCGGTAGGTATCGCGATACGATTCATAAAATGAGAGAAATGATACACGATACGTATAGCCCGATTTGAAAACATTGCATGGATGTACTCAATTACACAGTTGGAGAATCACAGAAAAATCTGTGTGTGTGTGTGTGTGGAGTTCTTTGTTTCTGTTCTTCGTTGTTCTTCGGGCATTGTGTTTGTTGATTTGATCAATTTCTCAATAGAACAATATATTGCTCGACTCGATTTGATTTGTTGGCAGTTCTAAATATATGGTGATTTATGTATTTGTTGGTTTCGGGTATTGATTTGGTGCAGGAATGGCAACAATTCAGCTTACTGCATCATCAATATTGGCTGGGAATTTGTTCTCATTTGAAGGGCTTAGGCCTTCAAAGGTTAGGATCTCATCAGTTGCTGTGAAACAAGTACGGCCCAGCCTCAGTTCCTTTCGTAGCCTCGTCGTGAAAGCATCCACCACTGTTGCGCCCAAGGTATAATGCTTCCTCTCCGGTTATTTACCTATCACTCTAAGCTCACATGTTATTTGTTTCAAGTTTCAAGATTGAATTGTTCTGGAAATTCGTTCTAAGGTTGATTGGTTAGGAGTGTGCTTGGATTTCTCATTTTTTAACTTACAAATTACTACTCTAAGGCTCTGTTTGGATAAGGGCTGACTCTAAATGAAGGTATTTGCCATTCTTATTCTGTGAGAATAGCTCGAAGTTGGGTTTGATAGTTCTGATATTGATTTGGGCACTGAGTTTGGTTTGATAGATTAGATATTGATTTGGGCACTGAGTCCGAGATTTTCACCGTTATGACTTTAAAATAACTATTTAGGAGGAGTGATTCGAAATGCTTCATGTTATGGTTTAATTCATCCTCCACTAGTTTCGAAATCTATGTACACTTAAACCTCTCAGTCTTGAAATTTCGTTATTTAAAATCCATTCCTATCCAAAGGGAGCCTTAATAGTTTTCAAGTTTGGTAGACTATAGGCTATGAAATGTCACAGCTTTCGAGTTGCCTTTGCAAACTCAAGGCTGACAACAATGCTGTCCTAGAATTGGTTTTCTATACGTTGAAGGAAGTGGAACTTTCACGAGTGTTGATTCTTCTTTCTTATTGTCGCGTCACTATACTCCTGTTATCTGTTCCATTGAGAGTCCAAATACCTCGGATAATTCACCTATTCGTTTTCTGCACTCTAACATTGGATTTCAGAAATGGGTGTATGGACTATGGCCCTTCTCTCTGTTATATTCCTTGCTAATCAATTCTCATGTGGATGGAGATCTTTAATACTCTTTGCTGTTCATCTGCCACTTAGCATTTTGATAGCTTCTTGTTTTTATCATCAAGAGTGTTCAATTATTTGGTCATTCACTGGCATGGAACTCCTATTTCCTTTCTCGAGGGATAGTTGAGATTTATTACCCACGAGTTATTTTCTTAAAGTGAATTTTTCTTCATGGCCAAAGATGCTTACACTTGTGCAATTTCTCAATTCCGTGCCTTTTGTTCATTCGGGCTCGTGCTGTGATGGTTTTCCAATTTCTTAGCATACGTTGCTCAAGCCATTGGGTTTTAGAGTGCTGTTGAAGGTTAATCCTGCAAAAGAGCAGACTGTAGGCGGTATCTTACTTCCATCGTCAGTGCAGTCAAAACCTCAAGGAGGTGAGGTTGTTGCTGTTGGAGATGATGAATTAAATAGACCGTACAAGATCGACCGAAGTGTGGTAATTGCTTTGTCTTTTTAGATCTTCAGTTATCATGTTTTTGTATTGCAGTTCACCAACTAATTTGATTTGCGCAGACTGGTACCCAAGTTGTGTTTTCAAATTATTCAGGGACTGAAGTGGAGTTCAATGGATCAGACTATCTCATACTAGATGAGGAGGAAATTATTGGTATTTTGGAGACAGATGACATGAAGGATCTGAAGCCCTTTAATGATGAAGTTCTGATTAAGGTTAATAAGCTTCTTATCAATTGATTTCTTGTCATTATCATCTGCCTTTTTTTCATTGAGAAACAAACAGTATAATTGTTTCGTCAAATTTTAAAGGAGCCTCTGTCTTGGTTGTGGTGGGCGGCATGTCCCAGTATAATATTCAGGTTTTTAAGCTCAGCAGAGCTGGAACTGTTTCTCCTGTAACAAAAATACACACTGAAATGATCCGCATTATTTTGAAAGTCTGAAGTTGATTGTTTGTTTCCATGGTGGTGTTGATGACTGCAAACCCCAAATAGAAGCATACCTCCGTTTCTTTCTGAAAATAGGGTTTCCAGATGTTTCTTTTCTCTTAGTAACTTGTATTTATGTAAAATTGCTCTTATATTTCGCTTAATGTTATGAACGTTGTGAAGGTATGACTGTCTTGTTCTAAAATTCAAAACTAGGTCGCTAAGGCCGAGGAAAAAACTGCTGGAGGCTTGTATCTAACTTCGGCAGCTGAGGAGAGGAAACCTTCTACTGCCACAGTAAGTAATATATTCATCTAAATAAAGCCGTTTACTTCTGCCTTTTCCAAATGTCCAATATCTTAGATGAAATAGCTCTCTTGCGGTCTTGATTTCCCTACTTTCTCTGGAACTAGGTAGATTGCAGTCTCTTAATAAAACTTTGCATGTATTTAGAAGAATCTGTGTAAACAGGGAGGTGAATATTGTCGACCTAAATTACACTTAAGGTCCCGCAGAGAAGTGGAGTCACTCCATCGACTCAAAATTTAGTTTTTATTCAAGTCCCTCCTCAACCTCAACACGATCACTTGACACCTTAGTGGCAGGAAGGACAACAATGGGTCGATCCTCCCTGATGCTATTTTTTACTTTTTAGATTTTGCGCATTCAGAAGCTTTTGTAGTGGGTGAAACTTCTTCAATTTTGTAATTTCAAAAGCCTGTGTTGGGGTGAATTTTTATTTGAAAATCTTTGTGTCTCTCTTTGATAACAGGTGATTGCCGTAGGGCCTGGTTTGCTGGATGATGGAGGTGATAGGCAGCCGTTACCAGTTTCTCCAGGAGACACAGTACTATATTCAAAATCTACAGGGCTCAACTTCGATGGAATTGATGGTTCGCAGTATGTTGTTATTAGAGCATATTTACTGATTGCTGTTGTTTTGCCTTCAGATTTCAGCGAAGCATAATTGTTTAGGGTTTGAGCTGTGGATCTCTCTAGACCCTCTGTTACCTAGACCGAGATTGGTTCTTCCGTATCGGCGTTATCGCTGGGCTTGCTTTAGCAGTAGGTGCCTGAGATCGACTTTTAGGTTGCTTTGGTTCTTTCCTGTATCGGTTCTGGAATCTGTTTGCCGGATGGGCTTGTGATGAATGAATTGACGATTTCAAAAAAAAAAAGAACTGATGGCTGTGCTTTCTTAGTTTCTTGTTATGACGATACATGTTCTTTCCTTTATAAAAAATTCAAGGCACAGAATTGTGCGAGAGAATTTTGTCACTGGACCACATGCGTAATTGGGTGTAGGTCAATTGCTGCATTCTTACATTCTTAGTAGAGATAATATTATTTGGTGTTCCTTACAAGTTCTTTGTGGTAATCCAAAAAATGTTGGTCCGTCTTTTCCTTTTTTGGATGTCCCTTTCTTTTTTGAAAGATTATTAGTATGAACCATTTATAGCTTTTCGAATGCTCTCTCACCTATGGCTGTATCCGAAAGTGAGAACAAAAATGCAATGGCAAATTTTTGACTTCCAATTTGATTTTGAATGCAATTACTCGTGTCTCCCTAAAAGTAGGAACTCTCAGAAGGAACTAACATCATGAGACAAGAGAATCCAACTTCTACATCGTCAAAATGTTTTTTCGGCATGCAAAATGTTTATCCTTCATCCCGTTCTTGCACATTGTTTTCAACAATGTGACAATGAAAGGGAATCAGACAAACAATAAGACAGACGACCTGGAGCCCTCTGTTTCTTCCTGGTTCAACTAAAATATTTCTGTACACCATAATTCTCAAAAAGTTTGTTGACAATCCATAAAGCGATAACTCTGACTGAAGAAGAAGAAGAAGAACAAAACTGCAAGGAATCAATGAATGTTGTTCATCACCTACTCAAACTCTTGTACAGCAATCCTCGAATTACAAACATCAATCTGCTCTAGGCGATTTCTTCAGCACCATATGACCAGATTCATCCCTGTCAAAAAGACGCTCAACTAGTTCACCCCAGCTTTCCCCTTTCTTCGTGCTTCTCTTTGACGATCCTGTCGAACTTGATTTGTCGGATTGTTCTCCTTCCTCATGTTCGTCGAAAGTTCCATATGGAGAAGGCGAATACGCGTGGGGCACAGACAATGTAACTGCCCTCTGCATTGCAGCCTTGTACTCTTCAGTGTGTTCTTTGACTAAACTCTCCTGCCGCTCCATCTTTTGCTTCACTGGAATCTCCATAATAGAATCATTCTCTAGCATTAACTGAAAACATCACTCATTAATTGCTGCCTGCCGTATTTGGACTTTTGTACGTGTGTTCATCTAGGGGTGGGACTAGTTGACTCTTTAATCGAAGGGATGTAAAATGTGGTAAAAGATATTAGGAATATGGGAGTCGAAAGAGAAATTTATAGATTTAAAATAAAATGCGCAACAAAATATTCCTGCAGTGATGATGCTAAATCCAATCGCATAACAGAATGCATCTCACACATATCCCCCACCCTTGTGTGAGGGTCGAAGCTCGAATTGTTTTGAAGAGTCCATGTAACATAGATTACTATGTCAGATAAGGATGAGAAAATAGACAACTTACATTGAGTGCCCTTTGGGCTTCTCTCTCAATCCAAACGATGGCATGGTCGGAAGTGGCATTACAGGACAGAACTATGTGCTCAAATCTCCCATCCACGGGCACTGCTGTTCTCACAACTGGAGGAAACCTTCCACATCTGCATGAGGAAAGGCACGTTCATAAAGGGTCTAATCAATGATACTTCTCCGTCGTGTCAGAAAACTACCACCATTATTTTAAACTCAAAAGTTTGGCTTAGTGTTCAAAATGCCCAAAATCCATGAAAGCATCAATCTGAGTACTTGGACATAGCTAGTGTTTCTACAGATTGACGCTTGTAGTGAAACCATGCATCTAGAAGTACCTGAAAGGCTTTCTCTCAACAATGTGGTAGAGGCGACCCGGTGCATAAAGCCTCCTTGGATCTCTGAGCATCTTTTGTTCTGGTATGCAAGTGTCACTCATGCACCTTAGGCATAATATGCATGGCAAACTGCTCGAGAGAGAGAGGGGAAAGGGGGGCAACTCGTCAACAAATTAAAATACACACAAAGAAAAGAAACGACATATTAGATCATTTATCAACTCATAAGCAAATTAGTTCACGTTGGGAAGCCAAAACGGGCAGACACAAGCCACTTCGGCAGATATGCAGGCCTTCGCTGAAACAATTGTAATCCCTCGTTCAACAAACCTCCCTTGTTTAGAGGGCAAATGCTAAGTGTTGTAGAGTTAAATGAGTATTCAATGTGCATCTTCTGTTTGGTAAGAAGGGCTTTCTCAATGATAGAAAGACGAGGAGGAGAAAAACAGATTCAGGTTACAGTAACATGATGAGAAATCTCTTGCGCTGTGATGGATTCGTAGACTTTTAAGAATTTGATAACAGCAGACAGAGTCACTTTGGAAGGGATGAGTCCCAATATTTACCAGAAAAGTGACTTGAAAATGTCCTCCAAGGGGGTGGCTGTTCGGGGCAAGAAGTCATCCTGTATCAGTAAAGGAACTCTGTTACTCCTTAACTAAACATTATACGCACAAACAGCGAAAGATGCAATAAATTTGTTCCAAGCCTAACAATACAGGGAATTGTAAAGCAAAATGTTTCTGCAACTTTGTATAATTGTATTGCAAGGCTGCTAAACAAGTAGGTCATACATAGAAAGAAATTAAACTTAGCAACTTGAAGTGACCTACCAATTTGTTAGCCCAAGCATGAGTTCAGGAAAAAGGATAACGCAGTACTCCACATTTTCCACAGGCTATAAAAGTGTTTGATAGGGAAAATCAAATTGCAATAGAAGAGAAAGCAAGCTTACTATGCGAACTCTGAGAACAGTACGATTAAGCCTGACAAAAAAGCAAACTGAAGCACTAGTGTGTTCACTATAGACGTAACTTGGTGAGATTGTAAGCATATGTTTTCATGGAGCACTGGCAAACTGACTACTCAACTTGTTGTCCATCTGTCTATTGTTCAAGTGACTAAACAAGAAAAATACATGAGAACCAAAGATCTGAACAACCATTCACAACCTTCCTACCAAAAGTTCAAAATTTGCCAACTAGAAGCAAGAAAAAAGGGCATGAGCATTAGACCAAATAATGGAGACTTTTTGGCTGTTGAGCTTCGAACTGGATAGTTTGCCAATTGGAGTGTTGGAACATGGACAAGATAAACACTTTTCCAATGGAAAGAATGCAATTACCAAGGGAAGAAATACCTTGTTTTGGGGGACAAGGTATTAAACCCAAATCACCAAGAAACCAAAAAAAGACACAACAAGCCAAACCCAAAATGATCTCTATGAAACATCAAATAGAATGCATCTAAAACTTCATCAAAGTGCATCAATAATCAAGTTGTTTTCTTGCCTTAACGAAATGCTCTTCCGTCATAGTCATTATCTACGTTGATTAAACCAAACCAACAAAAGATAGTAACAACTTGCCTGAAGCACAATTGAGTTGATAACATCAGCATATCTGACCGCCAAATTTAGCGACATACATCTGGCGGGGGCAATAGCAAAGCACCTGACCCTCTTCCTGTCAATATGCCCCAGTCTATCGCGATTCTGCACCACCACAATCGTCAACAATGCTGCCACACCTGACCCAAGTGAATGGCCAGCGAAAGTCAAAGTGTAATTTGGATATTTCTCCACTAATTCCTTTAAAGTGTCACATTCCTTATCCAAAACCCATGCGGCTGCTTTCAACAGCCCATTGTGTACATACCCCCCGTCGAACTTCCTTTGGCCCAACTTATTATCAAGTAAAACTGCATAATCACTCTCCTTTGCCATATTAAGGCCCCGAATAGCAAGTACTATATCGGCATGATCATGATCAAGATACAATAAATAAGGAGGGGCCTGTGCGTGGGTATCTTCATAAATTCTTTTCAAAACTAAACAATCTGGGTTAATTCCATACCCACCTTCAGGTTCCCAAAGTGGATGCCTGAGATCTTCTTCATAAACTGCCAGAATGTATCGGCAGATTCGTGGAACTGGTTCGAATTCTTGAGCAGTTGACAGGCCCCAGGTCTCACTGTCATGTCCAGCAGTGTGGAGACACCGTTTCCAAGCCCATCGGGCGCATGCCAAACAGTAAACACACTCAAGGAGTGGGAGACCGCAGACGATTGACATTGTTCAAGTAAGTGGCAGAGTTGAGTATTTGACTATTACAAAGATTGAGATGGGTACAAAAAAGTGATCTAAACTATGATGGGATAGCAACAAAATGGTTACCTAGAACTACAGAAGGTTGTTGATGATAAGGGAAACTCCTTAGTATACTTGGACTAGAATTGGGAGAATGATATCGAAAGAAAATGTAAAATCCAAGTAAACCAAGTGTCGAATCGATTCAGTTAAGAAGAATATGACAGCAATTTCAACAATTCAAATCTATATCAGAAAACACTACAGTGTGATTCACTGAGGAAGTATCAAATGAGAATACCCAGCATCTATAAACTGGGTTATGGATCAAACAACAGCAGCAATATCATCAAGACTGATTTACATGGAAAAGACAAAGAGGTGATTGAATGAATTGTACTATAGCATTTGTAAAACAAACGGAGTGTCAATCATTAGGGGTTTAACTAATCCCAATGAAAAACCTAATGATCTCAGCAAGTGATTGCTCAAATTGACAGCGAAAAAAATGGAAAGAACTGAAACCCAAGTACCAGAATTCTCTATTGATCAGAGAAACTGAGGAAACCCAAACACCAGAGGAAAAATGGATCTTCAATCTTCTGGGTTAGTTTTTGTGGATGAACAAAACCGATCCAGATAGTGAATTCTGGGTCACTGTTTTCCGGATACAGAAAATGTATGAGGTAGTGCTGAGTTGGAAGTCAGGCAAGAAATTTAGAAAGAGATCAAAATGGAGAGAGAGAGAGAGAGAGAGAGATGGAATCACGTTGAATTTGAGGGACTATCTGCTAGTCAACTCAAACTCAACCAATGAGCACTTTGTCATTTCTTGAGATTTTCCCAACTCAGAATCCGAATATACTACTCTACAGTTATGCAAAGCCATTGCTTCGTCTTCCAGTAAAAGGCAACAGTAAACAGACGTTAGAAAATCATGCATTGGGTTAGCAAAATTTGACTGTTATCCCCTCAACTAACCAATTTTCCTCTATTTCATCGCTAATCTATCAATTAAACCTATTAAGGCTGTGTTCCGCTAAGAGTTCTCAAAAGGTATTAGTGAAATAATTTTTTGTACAATATGAATTTTATAAGTAAAGTATTTTAAGGTTTAAAATTGTAAATAAATACTTATTTTTTAAGAACACAGGTAAGTATTTAAACTTAGCTAATCCACTCAGTTTAATTCTGGATTCTAGATTCCCATTTCCCAGTCTATTTACTGATCAACCGCCACTATTTCCTATTGGGGTCGATATTGAGGCTCATTACCATCCATTGATTATCATCAATCGATTATTTGATCCAGTGATTAGTGGAAAAAATTTGCCACCAACTATGAGGTTCATACTTCATATAGAACGTGTATATATGGAGAGGATATTGGGTAAAAATTACTCTTTTTTATTTACATTATGGTTAATATAACATTAGTTCTGAAAAAACATGAATTTTTTATCATGAAAAAATGTTAGCCACCTCCCTATATGTGCATCAATTTTCGAAAAGATTATTATATTAATATTTGTAAAGGTGCATCAAAATTGTGGTTAGCAAAATTGTTGGTACTTGTTTAAAATTGAACATTGGGAAAAAAGCAAAAGAGAAAGTTGGAGAAAAAGGAAGAAGTCAAAATCGAAGAAGGAGGAAGGGATTGCCTAGCTAAGAGCAAGTTTATCAATAAAAAGGTCAAAAAAGGTAAAATACCCTGTCAACAGTGCACTTTTTTCATTTTACCTACTCATATTTCTCTTAACACTACACCAATATCATCTATTTAACCTATTCTCTATTAAAATATCATTACTTTTATTTCTTAACCCTATTTTTAAATTGGAGCAAAAAGAGAGAAAGAAGATTCCTGACAAAAAAATTAATAAAAAACTCCATTGCTTGTGAACAGTTCTTCTCTATTAATACCTAACAACTGTAGCTGGAGCAATAAAGCCTCTGGGTTTGCCGAATCTGGTGCAGGGCCTTTTTCTTGTTTTGGTTAGGTAAAATAGATTCAAAAGCAGGTATGGCTCATCTGGTAAACATGCTCTAACACATGAGTATGAGCTTGAGAATGGATGCTTTAGAGAATGAAGTTCGTTATCTGATAATTGAGCTTGCAACTTGCAAGAACAAAGATAGACGAAGATCTTAATTTGAAAAATGTTGAACTTGCAACTTGAGTTCACGACTATTAATCGTAAAACAACTT
The DNA here is from genome assembly GCA_018127125.1 of Rhododendron griersonianum. Classification (NCBI taxonomy): domain Eukaryota; kingdom Viridiplantae; phylum Streptophyta; class Magnoliopsida; order Ericales; family Ericaceae; genus Rhododendron; species Rhododendron griersonianum. The sequence goes on along the minus strand of CM030796.1, from coordinate 47,019,377 downwards.
GAGCAGATTAAAAATCAGTCTCATCAATCGTCATGGCTCTATTACCAACCACGAACTGTAAAAACGACTTGAGCTTGAAAGCAGTACATCGAAGACCGCCCTCATTAAGATTCTATCATGCCTTACCAACCATGGACGGTGCTTCCATCTACCAGGCTCCTTAAGATAAATGAATATCGATATGAAAAGTTTTAGGGACTTGGTTGGTTTAATTGACAGGTTGGGGATGAGTTAAAATAAAATTGAATAGTTGAGGGCATAAAAGGTGAAATTTAGCTTTGACCGGAGAATGGCTACCCTGTGAAATAGGTGCACTGACTTTTTACATTATATAGTTACACTACATTTTATGTGGGATCTATTTCGGATCTCATAAAAATTCAAAAAAATACCGATAAATTTTCAAATATTGTTTTATGGGGTCTTGTAAAAAATCAGTTCCAATGGATATCGGTAAGTATTATTTCTAGATTCGTAGTGGTGAAACTGCGCAGTTGAGTAGTTTTAGCTATACGAAACTGCGCAGTTTCAGCCCTACGAATCCAAAAGTAATACTTACTGATATACGTTGGAGCTGTAATACTTACTGATATCCGTTGGAACTAAATTTTTACAAGACCCCATAAAACAATATACTGCGCAGTTTCGCCACTACAAATCTAGAAATAATATTTATCGATATCCGTTGGAGCTGATTTTTACAGCACCCCATAAAACAATATTTTAGAATTTATGGATATTTTTCTGAATTTTTGTGGGATTTGAAATGAGCCCCACATAAAATGTAGTGTAACTATATAGTGTATGTTGCATCTCTTCTTCAATTTCGAGTTGTAAACTTGTAAAAAAGAGAAACTTATTTACAGAGCCGCTTTGCAGCGGCTCTTTACGGAGCTAAGCGATCTTAGTCGTCTGTTTCGGCAATCAATGGTCCAAATTTTTAAAAATTAACTATTCACATGAATAATTTTTTTAAAATCCAAACAGTCTAAAACACTTTTGAACGTGGATGATTGAGCGCCGGGTTGCTCGGTAAAGAAGTTTTTCTCCTTGTAAAAACAGTTGGCCGATAAATTCGAGTTCCGAAAGTACCCTCAATCTTTTGTAATTATCTCCATCGACTCCAACGATCGCGCCGTATAAAAGGAAGCATACCCTGCAAAACCCTAGTTTTCTTTGCCACCCGCCTCGTATCGGAGCAGATCAAAGCCACAGCAGAAGGTACTCATTCAGCTATGAATCTTTTCATCTGTGGCAATATTTGTTGCTTTCGAAAGATTATATGCTGTCGTCATAGGCTCAATTTCTAGTTCATTTCAACGTGATAATTGTGTATACGTTGCTGAAAAATCAATCTTTTGACCATTTCTGGAAAACCCATTTGGTTTACGATAGTTGTAGCAGTCTCTGTAGTCCAACTTTTGGTGCAGAATTCTGTTTATTAAAGAACAAACTAGCAATCTCTGTCGATGATTTCATCTGTGCTTCTTCCTATGGATTGAGCTGAGTTTCCCTTGGGGATCCTTTACTACCAAATCTTTGACTGGACCTATAGCCAACATTGTGGTTTGTCTGCTGTTGCAGCATGCGTCGTAGAGCTTGCTAGTTCATATGTGCGTGTCTTGATTTTGCTAGTTTTGGTTTGTTCCTGTATCTTGTGATGGAATCTTTGTAATGCCTAAAAAAAAAAAAAAAGAGAACAAACTAGCTCAGGAAAAGAGAACATCTGAGCATTTTCATCTGACGTTAACGCAACACTTCACCTTTGGGAATATACCCCGATGAATGCATGTAGATCCTGTAGCTGATTCCTTTTGCAGTTGTGTTTCTCTGTCCTTTACATGTTTAGTTTACATGAGTTTTTAATTAGAGAGTTTTGGTGTGTTATTGAAGCAGGTTATGGCTCCAAAACAGCCAAACACTGGTCTCTTTGTGGGGCTTAACAAAGGTCATGTTGTAACCAAGAAAGAATTGGCTCCGCGTCCATCTGATAGGAAAGGGGTTAGTTTATTTTCTTCTTTCTACTATTTTTTGTTCATCATGTGTGATTATATCTTCAAAGTTTTAACTTTTTGATCAATTTAACGTTCTTAATTTCAATTGAAGGGGATTTTTGTTCAATGCATCTAGTCTCCATTCCTTAACCTTCCATTCGGTTCATTTATTTTTTATATCCATGGGCAAGCAGTTACATGAACATGCTATTAGGTTGCCCTAAAAGAGTATGGTGTAGAATTCGAGGTGTTTCACAAGTGAAAACTGTGATTTTGTTTTGCAAGTGTGGTATAAGTGGAGTTGATTTGTGTGACAAAACTGAAAAACTAGCAAAAGAGTACATTGAAAAGCTAACACCCCTCATTCTTATTACCTTTTCAATGTGAAAAAGGGGAAAAAAAAGAAAGAAAAGGAAAATGAAAAAGGTCGTCTTATTCAAAACCTCAATAATGACATCTTTCTAAGAACATTAGTAGTAGTATTCTAGGAGGTTCAACATGTCAGTACTAGGAGTTTGTTTACAAGTTTGAGATTGTAAGTGACTGAGCGTTGGGTTGATTTGTTGATGTGTCTCAGAAAACTAGCAAAAGAGTTCACTTTGTGAGGAATCTCATCAGAGAAGTTGCTGGCTTTGCACCGTACGAGAAGAGAATTACTGAGCTTCTTAAGGTGGGGAAAGACAAGCGCGCATTGAAAGTGGCCAAGAGGAAGTTGGGCACTCACAAGAGGGCAAAGAGGAAGCGTGAGGAGATGTCTAATGTTCTTCGCAAGATGAGGTAGTTTTCCTACTTAACTGTAAATAGTTGTGTGCCGGCTTTTTCCCCCCCTCCTATACTGGATAATTTAACTTTGAATCATAGAAACGTTTTGCCTGGAGGGACAATCACGTTTGCAGGTTTTAGATTAACTCATGATTTCCCAATTGTTTTTTGGCAATGTGAGCAGGTCTGCTGGAGGAGGGGAGAAGAAGAAGTGAATCATCCACTTTCTTGATTTCAATTGTCTTCGAGTTGAAATGTGAAATTTCACTTCTTGATTTACTGCTTAGTAGCTGGATGCTTGTTTTATTTTTGCTAGACTTGGAAGACAACCTTAGAAAACTCTTTCGTTTCGAACCAAATGTGGGAACTATCCATGCCTTGTATTGGACCCTTTTATTTCTTGAGCCAGAATTTGAATTTAACTTTTCGGTCGAAATAGAGTGGAATGATGGGTTTACCTCCTCTTTTTGAAATTTATGTGAAATGTTTGTGTAGGGAGGTGAAATGGATTTGTGTATTGCAATTGACCCTTCGGCTCAAAGCCTAGCAGCTTTTTAACCTTTGTCCCCCAAATAGGGGGGACTTTCAGGTTGTTTTCCAAGGCCAAGTAGCGCCTTGTAACGTTTGAAGGTCTGGTTCGGATCTTAATTTCAGTTGCACATGGAGAAGCCATGTGAATGCTTCTATTGGAAGTGTGTTACATATTTGAGCTGCTTGGTTTTTTGAGCAGTTTGGTTTTTTTTCATATTTGTACGTGATTGTCGTTCCAAAATCAAGCTCGCTCATAGGCATCTTGGCAAATCAAACTCGCTCATAGGCATCTCATGAACAAATAAAAATGCGTGAGACCATTGAGTTGAATTATTTGCAGAATTGCCACGCTAGTGTACAGAACCCATAGGCAAATGGACATGCGAAATGATACAATTTTCCAGAAGACAATTTTGTTCCAATGTCTCTTCCCCTGCTACCTCTCCCCTCAAATGGTATCATTATCATTGAAGTTCTTGCACGTAAAGCAACAAAAAATAAGCAGCGAATCAAGATCTCCATAACACCAAATGGTAGGTCCAACTCCAATATGTGGTTTCTTAGATCAACCTAATTCGGGACTTTAGGTGTTAAAAGTCACAGCTCAAGGCAAACAATTGATATGAACTGGATGTAGATAAAAGGCAATGACCAGAAAGCAGAATTATATAGTTGAGCCTAATTATCAAGATCGGAGGATTGGCAACCTTTTAAAATAGTATCTGTTAGAATATTGTCAGGCTTATGTTAGTCCCACATTGGCTAATTGAGTCATTGTAATAAGTATCTCATAATATAAATAAAGTCTGTGTGTGTTAGGGTTAATTAACACCCTATACACTTTTTATCATTCCAAACAACATAGTATCAGAGCATTGCTCCCACCACCTTCCGTCATTCATCTGCCACCATAATCACTCCTCCACCACCGTAATCAACCCACCCACCCACCGAAACAAAAAAAAAAAAAACCTACCAGCCGACATCATCATCATCATCATCATCATCTCCAAGTAGCCACCAACTGAAACCCTAAAACATCAACCTTCTACCTTCCAACGCTGCCTCCACCACTGTAGCACCGTGAACAGTGCAGTCCTCAAAACCCTAACCTATATCTCAAAGCCCAGTCTCATCTAATCCTTCGTCTGACTCCGGCAACCGTCCCTAACCTACGGCGAGCCTTCGCTGTCCTTCCCAGTCACCGGCGACCCTCGCCGGCCGTCACCCAGTCACCGGCAACCCTCGCCGGCCGTCACCCAGTCATCGGCGACCCTCGCCGGCCGTCCATCTGCTTCGACAACCACGTTTGTAGTTCGGCCTCTCTGTTTCGCAGCCTACCAGGTCTGAATCTTTTTCGAAATCACTTGCCGGACCTCGGAGTCCGTCCTACAACCCTCTGGTATCTCTGGCGACCTCTGAAATATGTCTCTGTTTTGCATTTTGTATCTCTGAACTCTGTCTCTACTGTGCTCTGTTTTAGACGACTTCAACACGCCCCAGATCTGTGAAATGGAAGTCCATGGTCAAATCTTTTGTTTAATTGCACTTCCAGTCCCTGCAGTTTAGGTTCCTTGCAGTTTTGACTGTAGATTGGCTTATGACTATTGATTTAGTTGGTTCTATTCTGTAGGATTTCTATTGGTTGTGTTCTGGTTATTTACTAGTTATTGGTTGTTGCTACTACATTGTTCGGTAAAATGTCTAAGGAGAAAACAGGTTCAGGCCCTCTTTCTACAGTTGTTGGTACTATTTCTGGTTCTAATTCTACTGGTATTGGTAGTCTTTTTAGTGGCTCTCGGTCTCGTGAGCGGCACTCTATTACCTCCACACCATTAAATGGGGGCAATTATGTTCTTTGGGCTAAAGCTGTTGAGGTGTATTATATGGGTCAGTCGGAGGACTCTTATTTGACTGGTGAGCCCCCTGCTATAGATGCACCCACATATGGGGCCTGGAAACCTGTTGATGCCCGTATTCGTTCAGAATTATGGAATAGTATGACGGAACAGGTTGCCAGTACGCTAATGTTCTGTGATACAGCTAGAGAGGTGTGGACACAGGCAAAAGAGTTGTATTCAGGTGTTGACAATCTCCGTCGTACGTATGATCTTCATCAGTCTTTCTTTAATATATCTCAGGGTGATGATTCTTTTGAGGAGTATTATGCTAAGTTCCTGCGTATTTGTAATGAGTTGGACATCTGTGAGCCACTTTCTGCTGATATTCGGGTTATACGGCGCCAGCGTGACCGCATGAGGGTTACTCATTTTTTATCTGGTGCATCATCCACTTTCAGACCTGTGGGTAATCAGATTTTGGGGGATCGTGACTTACCTCCTCTCAGCGAGGTATTTAGTCGTCTCCGGCAGTCATCGTCTATTTCTGGTACACCGGCTCCTGACCGTTCTGCTTTGACTTCCACTGTTTCTGATAGCTCTGTGTTCTCAGTCAGCCGTGGCCGTGGTCGTGGCCGTGATTCTGGGTTTCGAGGTCGTGGTCGCGATTTTGGGATGAATGGCCGTGGTTCTAGTGGCCGTACAGACACTGTTATTGGTGGTTGAGGTGATCGTACATTTAGTCGTGGTGGCCGCGTGACAGTGGGAGGCCGCGGTCGTGGCCGTGGTGCTCGGTTGTGTACTTACTGTGGGGGGACCAATCATTGGGTGGACACATGTTATGAGTTGTATGGCTTCCCTCAGGCTCATCAGGCCACTGTCTCTGAGGATACTGGACAGTTTGCTCAATCTTCTGCTGATAGTGTGGTTGTTTCAGCTGATGAGTAACAGCGCTTATTGTCATTTCAGACAGCACCAGGATCTTCCACTGCTACGCTTGCTCAGACCGGTCCATCTCGTGCTTGTGTTGCTTCCTCTTCTTCCTTTCCTTGGGTTATTGACTCGGGAGCTACAGATCATATGACTGGTACACCTGCTTTCCTTTGTGATCGACAGCCAGTTGGTAGATCATCTCATGTTACCTTAGCTGATGGATCTACCACTGCTGTTACTGGTTTGGGTTCAGTTCATGTCTCTTCCTCTCTTACATTGACATCTGTGTTACATGTTCCTCGTTTTCCATTTAATCTTATGTCTGTGAGTCGTCTTACAAAATCTTTGAATTGTTCCGTTACATTTCTTCCTCATGGTTGTGTTTTTCAGGATCTCACGACGGGGAAGAAGATTGGTGGGGGCATTGAGCGAGGTGGCCTATATTACTTGACAGTGTCCCAACCCGTTGCCCTTCAGGCATCAGAGTCTCCATATCAACAGCACTGTCGTCTTGGTCATCCCTCTCTTCAGAGTTTGAAGCGTCTTGTGCCCTCGTGTCGTTCCATTAATAAGTTGGTTTGTGAAGTCTGTGAGTTTAGTAAACATCGTCGGGTCAGTTTTTATCCTAGGGTTGAGCGTCGTGCGTCACGTCCTTTCCAGTTAGTTCATTCAGACATTTGGGGGCCTATTCATGTGCCCAGTATTTCTGATTTTCAGTATTATGTTATATTTGTGGATGATTTTTCTCGTATCACATATCTTTATCTAATGAAAGAGCGATTTGAATTGAAATCTGTTTTTAAATCTTTTTACATGGAGATTAAGAATCAGTTTGATACCTGCATTAAGATATTTCGTTCAGATAATGCCCGTGAATATTTTCATAGTTCACTATCTCAATTTTTTGCTGATCATGGCATTATTCACCAATCGTCGTGTTCTCGGACTCCACAACAAAATGGAGTTGCTGAGCGCAAGATTCGGCACTTGTCTGAGGTTATGCGTGCCTTACTATTTCAAATGCAGGTTCCTAAGTCATATTGGAGTGATGCTGTCCTCACTGCCTGTTACTTAGTCAATCGCATGCCCTCTACGGTTCTAGGTGGTCAGGTTCCCCATACGGTCTTATTTCCCGATCGGCCTCTCCATTCATTACCCCCTCGAGTTTTTGGGTGCACCTGCTATGTCCATGCTCTTGACCCTGATAGGAGTAAACTTGATCCTCGGTCTTTTCGGTGTATTTTTCTGGGATACTCACACACCCAGAAAGGGTATCGATGTTACTCTCCTACTTTAAGTCACCACTTTGTCTGTGCTGATGTCACGTTCAATGAGTCTTTGCCATATTATTCGGATCCTGTTACTGCCAATGATCTCCCTACCCTAGAGTCTGTGTTACCTATGGTTGTTCCAACCAGCACTGTTCTACCAAACCCTTTGCAGGTCTATGTTCGGCGTTCCCACGCACCGACACCACCCCAGCCTCCAGCACTAACCCAGTCTCCACCTACAGAGCCCTCCCAGCCTGCCGAACCATCTTCGCCAGCACCTCCGTCTTCCCCCCCGTCGCCAGATCCGCCTGCTCCTCGCTATCCGACTCGTGAGAATCGCCACCCACCGGTAAAATATGGTTTTTCTAATTGTTCTCGCATTTCTCATCCTCTTTCTCAGGTTCTCTCATATGATCATCTCTCTCCATCTCTCCGTGCTTTCACTACTACTGTTTCCTCTGTTTTTGTTCCTAACACTGTTCAGGAAGCATTATCACGGTCTGAGTGGCGGAAAGCTATGGAAGATGAAATGTCTGCTCTTCATAATAATGGCACGTGGGAGCTGGTTACTCTTCCTGCTGGTCAAACTACTGTCGGTTGTCGTTGGGTCTATACTGTTAAGTACCTTCCTGATGGCACTGTTGAGCGCCACAAAGCTCGTCTGGTTGCGAAAGGGTACACCCAGACTTATGGTGTTGATTATTCAGAAACGTTCTCTCCCGTTGCCAAGCTTGGTTCTGTGCGCATTTTTATTTCTCTTGCTGCCAATCTTGGTTGGCCGTTGTTCCAGCTCGACGTCAAAAATGCCTTTCTCCATGGCGATCTCCAGGAGGAAGTCTACATGGAGCAACCACCTGGGTTCGTTGCTCAGGGGGAGCGTCATAAGGTATGTCATCTTCGCAAAGCACTCTATGGACTTAAGCAATCTCCTAGAGCATGGTTTAGCAAGTTTAGTGATGCAGTTATGAGATTTGGCATGTGTCGAAGTCAGTCAGACCACTCTGTATTCTCCTTTATGTCGGCTCGAGGGAAAGTATTGCTCATTGTTTATGTAGATGACATTATTATCACCGGAGATGATCAAAAAGGGATTGATGAGTTGAAACAGTTCTTACATAGTCAGTTCCACACTAAAGACTTGGGTAAGCTGCGATATTTCTTGGGTATTGAGGTAGCAAGGTCCAAGGATGGGATCAATCTGTCCCAGAGGAAATATGTGTTGGATATTCTAGAGGAGACAGGTTTATTGGGAGCTAGACCAGTGGAGACTCCAATGGATCCTAATGTGAAACTCTGCATTGATCAGGGGGAGGTATTTCCTCATCCAGACCGGTATCGTCGATTGGTTGGTAAATTAAATTATCTTACCAATACGAGTCCTGATATCTCATTTGCTGTTAGTGTGGTGAGTCAATTTATGTCTGCTCCTCGTCTTCCACATTGGGAAGCTTGTATTCGCATTGTTAAGTACCTTAAAACTCATCCTGGACGCGGTTTGTTTTACCGTTCTAATGGTCATTTTCGTGTTGAGGCATTTACGGATGCAGATTAGGCAGGGTCACCTTCTGACAGACGTTCAACAACTGGTTACTGTACGTTTGTTGATGGCAACCTAGTTACTTGGAAGAGTAAGAAGCAAACTGTTGTTGCAAGATCTAGTGCAGAGGCAGAGTATCGTGCTATGGCTCATACCACATGTGAGATTGTTTGGCTGAGATCATTTCTTAAGGAGCTGGGATTTCAGGTGCAGTTACCCATTCCTATGTATTGCGACAATCAGGCAGCAATACATATTTCCTCAAACCCGGTGTTTCATGAGAGAACCAAACATATTGAGGTAGATTGTCACATTGTTCGAGAGAAGGTTGACAATGGTGTATTGGTTACGCCCTTTGTGTCCACATGAGCTCAGATCGCAGATATTTTTACCAAATCACTGTTTAAACCTCGTTTAGAATTCTTATGTAACAAGCTGGGACTTTGTGATATTTACTCTCCAGGTTGAGGGAGAGTGTTAGAATATTGTCAGGCTTATATTAGTCCCACATTGGCTAATTGAGTCATTGTAATAAGTATCTCATAATATAAATAAAGTCTGTGTGTGTTAGGATTAATTAACACCCTATACACTTTTTATCATTCCAAACAACAGTATCTTCCCAGAAAAGTTCTTGGCATTTCAACTTAATTAGTATCTTCCTAGTAAAGTTTGTAGGGGAAGGTTACAACCTTCTAAATTTACACGTTTAAATTGGCTCTGTGGGAACTGATATGTTGGGAGACCAAGACCGCAACAAGCAGCTCAAACTTCAGTTACATGAGCTTTATCGTTCACATCCGGAGTTTGTCCTTCCCACAGCTCTAGTAGCTCCTTCCTCATCCAAGAGACGACGATTATTGGTCCCAAGGTAGACGGCACCTATATAAATCAGAAAGGACAAATGGGGATATCATTACTGGGAAAGTGATAGGAAAGCGCTAATTTACTACTCCTAACAGTAGCTAGTTGTTTCTGAAAAGCACTGGGATGAAGTCTGTACTGCCATCGTTTCACACTATAAATGATAAATGAGAACAAAATAGTTAGTAAAAGGACAGCAAAGAAACACTGATTCTTTAGGAGGTTGGATCTTGGTTTTCTTGAGGGATTAGGGCAGGTAAAAGAACAGTTAAGAGATTCTTCATTGAATAGAAAACCATAATGAAGTATTATCCATTACCTTCCAGGCATCACAAATCCCTCCCTAAATCCATAATCTAAACAGAGCCTTCATGAAATTTCAAATTGGCACTAGTCCAAACACATAACCCACCCTTACCCCTCCCTTCTATAGTCCTAGCATCACATTCTAGACCAGCTCCTGGTTTCCAACTCTTCGCTGCCCAAAAGTAGAATTTTTTGCCACAAGTTCACGAAGACATGGAATTTGGCTTTCTCATTCATACAAAACAGAGGTGCCAACATGACTCTGTTAGGTTGTGTTTGAATGGTAAAGTCAGGACCCTGTCTCCCGCACACAGCAGTGCAAAACATGTTCACTCAAGCCCAAGGAAAAGGAGACACATCCGTCTCAACCTTTCCCCCTGGATTGAACCCCGCCAAACCAGGTAAGAAAGATGGATAACTAAAAAGTTCCTAGCAAATCAAAATCCATGATGTCAATTTAAGGGAAATCGTTCCCATCTCATGAACTCCGGGAAGAGGAAATAAGTAAAATCCCATGTGTTGAGCATATAGCTATAGCTAACGTTTCTGCTTTGCTGGACCCTGTCTCCCGCACACAGCAGTGCAAAACATGTTCGTCCAAGCCCAAGCAAATTTTCAGGAACCCTGAATTCGAAAATTTTCCACTTGGTGCATAAAATAAAAATGCTCTGTCATCAGTAATAACATACCAGATATAGAAGTGCTGGTTGGGGAGTGCAAAACATGTTCGTCCAAGCCCAAGCAAATTTTCAGGAACCCTGAATTCGAAAATTTTCCACTTGGTGCATAAAATAAAAATGCTCTGTCATCAGTAATAACATACCAGATATAGAAGTGCTGGTTGGGGTGAGCGAGTCAAAATGCCAGCTGCTAGAGCAGTTACCAATCCGACCCCATATCCAGAAGTGGCATACCAAATGTATTTCTGCCCCTTGGACGAAGCTAAATCCAAAGGCTTCACTGAATCCCTGCTCTTTCTATGATCAAAACACAGAACTAAGGCCAAAAGCATAGCAGGAATGGCCTGCAAAACCAACACAATCACGTAACCTCAGAGAATAATCTAATCAGCACAAGAAAGCCGCAACTCCAATTCCCCACCCCCAACACCAGGAAAAAAAGGAAGCAAGAAAGGAAAGAAAAAGAAAAACAAAGACGACGGGAAAGAAGTGACAACTTATTGCACATTTTATTAGGCATAGAGTGGCAAAATATAGTTGGGAAGTAAAACAAAGCATTCCAAAAGAGAAAGATAGGACTTGGTTAGGATCACCTCAGTTGATTGCAGTCAGGGAAAAAATATTGCCAAAAAGTTGACATTCTTCAAGGTAGGTGCAAATAAGTGAGAAGTGTCCTCAAGCAATACCGATAAGGCAATAATTCAAAATAAGAAACAGAAGGTTATGCACTTTTTGAACTTTTGAGCCAACTGATACTGATTAGGAATCCCTTCCCAAGGGAGAGAAGAATAAAGGATGAATGACGAAACTATAAAGCAAGCACAAGAGCATTACAAAACATACTTGTTATACCAAACTTGGAAAACCTCCCATGCACCCACCACCCGCCATCATGTACATAAAACAGTTAGCATGACAGTCACAGAAGGTAACCCAAATTATTCCAGGAACACAAGAAGAACGCAGTAAATTTTATAGCTGCCATCTCTTGATTGTAAATACCCAAAGGAACAACACAGCTGAATCAAGTAAATGGATATGCTAGATTCTTAATTCATTATCATCCTAAAATAGCAGACAATAACCTTGATCATTGTTGAAATTTACTTGCTGAGAACTTAATGGAAAAATCAAACACCAACACCACTGCCCTTTAGTTTGAGTGAACAACATCTCCAGCTTCTATAATTGGAGATAATCACATAAGATAACGTATTAACCACATAGAAAAGATGTTTTACCATGTCACCAAGACCAAGCATCATAAAATCTGCAGCACTACCTCCAGGAGTCACTCCACCAAATAAATTTCTAGGGAAGACAATTTTAACTGGCAACTCCAGTTTTTTGGTTATCAGTTGTAATCCAGGAAGATTCAAACTATAAGCCACAGTATGAACAGGATTAGATGCTTGTTGCGTTGCTACGGAGACCATAACATTTGCACCGAAAAACCTCTCTGAAAAGAATACCCAGAATATGTCGTAGACAAACAAACAACCAAGGAGCATTGCACAAACTTTTATGTTAGGAAGTCGCACATGGCTCACAAGCGCGATACAGAGAGAAATTCCCAACAAGTTGTTTAATATCCAGTGTCCAGAAACAAGCCAGGCTGCAACAGTACCAGAGCATAGCAACAATAAAAGCCCCTGGATCCGGGTAAATGGCTTGGAACAACATCGCGACACAAAAGGGTCAGTCAAACCAAACTGTGATTTGATATGGGCAATGTAAGGTGATAAGCAGAAGTAAAGGGATGATGCAGCAGCAACAGCAGTGAAAGCAGTGAGGAGTTGTGAGACAGAAGAGAAGAGATAGAACATCATTAGCAGGCTGCAAGAGCTCATTACAGGGATCATCAGTGCTTGGGATCTATCCAAAGTAATAGAGGCTTCTGATAAATCACGGTTTCGCTCCATTTCTTTCCCATAATTTAGGGCTCGAAAAGCAGATCCAAATGTCACAGCTACTGCGGTGAGCATAAGAGTTAATGGAGCTGGCTCCAACAGATATGCAAGCTTCCATAGGGGCTCCATAAATAAGTAGAAATATTACTTTTCTGGAATTTGTAGCTCAACTCAACTCTCGCAAATATGCCAGCGTGTGTTTGATCACTTAAGACCCCTTAGAATTCTTATGAAGACTTAACCAGAGAGATACACGCAACCTGCAAAAATATTATCTAAAATGGGATGATAATGTGCTCAAGAATTTGAGATGATAATCTTCATATTAACTCAACTAACTGAAAGGAAGCTAGGCAAAGAAGGAGTCAAAACCCATTTAAATATTTGATTATTTTGCTTCAACTTGCAACCACAAGTGTTGCTGCAAAGTTTTTCCCAGACAAGAAATTAAATAATTAGACGTACAATACAACTTTTCGAGATTCAACCAGTGTAACCATATTTTTTAGGAGGCTTCAAAACACAATACACTTGAGAAAAGGGACCTCAGACTGAAAGAAAACGTGAAACACCGAGGATAACCTTCATTTGGATTGTCGCTCTGCGTTTCAGAAATTGAGTGAAGAACAAGTTTCAGGTTACACTGAAAATCGTTTTTATTTTCAATTTCCTTTAGTCAGCACTAAGAATTAAGATGACCTAAAACAACATATTCCGAACAAAATCACATTTTCCATAAAATGCTTTCTACAAATTAACTTCCAAAAATTAAGGCCAAACCCCTCATATCTCTCCAGGGTACTTTCAACCAACCATCTTAATCACACGCACGATACATGACCAAACCAAACCGAGCCCACGATACATATCTTCCCAATTTGTTCCAAGTAAAAAATCCGTCCTTTCATGCAAGAAAAAAAGAAAAAAGAAACTTCTTTTGACCTAAAATATCTTCACTCGATTCAAACACCACATTCAAACAAAACCCAACAATAACATCCCGATCCAAGTCAATGGCAGAACAAAAGTCCACACATTCAACTTAAGCCCCCTAGGGTTCAAGATACATAAACACGATAAGAAAGTAATCATTTTTACTAATGAGCTACAATAGTTGGATAAGCATCGAGATAACGATCTATTAATTTCACATTAGATAGGGATGATAATGTGAAACATAAAGATCAGACTTTTCGGGGTCACCGGTGTAAGAAATTAGGGTTTTTCTGCAAGAAATACTTACTTTGGACTTGATAGAGCTCGTGACAGTAAAATCCGTCCTCACTCTCTCTCTCTCTCTCTTATCTACTTGCAAAGGGGGCCTGTTTCTCGAGAGAGAGAGGTAAACCAGAAGGCGAAGCGACGTTATGCTCGATTTTGCACTTTGGCCCCAACAATTGTCATAATCACAAATTTGGTACTATTGTCTTCCATTTTTTTTACCAAGGGATTAGTGTACTATATACTTGTAGCATCCACAGTGGATTAATCAAAATTGGATAATCAAAAGTTGCTACATCACCTTTTGATTATCCATTGCTAAGGTTAGCAATATAGATGTCCGCATTGGCATAATTAATATTGAATAATCAAAACTTGCCACATCACTTTTTTAACCTGTAAAAATTTAAAAATTGTCACCATATAAAACAATTTTTTTTAAAAATAATTTTCAAACTAATAAAACAGGTTATTAGAAATAGAAAATAATTTTCTGGAAACTTTTATTTTGAAAAAGCACTTTTTCGAAAAAACAGTTTTTGAGAAAAGAAAGTTTTTTTTTTTTAAATAACAGTTTTTGGAATTAAAAAAATTGTTTTTGAAAAATAGTTAAACTGTTTTTGCAAAAAAAAACTTGTTTTAAAAATGTTTTTCTTAGAAACATTGTTGAGAGAAAGAGAGTGTGTGTGTGTGTGTTTTTTATTGGCAAAAGGTTGCTAGTTTTGATTATCCAATGGCCAAAATTTGATGAGTTGCTAAGAGCTTGTTAAGTTTGGTTATGCTACTGTGAGCACTTTTTTGAGGAAACATTGCTAACTTTAACAACCTTATGGTTTTTGATTATTCCACTGTGGATGTTCTTAGGTGGTGTTTCAGTTTATGGGAAAACCTTCTTTTTGAAAAAGAATGTAATTTTAAGCTAAAAAATTATGTGTTTACGCAAATAATTTTCCTACCAATATGGATCTAATTTGATAGATCTCATTAAGATCTTTTAAATGGTGCAAAAAAATTAAAAAATTATTTTTTATTTTCGTTATATTTGATTTTAAAATTACATTCTTTTTATAAAAAAAAAAAATTTTGGGAGAAAACGGAACGGGGCCTTATAATGGGCCAGGCCTGAACATCCCATTTGGTGGTATATGAGGTTCCGAAAACGTTGAAAGCCCAAAACTCGGGAAAAAGGCAACTTTGGAGCACGAAAAATGTCACCATCAATCAATTCTTTGGTTTTCTTCCTAAACGTTATCGAAAGTGATTCCAGAGTATACAAAAATGGGCCTTCTCTTTCACTTGGGAGATCTATCTATTGATAAATCAGCCAAACCTACAATCACACAACACGTGAAGGAACAATCAAGAGACGAAACAAAAATCGCAAGTCACGTGGATCTTTACTCTCTCGCACCAATTCCCACTACGTATCAAAGAAATATAATAGAGTACAAGTTACATCGTTGGATTTATCGAGTATTCAAAATTCAGACCCCGTTCGTTTTGGGATTTTAGATTTGTAGGTAATAAGTAAAGAGAAATAAAGTAATGATCGAAGGAAAATAGGATAATAATTAAAATCTAAAATTCTTAAACGAACGGGGTCTCAAGATTTATAACCCTGTATAGTTAGCAAAACGCAACTCATAGTCTCATATCGAACCCGGCTTCACAAGCGTAACAAAATCATCTGTACCAATTATGCCTGAGTGCTGAGAAAACAATGGATAAATAAAGAAACTAACACGAAAACTACTTTAATCGAAAAAGCTAGTTCTCTTAGGCCCCGTTCAGTTACCAGGAAAGTACAGGAAATGATGGGAAAATCAACTTTCTCATAACTTTAGTAGTGTTCAGTTGGCTGGAAAGTAGTGGGAAACATGTTTTTAAGTTTTCCTGCAAGATTTTCTTTCTTGCAAAAGTGATCCGGCCAAAAGCATAGGATTTTGTGTCACGGGAAAAGTTTTATCCATTGTGGGGCCAAAATAATTGGTGGGTAAGAAAAAAAGTGAATGACGCCAATAACAAAAAAATACAAATTAGGTTCTTAGAAAGACACTTCGAGATTTACGTGAGCAATAATAATTTCGACGACTATGGTGCTTTCTGAGATAATTATTGTGGAAAAAGATTGGTAGTTTATTTTTTTTGGAAGTATTTATTTATCTTGTCATTTGTAACGCCCCTAATTTCTGGGTACGTTAAAAGGACAATTTTTATTGATAAAACTGAGTAGAGTCTGACTCATTATTACATCATAACTCTCACAAGAGTTCATTAATTACACAAGAGAGGGAAACTAGGGTTCCTAACTACAGCTCTGCCTGCTCCTCCATCCTAGCCAGCTCTTCTGCTCCAAATGCCTCCAAGGTGTACAGCTCACCTTGATCATCTACAGAGTCTGACACATTATACCAGCGTCGCCACCGATATAATATGTCAGGGTCACCAAAGGTAACACCATGAACTACAAAAGCTCAGCAGAATAATCCCATACCCGCTAACCCATAACTTACACAAAACAAGTCATACAGATAACGCTATCTACACAGTACATGCTTATCAAATAAAACAGTTAACAATGACACATCTACATTCATTATTAACTATCGTTGGTGTCCGTAACATCAGAGTTTCTCCTACGCAACGTTTCGTAGACCGTGTCATCATTTTCGCTTTTCATTTACCAAATCAACATTTCGAAAAGTATTTTAACACACCCAACCTCGGTTCCGCCGTTCCGGGTTCCCGAGTATCCTCACAATGGTTCCGCCGCACCGGGTTCCCATTGGCACACAAAAACATTGAATTTGGCATTGGCTCCTCTCCACGGATAACCAATCCACAATTCAAAACCCTCGGTTCCGCCGCTCCGGGTTCCCGAGTATCCTCATCATGGTTCCGCCGCTCCGGGTTCCCATGGGAGATTTTTGAAAATCATTAAAACAATTGTGTTGGCTCCTCTCCACGGATAACCAAACCACAACTCAACCCTCGGTTCCGCCGCTCCGGGTTCCCGAGTATCCCCACAATGATTCCGCCGCTCCGGATTCTCATTGGGTTTTTCGAAAATCATTTAAACAATTGCGTTGGCTCCTTTCCATGGATAACCAAACCACAATTCATCCCTCGGTTCCGCCGCTCCGGGTTCCCGAGTATCCCCACAATGATTCCGCCGCTCCGGGTTCTCATTGGATTTTTCACAAATCTTTCTTTACACACGCATACCACACAATGGGCAAGTCCGGCCACATTGCGGTTTCAAAACTTTTTCTCCTTTTCAAAACACACACGACTTACATAGTGACTCCCACATTGGTCATTGTGTAATTTCAAAAATATTTTACCAAGTCATACCTTTAATCACCCTAGGTGCCATGTTTCTAACTTTCTCGATTTTCCGTGTATCGTTTTCATACTTAGACTCCGCGGTATGACTTTTTCACATAAGTAGCAAATTCATTTATTTTGAAATCTTAAAACTAAACTAGCAAGATCATCCAACTCTATATTATTTAGCATGCTCATTTTATCCTTTATTTCACATAATCATACTCAAGCAATTAACATACAATCTAAGGCATAGTGTCACATGGACGGACACCTTTGGAGTGGAAAACCACTTATGCCTTATCGCATATCAAGACAAGTAAATCTAATAATCCTATATTCATGCTCATACTTCCATTAAAAAAAAAGTTACTAACTACCATGCATTGGATCATAAAAGTAAATACTACTCCCTCCGTCCCTTTTTAAATGTCCTACTTCGTAACTCCAACTTATTAAAAAAACATCATCATTATACCTTTCACATCAACTATTTCTTCCATTTTCCCTACTTACCTATCATCATTACACTTTTACTCACTAACTTTTCAAAATGGAATCTACTTTTAGAGACAAAATAGACAATTCACCAACTTTTACCCACTAACTTTACAAAATGGACACTTATTAAGGGACAGCCCAAAATGGAATACTGGACTGTAATAAAGGGACGGAGGGAGTATCTATCTTTCTTTTTTTTTTTTTTTTGTTTAACGGATAAGGAAATTTACTACGTATACTTAGAGTAAGTAAGTAGAGATATTCTACCTTCTTTCTTGGCGGTGGGTACGGCTACGGAAAAAAGTAAGTTCGTCGGGCGGAGTAACTTCCTACGGTGGCTTCCGGTAGCTTCGAAAGAGAAAGGTTTCTCTCGAAACTAATTCTTGACTAACTTTCTAATTTTTATGGATCGAAGGGTGGTTGTGTGGTGGTTTGGTGGCGGCCTAGGATGAGTTTCTTGAGGAGCTTTAGAAAAAACTCAAGAACTTAAGAACAAAGCAAGAACATGGTAAGAACACAAGACTTTCTTAGAGAGAGAAGTTGAATGGGTGAAGGTGTGAGTTGAATGGCCAATGTGGGGTGCTATTTATAGCAAAACTTGGCTTTTTATCCAATGGATAAATTTTTCCCTAACAATTATTGACCAAGGGGTAATTTTGAAAGGCATGGCTTGGAAAGAGCTTGCTTGTAAGAAAGATCAAAATCATTGGCTAGGTTATGTTTAAAGTTGGCTAGAAAATGGGTTGGCAAATGGGGTTTAGGCTTAAGGCTATTAGGTTGCTTGCTTGAGTGACCAAACACAAGCACACACTTCACTCTCTTTCTCTCCCATTTGGCCGGCCTCCCCCTCTCTCTTTTTCTCTCATCTTTTGCTCCATGGTCTTGTCATTTCATGCTTGAAAGCATGCCAAGCAATGTCACTCCCATTTTAGGCCAAGTCTTAGGTTATCATGAGGGGTTTTATGGCTTGTCTTTTCCTAGAAAAGCCTTGCTTGCAAGAAGAACAAAAAAGAAAGACTAGAAATGGGTTGTAAAGGTTGTACTTTGGTTGAGTGTGAAGTTGGTTGAAGCAAAAGTATTATAGGTTACTTGTGTGAGTGACCAAAGACACACACACACACCACACTCCCTCTCTCACTCTCTCGGCCTCCCCCTCTCTCTCTCCTCACAGCTCTCTCTCTCTCTCTCTTAGGACAAAGTACATATATATATATGCTTATATGGAAAGTCTAGGAAGGATCATGGACTATCAAGTGACCTTTCAATGAAAAGTAGATGGTTAATACTTTCCCTAGAAAGCATACATGTGCTTGGAGCATCTAGGAAAGTAACTAAATTAGGGTTAGGGTTATTTAGTCTAGGATGGCATGCATGGCAAGGCTATGGTTGCTTCTCTTTGAAGCAAAATGATAAGATAAGGCCATGACTAATTTTTATTACCCAAGGGGTAAAATTTCCCCTAACAATTATTACCCAAAGGTCAAGGAAAAAAAAATGACTCATATGGCTTGAAATGATAAAACATAAGGTAAAATGATTACTTCTAATGGCCTAATGGTTCAATTAGGGTTTAGGAAGGTTCACAAGGTCCAAAGAGGGTTAAGAATGCTCATTTAGGGTTAGGAGAAAGTAATTAGGTGAAATGGTAGCTCGGTTTGCTAACTAATCGGTTAAAAACTAACTATACTTGCCATGTAGGATTTCTAGCCAAGAAATAAAATTTTAAGACCTTATTTCAAATACTAGGAAAATATCCAAGTGCTTTTATAAGCATACTTTTCTTTAGAAAATAACTATATTGTCTAATGCGAAAAGTTATAATTTTAAAAGTTTCAAATCTAATTATGACGGATTATTAGAAATTAAAAGGATATTTTAAAAGCAATCCAAGTAATTAAAATAAAATTCAAATATTTAACGAAATTTTTATTTACCAAAAATCAGGGTCGTTACATCATTAGTCTTCAATTTTGTTTTGTACTAACTAATTTTCAGTGAGTTTTTGCATCGGCAACTAATCAAGCACGGTTGTTTAATATTTATTTATTTAGTTATCATCTACTTATTTTTTAAACTTTATTTGTATGCTTGATTATCAGAGAATGTTAATTTAAATGGGGAATTTGCATGACCATTTAGAATATAGCAAATTAAATAGGGAATTGCAAGTCGATTTTTTCATTTCATGTTAAGGCTTTGCATTAGATAAAATACATTTTTCGTATGTGTTAATTTTTGAAATATGATAGCCTATTATTTAGCTCTCAAAGTTACTTTTATTTAAAATTAGCCATGAAAATAAAAATAAAGAAGTTTTTCATAAGTGTCTTTTCCCGGCAAATGAACCACTAAACTTTAGTTTTCCTGCAAATTAAAAAAAAAACTGTCAAATGAATACTCACAAGAAAATAGATTTCTTTTTCCTTTATTTCACTTGACTTAACTTTTCCTGAGAATAACTTTCCGGTACAGCATTCCTGGCAACTGAACGGAGTCTTAGGCTCTCTTAAATCCAAAAATCCAAAGGAAAATGATTCCCATACTTCCTTTTTAGCCATTTACATTATCTTTTTTGTTTTTATCCACATGAATTTACAATATTGTCCTTGCATGTGTGAAGAAGTGTATTGAAAAAGGCCAAGATAGTAAATTCAAGTGGATAAAGACAAAAAAAAATAGTGTGAATTGTAAAAATGGAGTGTGGGTATCAATTCCCAAACCCAAATAGCTTTCTTTTTTTTTTCCTTTTGATAACCAAGTGTCTAGACAGCTTTCACGCACCTTGATTAATTTTAGGGACCAACTGCACATAGTGGCACAAAATTTGTGCTCAAAGTATGTGTAGTTAGACTTCCAGGGGGCAGGGTTTCTCTGTGGAGAAGACACTCGCATACTTTCTGTACACATAAAAATCAAACACTCTTAATACTATAATTATGTTATTTTGGGGTTGTTTATAGTCAATTGGGTCCATAGCTCAGTGGTAGAGCATTTGACTGCAGATCAAGAGGTCACCGGTTCGAACCCGGTTGGGCCCTTTTTTTATTTGTTTTTGCGTTCTTTCCAATACTTGGAGTTGGATGTAATTATGGAGTATCTGTAAAACTAGTAGTAATCGTAACCAAGTGGGGTGGGTCATAAAATAATTATTATGTCAATTATAGTCCTTAATTGCGGTGGATAGAATCATTATCCGTAGCAGATGGTCAATATTTTGGAATGCCTTTTCAATAACTCATGAAAGGGTACCAAAAGCAACATGGGATTGCCTGCAGATTATTTATTTTGTCTTATAAGAGTGCCAATAATCTTTAGTAGGGGCTCAAGGTTTGACTTCCATGTTAGTGACAATTTTTCTTTTTGAGATCATTGAAAAGCTCACCAGAAATTGGTCGAGGAGGCCCCGTTCCGAAATGCAAAATAAGTACTTATTTTTTAAGAAGGCAATTTCAAGCTAAAAAATGATAAGCTTATAAAAATATAAAAATATGCATTATGGATCTTGTTTGAAAGTTCTCATTGAGATCTTTAATACAGTGCAAAAAAAATCGAAAATATTATTTTTCATTTACATTATTTTTGAGTTTAAAAATGTGAAATAAATACTTATTTTTTAAGAAAGTGGTCTGGAACGGGCTTAGTAGAATCAAAATCCTTTCCTCTAATGACCTCTCACGTGGTCCTTCATATGACCCAAAATGAAATGTACCACGGTTTTTCTATTAGGATAGATTGTTCATTTTTGTAGGTCTCGATGCATTTTATTGTCCTTGCAAAAGTCTAGGTTGTGAATAAGAGTCATCATTTAGCCTGAAGGCCCGTGGCCCGCTCGGCCCATCCGGCTTTTACCCGGCCCGCAAAAAAGAAAAAGCCCGGTCGGCCCGGCCCGTGGGCGGGCTTGGGTAGTGACTTGGCGGGCTGGGCCAGCCCGGCCTGTCCGATGATGACCCTTAGTTGTGAATTTGTATTTTTATGAAGCAAACTTTCACAAGAGAAATATACAATCAAATTATGCTCATTTACTTATATTTGGACAAATATGATTCGACTAAGCTTTTGTGACGTTAGATTGATAATTTGCTCGTTTACTTATCTTTGGACAAATATGATTCGACTAAGCATTTGTGACATTTGATTGATCTAATTTAGAAGATGAACACATTGACCGTAATGAGTCCTATAATGAATCACATATGAGAGAGTCTGAGACCTCGTAAGTGATAATTACTAATTAGAGAATCTTGATTTTTGCTCGTAAATTGGTCTGTACCCACAATTTAAAAAATATCCTCGGACGCACAATTATCACATAAAAATCATATTATAGGCAGTTGGTTTTTATCCTAGATGGGTCGGTCAATCTTCTCTCAATCCTCGCACTTATGAATTTTTAGTTATTTTAGAGGTTTTTTAGAGAAGCTTTCAAGTTTGCTCCGCCGCCCGAGCCCCACGTTATGTGATAAGTTACATCACTTGTAACAAACATCACCGTGATCTTAGGTCCACCAGCAGCTAGCCGTCCTCACCATCTGTTAGGTAATGGGCCCCGCAAACACAGACCAATTTTCTCCATTTGAGGTCCATCCGCTGGTTGGTTTTGCTGCTTGTCTCACACACTCTCTCTCTATTTTTCCTGCTTCTTCAGCAGTACCTTTAGCTCTTGTTCGTAATTTTTTTTTATTTATGCTCGTGTTTTCAATTCTCATTCTCGCAAGTTGTAACCGATTGAAATTAAATGTTTTTGGGAGAAACTTTTGCGCTTGCACTCCCGCTCATTCGCACTAGCCCGCGATTAAGTGACTAATAAGCTCCTTCCCCCACAAATCATCCTCAATTAACTCAAGGGGCTCGCCGCAGCTGCTAACTGGTGCATGCCAAGTGCCAACCACTCTGCCCATCTCTCTCTCTCTCAAGCAGTCTCTTCCTCATCTATCTAAGCACCTGGTTTCGAAATCTTCACAATATCGGTATTCTTTTGCAAATACACTGCATCTCTTCGTAAACGAAAAATCTCCGCAAAGAGAATTGAACTATTCATTCATTCTTTTGCGAACACATTCATCGGACTTTCGCCTTTGTCCAATCTATTCGATTTCATTCATTTTTTTACAAATACAAGTCAAGTAGGCTATAAGTCTCTGTCATGATGGAGAATTGAAACAGAATCTCTGTTTCGATTCGATATTTTTTTTGAGATTTTCAAAATCCTCCTGAAAATGAAAGTGCACAAGATAGTTTCTTTTAGCATGATATTGCTAACGTGCGCGCCGTGGTGCATTTTCTCGGAGGAGCGGCTTCTTGTGAACATGAATCTGGTTCGAAACGCTTCGGCTCTCGGAGCATGTAAGCCTTCCATATATGGAGATTGGAGACACATATCATCTATTTTGTTTTCCATTTTATTTTGCGAATTTTGAAATTTGGAAATCACAATAATGTTTTGAATATCATATTCGCAGATTGCTTGGATGGAAGTTTGCCGGCTTATCATCTCCACAGAGGATTCGGCGCCGGAGCACGCAACTGGCTTCTACAGTTCGAGGTAATAATTCTGCCACTTACGGTTTAGATAAGATAAGACAGTGAGCGACTACTTGTTTCCTAATCATCCAATCACTGAATGCCACGTCAGAAATGCATAAAGGTAATGAACGGCTTGTTATCCGTAATGGTATATTGGTATAGGAACGCACTTCCCGGACGAACCTGTATCTATATTCGGAACTGTTGAATGTATGTGAATTCACATATATTGAACGGCTTTAAACATAGTTGTAACCGGAATTGTGTTACATGATAGGAGACACTGGCTCATAATACGTCTGCATGTTTTGCTGATACACTAGATCAGGAGTAATTATTCAATGCTCGGGGGCACTTGGGCACCGTCAAAGTGCCCCAAAGTCATACAATAATTTTCCCTAGATCAGACACAAAGCTGGAAAAGTTTCGGTGGAGTGTGCCAGTGTGGGTCTGGTCGAAAGACTCGAAATAGGATTTGCCGCCTCAATAAAGAGTTTTTGGTCGCTTTCTGAACAACATTTTTGGGAAAATTTCTCAGTGGCGAGTAAGTACTACATGGTGCCCGTTCAGCGCATTCGAGCCGTTTATTGCATTTTTGAACGGCTAAAAGTGTATTAGACAGCCCGAACGTGCCGAACGGGTACCATGTGCGATATACCCACCCAGCACCGAGAAATTCCTCACATTTTTTACAGCCGTTTGAGTTTTGGATTTTGCTTTTGTTCAACTTTTTTAGTGCTAATATAATATAATATAAATAATAAAGCAAAATAGAAAAAGCATATCGCATGTTTAAGGAAAGTTGTCTTGGATTAGGATTTAGGAGTCCCACGATTAACAAATTACTCCTATCCAATTACGTATTTACGTGAAAGATCACATCGCGAGTTATTATGACAACAATTAATGGAGAGCAATAGAAGCACCTCATGTCGTCGTCAATCAACACAATGCGGATAAGATCTAGATGGTGTTCCCAAAACAGCCCAAACCCAAGATTCAGAAATAAGTGGTTGATACTTGAAAACCCCCACAATATATTATCCAATTATATTAATCGGTTCCGTCTTCGTATTGATTACTGAATTTGAGTTGGGGATAATGTAAACAGGGTGGTGGGTGGTGCAATGATATACAATCATGCTTGGTCAGAGCCAAAACCCGCCGCGGATCTACACGTTACATGAACAAGTTGGAGGTCTTCTCTGGAATTTTAAGCAACAATGCCTCTCTCAATCCAGGTTTTTTTTTTTTAAATCTTATTCTCTCACTCCCATATTATTACTTCCGATCATAATCGTAAGTTTGTATTTAAAAGTAGGACTCTCCATTCTCATTTCTTGTTCCCGCTCTTAATTCTCACTACCATGAATTTTAGTGGAGTAGTTTGAAATGTTGCAGACTTTTTTTACTGTTAAAAAAGAAGAAATGTTTTCGAAATACATTTTAACGCTCCCGCTTCTATTTTCGTTTCCGTTCATGCGCATGCTTTATGTGGAGTAGCCAAGTAGGTTACTTTCTGTTCAAAAAAAAAAAAGTAGGTTACTTCAAGAACCTGAGACGGATCATATTGTGATTTGTTGTACGAACTCATATGATTTGCGATGTGGATCGGTGTATTATTGTGATTTTCTCACATGTTGTTTAGTGTCACGTAGGCGTACCCGGGAATCCTATAGGGTGTTGGAGAACTTCAGAGCTATGTGGGTCCACAAAAAGTCATTAAAAATTGGACTATTGGCATAGTGTCAAACCCACATGGGCCAAATCTGCAAATTTGGTGAAATAGCTGTATTTTGTACAATTGGGGATGGTGCTGTGCAGTGGTGTGCGCAGCACTGTGCTGCGCATCTCTAAGCCGTCGTGTGCAACACAGTGCACCTCACTGCACAATATCAATCCGAAGTCTAGTCCCTGTTCGTCACTTTGTATGTTTTCTAGATCAACAACACGACAGCTATTGCTTTTGTTTCTTCTTCCAACTGTCCCTTCCAGCTTTGATCACATCTTTCCGTAATCAGACTCTTTTGAAAAGACAATCGGTACAACAAATAACAACCCAACTAGAGTCATAGGTCCGATCATTAAGCTATTCATGATATCCTTACCGTTTCGCCCACCCACATCTTAAGCATATCAGTTTTCATTAGGAACTTCTTATCCTAACGAGAAGAAAATGAACTTTATGTTTTGTGTCATTAGAATGGCTTGCCAAACGCGCATTGATGCCCCAACACAAATGTAGTTGATTCATCTTGTTGGTCCTATCCCGTATGTTTTGGGGCTTTAATTGATCAAAATAATTGTGTCAGAAGAGTAACTGTAGGTGTTTGGCACCGCACTTGTGCATATCTTTGATGTTGTTTACAGTATAGAATTATGCGGCTATTTTTGCCTCCTATAGAATCATCGTTCAATTTGTCCAACCTTTTCAAAAGCCTGAGGTTCTTGTTCCACTCTTTTGCAACTCTATTTCGGAAAGCCTTTATCAGTTACAATTATCATGGTTTTTGGATAAAATTAAAAAAAAAAGTTTGCTTTTTTTTTTTTTTGATCCGCAAAAAAAAAAAAAAAAGATTGCTACAAGCCAATCTTTTGATTGATTGAGAAGTGACATGATCATTTGTTAGTTTTTCCCTTTAGCTTTCTATAGGTTGGTCTCTCTACAGGAAATATTTGCCAATTCAGTAGGTAGCATGAATGTCAACATCTTCATATTTTAAGGGTTAAGGAATTTTTGTTATCTTACCTATCACTAACTTACTCCAAATGATTTTAATTGAGTAGATTTTTACAATTGGAACCGGGTGAAACTCAGATATTGTGACGGAGCATCTTTTGCCGGAGACGCTAAGTTTGACAATGGGGTACAACTCTAAACATTTTTCTTCAGTTGTTGCATTATGGTTACATGCATGATTACCATTGGTCTTGATTTCAAGATAGTGGGAGCAGTTGGTCCAAAATTTAATCATAACATACCCTTTTCCCCCTTGCTTGACTCTACTCTTTTCCTTGTCTGTTCCATTAGCAGATTTGGTGTTGAAAGGTTGGCTTACCTTTTCCAATTTCTCCATGTCATTCTTGGCGTAATCATAAGACAAGGGTTATACAGATACGATAGATTTCTTGCTTGTACACACCAAAAAATATCCTATAGTTTTCTTTTTTATGTGAATGCTTATGACCAATAAAATAATTCCATGGCGTGATGGAAAACAGCTAGAGTGCTAGATCATACAGAATGAAAAGAAAAACTCAATATGTTACAGTTAATAGGTGGATACATCTAGACAATTGCATCCTATCTCTCAACCTAATGCTCATTTCATATTGCTGGTTTATTTGCTTGGATTCTGGACGGATAAGGTTAGGTAATTTGAAAATATGCAGAGGATTCAGAAAAGAATGGTAGCATTTCCTTATGACTACAGCAGCTTTTGGTTTTTCATCAGTGAAAAATGTAGCAATTAACTAATCCACTGTGAAATGGCAGTACAGCGGTTAATTCAAAAAAAAGAAGAAGAACTTATCACCTTCACCAAACTCCAAACTTCTCCGCATAGTTTTTTTAAGCCGGGACTTAAAAAAGTTTTTATTTTTATTTTCCCTTCATAGTTGTGAATTGTGATGCTCAGTTTGACTTAGTTGGTGAAGAACATTTCCTAGGGGAGGATCAAAATTCAATGACATAATAACCATGGAAGGGTGAAGCAATTAAATCGTTAACTTCTGTGCTTTTTATTAGCTGAGCATCTTTATTGTGCATATGTAAAACAGACATCATTGCTTTACTTCAGAGGGCAAAGGATCTGGAAGGCAATCATTCATGATCTTCTCCCCAAGGGCTTGGGGAATGCAAAAAAGGTATTTCAATCCCAGATTTCTGAATAGAAATACTCAAATAAACAGGACTTAAAAGAAGAACCATATTTGTATTTTGTAAAAATGGAAGGAAGCCTTTCTTGTAGCCTTGTATGATACGCTCTTCTTCTTTAATAAACCTCTCATTTTATCCACATAAAAAAATAATAATTTACGAGTCGTGAGACATGCTGTAAGAAATTAAGAATGCTTTGATAGATTGGGCTTATAAGTCATATTTGGTTGTTTCTAAGATGGATGAGCTCGATCCACACTCTAATTCTGTTTATTGATAATAACATGATCATACCGAAATTCGGGTGAAAAGCGGTTAATTAGAAAATTAACAAGAAGTGGAATTGTTCAATTTTTTACCTTGTAGGCATTGCTTTCGGGGTGTTCTGCTGGAGGGCTGGCATCTTTTTTGCACTGTGACAACTTCAGCAGTTATCTACCGACGAATGCTAGTGTCAAATGCTTAAGTGATGCTGGATTTTTTTTGGACGAGTAAGCTCTTCTTCCATACAAATCTAAGTTGTATTTTGCAGCCCCATTGAAATGCTAGTTTTTGCCCTTTCCTTGCAGAAGAGACATTAGTTTGAAACACACTTTTAGATCCTTCTATGAAGACCTTGTTTCTTTACAGGTAAAATGTTTCATATAATCAAAGAAGTACTGGAATGATTCTTGCCCAGATGATAGTTATTATTATATGCTCGGATAACCTGGATAACGAATACTTCTTGTTGAATATTAAAGATTCCAAAATGTTTTGTTTATTAGAGGAGCTTTACCGATTCTTTTTGTAGTAATTATTCTTTCTTTAAGGGGATTTGCGAGGATTTTGAAAATGAATAGCGAGAATTCACCTAACATGGTTGTAGAAGCTCCGAACCATTGATGATCATATTTCTGCTGCATTTGACGTTTAAGTATCGTAGGCGTTCTATTCACGTGAGAGAATTACTTGACAGGGGGTGGAACAGAATCTGGACAAAAACTGCACAAGTTCTGTTTACATTCCAAATCAAGTATGATTTCTAAAAGCAATGCTTTTTTGGAGTTCACTGAAAACCTGGCTTTGTATGGCATGGTTCTAACAAGTATTCAACTTTTTTCTGCAGTGTTTCTTCCCGCAGTATGCGTTGCCATTCATTAGAACACCATTTTTCATCTTAAACTCTGCCTATGATGTGTACCAAGTAAGAAAAAATTGAAGTCCCATGACTTGCTCTTTTTAGTGTTTGGGATGAATTGGCGACTAAAACAGTAAAACTTCACTGTGAACAGTTCCACAACATATTGGTTCCCACTTCTGCTGATATACACGGACACTGGAACCGCTGCAAGCTTAATCCAGCAGCATGTACCACTATCCAGATAAATATCTTGCAAGGTTGTTTGGGTCATTTCTCATTCTTCCTTCGGATAAAGTTCGTTCTGAAGCTGCTTGATTATATTCAACTTATAATGAGCATGTCTATTTAATTTTCCACATGCTCGTACGTTTCCTATATCCAAGATAGATTTGCTAACTGTTATTTCAATTGTTCAGAGTTCAGAAAAGATATGCTCTCAGCTTTGAGGTTGTTCTACGTATACTCGAGGAGAGGCGGGATGTTCATAAACTCGTGTTTCGCTCATTGCCAAAGTGAGTCACAAGATACATGGTTAGCAGCCAACTCCCCCAGAGTTCACAATAAGGTATATATACCAACCCTGTGTCCTATTAGGCATGTTTGTGCTGAAGATATTCACCCAATTAAGCAAAGCTCAAAAGACAAGTAAATAAAAAAGGGCACTCGAATTCAGATTCAAAGTTAATATCCAAAATCAGAGCGGAACTGTTGAACTGATTTGTTCGCATTAGAGATGCGATTAGTCCCTCCAGAAATTTAAGGACCAGAACCCTTCAGTTGATCTATTTCACATATGATATTGAGGCTTATTTTAATGAAGTTTGCATTGTGACCAAAATACCCTGATAATTTCTGACAGACCATTTCAGAAGCAGTTGGTGATTGGTACTTTGGGAGAAGGGTGACAAAGGAAATTGACTTTGCATATCCTTGTGACTCTACCTGCCATAACTTGATAGGCTGAGACCAAAGCTTCAGGTATCGCCTTCTAGTTAACAATTAAAGCTGGTAATGATTTTCATACGTATCGGTTGGATTTCATGGAATTTTTCAATCTATTGCACGCACTGTATCTCTTGCAGGTCAAATTAAAGATAAATGCTAAGCTAGAGAATATTGAAAAGTACTTTTTCCAAGAATCTCTGAAGAACGAAGCTGATACAAAGTATTTGCCTTCCGATATTGATAATTGTCTTAGCACATAGCTTGTGTAAAGTTTCAGACCCTTTGTACACTTTTTTATCAACCTCATCAGCCAATATTATATAATTTGCCGATTTTACTTTAATTTTTTTATCTGTTTCTACGAGGAATTTGTACAAAGCTCGTAATTGTACCTGAACTAAAAGAGCCCACTTAGTGTGGACAGGGGTTTATTGGAAATGTCCAGGGGCTAATTGAACTATAGAAACTTTATGGAGTTGAAAGTCGTTTAATTTTGTGGATCATTTGGATGTTTGGACTATTCCTCAAGAGAAAGGCTCTTCTGATATCGACATGTAAGAAATTAACTATCACCGATACCATAAATCCTTAACCTGTATGTGGACGATATCGACATTTAAGAATTAACTACAGTATCATTGATACAACAAATCGTTAAGCTGTATGTGGACGATTCGGTTAACTTTGCTAACATTCTTGTAAAAGTATTATTTTCTGCTCTACAATGGAGGAGCAGCTAAACTAAAAATACCTAACTAATTATTTCTTGAGATACATGAAGGAAGACAAAGGAAAAACTAAAGAGGTTGAAGTACTAGGGGCAGCCCCTGTGTAGGTCTAAGGGAGAGCATGATGGAGGGAGAGTGGCAATAGCCTGGGGAGAGAGAGAAGGAAAACCTACTGAGAATCAGGGTTAACACTATCTTGTACTCCATCATGCTCAAGTTTCTACCCACACACATTCTCCCTCCAAACCCGAATGGCAAAAACCCCATCTTGTGCTTGCACCCGCCGTGCAAGTCGTCCCTGAACCTCTCCGGTTTGAACTCATACACGTCGTCCCCCCAAAGGGTCTGGTCGTGGTGCATCGCTACAACATCGATCCACATGTTGGTTCCGTTAGGTATAACAACGTCGTCCACTTTGATGTCTTCTCGCGCTTGTCTTTGTACGTTTGGTGCCGGTGAATATAATCTTAGAACTTCATTCATAACCCATCCCATCTGCAATAAAAATGTGAATTGCTTTAGAGACAACTTAGATAGGAGGAAGATAAAGAAAAATAATTTTAGGAACGATGTAATGCTAATTATGTGAATTGATGAATTAACTAAATTCAACGGAACATAGATTTTCTTCAAATCAGAATAATGTGGAATCTCCTAGTACTTGGTTTGTTTGGTCAATGATGTGGGGATTTGACAGATCAAAAGAACGTTAAGCGGGTCCCATTATCCCCGACATTCTCTTTCTGCCAGCTATGCATGCGCTTGCACTTCCAACGCGTACGTGGACTGGACCTCTCTCTACGTCTTGAGACCTTTCATTCTTTTCTTTTCTTTTCAAAGGTTCAAATCTCAAGGAAAATGGTCTCACTTTGCAAGGGGAAAAAAATGACCTAGAAAGAGACTATTCATCAATAAAATAGTACTATCTCTGTCTCAAAATGTTTGTTCGGTCCGTAAAACGAGAACTAAAAAATAATGTATTTCTATTGAGAAAAAATTTAAATTTTTTTCATAAATTAAAAGAACTCATCGATTCTTGCAAAAATTGAATTATTTTTATGTTCTCGTTTTGCGGACCGAACAAATATTATGGAACGGAGGGAGTAGTAAATAGCAACTTCAAGACACAATTTCAGGTCCAACTGTATTCATAACTATCCGATGGATCGAATCCAGGTGCACCGAAAGATTTCAAGCACAATTTTTTTTTTGGAGTTAAAATTGTATACTTAGCATCTCTTTTGACTTATAGTTTAAAATTCTAAATCTTATAAGAGTAATAGTTTCCACACAAAAAAAAAAAAAACAAGTATATAAATTTCTTTATTGTATACAAAATAATTAAATGAAATATTGCTTTTATGACATTACACAACCAAAATGCAAGATAATACCAAGACTCTCATGCTCCATGCAAAGTCACACATGATTAATTTTGAGATTCGAGGACATGCATATTCTAAATCGTTAGTGCCACGATGACTAGTTTTAAATATTAGACACTTAGGTAATGTGCTTTTTTTTGTTGTTGGTTAAGCTAAAAGGGTGTAGAAAGGGGTGACGGGCTAACCTCCCTGAGGCGTGATCATAAAGACTCCAGACTCCAGACCGTAGTAGTTTCCATAAATGGATAAACCTACAACTTTTTAAACTCAAACTATGCAGAAATGAGTTGTGTACGGGGTAATCACCACGTGCTTTATGATTCTTTTTGTTTTGGCAAATAAGTGCTTTATAATCGCACATACGCGTGCCTTATGATTCAAATATGACTGGTCATTCTAATTTTTAGGAACCACGATGTCGTCACAAAAAAATGAATAATTGTACTAATGTTAGTAGTAACATAGTAGAAGATATTTATTGTACTACACATATTAGTTAGTCACATAACTTGCATGGAATTGTAATAAAAAGAGACAAAATGTTACCTTCTTTAGACCAGCAAGCTTGGTGGCATCAATCTCTCCATTTCCAACCACGTCTTTGATCTCTTCCCTAAGTTGATCTTGCCACTCCCTGTGCTCAGCCAAAAGCAGCATCGTCCACGTCAGCGCCAACGCCGTCGTTTCGTGCCCGCCGAAGAAGAACGTCTTGCACTCGTCCACCAACTCCCGCGTCGTCAACGCCGCGCCCCGCCGCTTGTCCACCCGGTTTTCCGACATCAGAATCCCCAGCAAATCGCTCTGAGGGAAACCACTCCCCCTCCCGTCGTCGGCTCGGAGGGAATTCGATTCTCTCCGGGCCGTTATGATTTCGGTGAGGAGGGAATCGATTTCCCTCCCGAGTTTTCTGGCGGCTAGGGTTGGTTTGGGGGACATGAACT
The DNA here is from genome assembly GCA_018127125.1 of Rhododendron griersonianum. Lineage (NCBI taxonomy): Eukaryota > Viridiplantae > Streptophyta > Magnoliopsida > Ericales > Ericaceae > Rhododendron > Rhododendron griersonianum. The sequence goes on along the minus strand of CM030796.1, from coordinate 46,987,177 downwards.
TGCTGAATGGGACCCCCACGAATCTGTTGGAGTTGAAGAGCGTGAGTTGCATTGCTCTGAGTTTGTCGAACACTTTTCTCCCGTTTTCGTAGCCCATGCCGAAGCTCGATTTCGCGATAATTTCGCCGGCGGTGCTCGTGATTTCTCTCTCCACGTCGATTTCCGGTGCGCCGGAGGCGATGAGGGTGGTCCAGCGGTCAAGCATGTTTGTTGTGGATTCCACCATTAAGCTTGACATAGCCTGTTGGTCAAGAAATTGCTATTTAGTGATTTCAGAGAGAGAGAGAGAGAGAGAGAGAGAGAGAGAGAGAGAGAGAGAGAGAGAGGGAGGGAGGGAGACCTTCAAATTGGCAGGAGAGAATGCAGGAGTGATAACATGTCTATGGCGAGCCCATTCTTCTCCTTCAACCATAACCAAACCATTACCAAACATAGGCTCTCTATCATTCTTAAACACAGTGGGCTTTCCCCAGCTCTTTCCCATCACACCTGCAGACATCTTCTTCAGAAACTCAGGGTCCGCAATATACAGAAACGGCTCCGTGCCTAACCAGTATATAAACACCTTCCCTGCACGTAACAACAGAAACAATTAAAATTATTATCCATTTTTCTGAACTTATCAAAAGCGACAACCAAAAACCATCAAAATCAACAGCTAGAAAAAAGAAAATATACTAGAATGGAAGACTCACCATGAGATTTCTGCCAATTAGCAAAGAAGGGAAACACAGTAGGATGGATATCGTGGGAGATTTCTGAAGATGGTGATGAAGTATTTGTGGGTTTTTTCTTAGTCATATCTCCAATATTTCCCAGGGGAAAATTTGGGGTTGGACCACCAAACCCATTTCTCCTAAGCTTGTTATATGCCTGATTAGGCAAAATCCAGCATGAATACAATACCCTCCACAATACGAAGAGAAGAAAGAAGATTGTGGCTATGCCAAGAGCTTGAACCAAGTAAAGGAATCCCATCTCTCTCTCTCTCTCTCTCTCTCTATTTAGAAGTAGGTGATTGATATTTGGGAGAAGTGATATGCATGGGTATTTATAGAGACCGAGAACATGGGGGAACCCGATTAATTAATGTCAAACTGTCAAAGGTTTGACTAAAGAAGTAGCCCTTCATTTAATATATATGAATATGTTTTGATAGTAGTGTTTAATAAAGTTTTTTTTTTTTTTTTCAAGTTTGATTTGTCAATCTGTGTATTAATTCCAGTTTATGCGGCTCGAACCAGTACACAATATTGGAAGAATTCTTCACTAGTGTTTTCCGACCAAATATTTGTAGTTAAGTATTACAACACAAAAAAAAAAAAAAACAACAACAATTGGTCAAACATCAAATATGAAAGTCAAAGGTGGTCAAAGATCAATTAATTCTGATTTGTTAATTTCCTTTTTTTTAATCAACGAAAGTTGCCTATCAAAAAAAAATAAAATCAACGAATGTTAGTATAAACTCCTTTTTCCAGTCACCTAAGTCTATAGTTCGATTGTTCTTTGGGTGTTTTCGGTTTGGGCGTTTCTTTATTTTGGTTCTTGGTGTTATTGGCTTGGCGACTTGCCTTCCTTGTGCCTTGGATCTTGGGTGACATTTTGCTAATATGCTTTTGGTCCGTTTTCTCTTTTTTAAAGATTAATAAATTTTTTTTAACTGCCCGATATATTTTTTTTTTCCTTTTCAACGTTGTTCTCATTTGTTTACTCTGACTTCACGGTAAAAATCAAAAGCTAGATTTTTATTTTTTTTTGTCAACGAGTGAGAAGATTGTATTGATAAACGCCCAGCGGCACTTACAAAACGGAGATCATTACAAAGAACTTGGACAAAGCCAAACTAATCGTCAAACAAATACAAAACAAGTAAATCACAAGGCAATCGATGTCTTTCATCCTAACCCAGACATGGCCTGACGCAATAGCGACACTTTTAAACTGCCTAACATCTAATTAGGAGTCTCAAACGAGAAAAAGTGCAAAGTTAAAGACAAAAAATACCAAATACCCAGACTATTAGATCGATGCACTCCATCCAAGTATGAACGCACTAATGAACTTCCAAGAACTACAGATCTGTCAAGCCGCCACGGGTTGCCTCGCCAAAGACATCGTGTATGGATAGAATGCTGAAGCACAGATATTGTTGTGAAGCAACCTCGATTGAGAGAACCCGATCTGTAGACAAAATTCGTCCAAAGACGAAACTAATAACTCTCGTAGAACGAGAGACAAAACTCTCACAGATCAGACAACAAGTCGTAGATCTGAAGAGACGGAAGGAAAAAAGAAGAAGGAGTCGGTAGTACCATGGCCTCCCCCTCCCGCCGCCGCACACAGGTATGGAACCCACGGGGAGAGGGGAAGGGAGGAGATCGAGGAGTTGTTGTGGCTAGGGTTGAAAGAGAGGAAGAGAGAGATAGGGTGTTGTTCTGCTGTACTCTAAAGCTAGATGAAGAATAGAAATGTCGTGCATAGGAATTCAAAAGTTTCACAATTCCTTTCTACGTACTCATTGGAAAATTTTCTCTCAGAATTTATCTTTTCGTATGTCTTTTCTTCTTGCTTTTCGCTTTATGTGTTTTTCCTGTTATTCTTTTCCACGGCACAAGCGTGTACTTTGAATCTTTTGTTATGTTTCACAATTGTGACCAAAGCTCCAACAAAAGTTGATTAGAACATTATCCATATATTTCAAAACTTATTCCCAATTTTTTGTATTAAATATCACGTATTTAAAATGGATTTTGGCTGCCACCAGTCTAGTGACGGTTAATATTTTAATGTACCTTTTGCGTTAAAATATCGGACATTAAAAATATTAACTTCCAAAGTAGTTAATACTCCTATTTTAATGTACCTTTTGCATTTTTGTTTTTGTTTTTTGCCATTCGTTAAACGTCCTAATCTACTTTATCCTAGGGAACTTGAGGAGGGGAAGAGGTGCTTACGAGAATCGATCGAACCCTGCACTCTACTTGCTACCTTTTGTTACTCATGTTTTACATGCATATTGTGAACTCTTAAACCCCCTTTCATACTATCGGACAGTAATTAAGTACCAATCACATGGAAGTGCGGTCAAGATTTCACCTAGATCATTTCCGCAAATCATTCTTCAACGACTGCCATAGATGGAGTCAGTCACGAGGCAACACCCATGTTGAGAACATGCAGTTTTACACACATGCATCAGAAGGTTTTGAACACAGATCTTATTGTGTTTGAACCTGCATATCTTTTAACTTTGTGTCTAGGGAATTTTCTTTTGAATAGAAAAGGGTGATTATGTTAAGTGGGACTTTGTTTTAGAACTACCAGATGCCCGTGTCTAAAGGTATGTTGGAATGTAACATAGTCTCAACTTAAATAAATTATCCGTTCTACCCAACGGCTCTAGGATAGTTGTAATAACCACAATGAGCTAGGGTAGAGATCTAACGATTGTAGAGGTTGCTTTCGTTTATGTGCCTAGACATTTTTAACAAAAACCACTATGTTTTATAATATATAGATAGCCGAAAATGTAAAAATTGACCGATTAGGAGAGTATACGCGCGTACGCTTAGAAATACATATAGATGGACGATATATATAGTTATGATATATAGAACAAGGAAGAAGGGAATTCATGACCAACTAATTAAGTATTATTTTCTGACCAAAAACTTGGACTTTGATTCTCAATTGTTTGGTTCCACGAAATCGAGAATCATTTTTTAAGGATTTCCAAGTTTGAAATCGATCCATATATAGGTCGTGAGTTTCGTTGGCAATGTACGGATCAGACTTTTTTCTGATCAAAGAGTTGAACTTTGGCATTACCTTGTGAATGTGCTCCTATGGGCCGGAGTGGATTCCTTTGACACTGCCTATACTTGAAAAACTGTTCCAAATAATTTACTCTCTACTCATAGTACGTAGTGTGTGGAATCTTATAAGTTACATAAATTCGCGTGTGAGCGCGAGCGTAATTAATGAAAGCGTCTTTGAATCATATCTCAAACTACTAAAATTCGCGGGAGCGAATATTGAGAGAGCACGAGTATAGAGAGGAGGAGAGCGGTGTATTTTGAAGAATATTTATGTGACTAAGGTGTGGACCCTACAAACATTGGAGATATATAGAATTCACACCTATCGGTAGAATAGAGTACATAGATTTTGTGGTACCAGTAACATTTCGATCTCTTTATTTACTTGCATTACGGTCGGGATTTTCTTTTACCGTTACGATTGCACGCGTTTAATTACGAACGTCTCGATTCTTATAATTTATTAAGTTCATGAATTTATGTAAGTATTCATCGAGAGAAACAAAAAGAAAAATTAAGGAAAAGATATGAAAATTACGTACAAAAATTATTTGGTTTTAATTCCTTTGTCATTTTTCTCTTTCATCAGCTGATTCATGACCAAAATGTGACCTCTCACTATTGTCATCCAATTGCTTCAAATACATCAAAAATATTAAATATGTTTGTTTTAATTGTTGGGTGGTTTCCTTGATCCATTGACAGTAGGGGTTCTTTGGGTATATGTGGGGGGAGTGCTTGATTATGGTTTCCTCTTTTCTTGACTATATACACATTGGTTTTAATTAGTTTAATTTAATTTATTCCATCCAAAAATTGATAGCAGTTGACCTAGCTAATCGATAATTTATTATTTTTGTAGGAGAGCAATCTATGGATTGGCTCCAAAAGGATTCCTTGTTTGGTTCTTGTTTGCTTTGTTGACAAGAATTGATCACTAGCTGTATTATTCTGTTTGTCGATCTAGCTTTCCAGTTTGCTTTGTTGACAAGATCAATTCACCAAATCATTCACATTCCAAAGGTCAATTCCTTGTTTGGTTCTAAGCAATTCATAACAGTACCTTTTTTTTTACAAAAAACTTGTATTTATTTTGAGCAAAAATGATTTTTGACAAAATGTTCATGTGAATTTATTTTATTACCCTTTCAAAATAAGTTCACTTTTTTATTGGGCTCTTTTCCAATAAATTCCTAAAAAAATCATTCTGAAGCACCCAAATAAAATAGATAGGTTAAAAAAGACAAATAATGAAAATTACAGTTTTGGACGGAATATATTAGGAGACGACTAAATTACTGCGCCAAAGCCAAAAAAGTGCATGCTTAAGTCGTTGACATCCCACCTAATGCATATTGTGTTGACTTAAATGTCTCGTAGATTCTTACCTTGTGGTTGGGGTTGTTTCCAGTGAATAACTAGCTAGGTTCTATGTTACACACACACACATTGGGGTTGTTTCCGGTGAATAACTAGCTAGGTTCTATGTTACACACACACATTGGGGTTGTTTCCGGTGAATAACTAGCTAGGTTCTATGTTACACACACACACATTGACTCATTGAGAGAGAGAGAGAGAGAGCTTGCAAAGTGGCTAACTCTAGACTTTGTGTCCGCGTTCGCACTTGAAAGAGTTGAGTTACCACAGTTGACGGACCGTCCATAATATTTTGTGGGTTTTAAGTGAATTTTATAAATCAACCTAGAAAGTTTTAAAAAACGGCTTTTTGACTTTTTTGGTCTCCAAAGTATTTCCGCAGTGTCATTTTCGTCCCCAATATTCCAATTGCTAACATTGCATCCCCAAAGTATTTCCGCAGTGCCATTTTGGTCCCTTCGACTGATGCCGTTCCTTCCCTCCGTTAAAATCAAGGGCAACCTTGGTATTTCACCCCCTCTCTCCCTCAAAACGGCGTCGTTTGGTTGGAATTTGGAAATATTGATTTTTTTTTCTTCCATGGTTCTCTTAGGGTTCTCATTGAAAGCCTTAAAATCAAAAAAATTATTATGACTCTTTAGGATAAAATGATCAAAAAATTAAGATCTTGGCACAGGTTCAAACAGATTGAAAATTTGAACAATTAATTTTTTCACCATATTTTTTAATATATAAATAGCCTAAAAAATCAAATATTTCAATTTTCAACCCGTTTGAACCGGTGCGAAGATCTTAATTTTTTGATCATTTTATCTTAAAGGGTCATAATTAATTTTTTGACTTTAAGGCTTTCAATGAGAACCCTAAGAGAACCATGGAAGAGAAAAATCAATCTTATATATTTTTAGGTTGTCTATATATCAAAAAATTAATTATGACCTTGTAGAATAAAATGATGAAAAAATTAAGATCTTCGCATCGGTTCAAACAGGTTGAAAATTGAAACACTTGATTTTTTTAGGCTGTTTATATATTAAAAAATATGGTGAAAAAATTAATTGTTCAAATTAATTGAACAATTAATTTTTTTAGCATATTTTTTAATATATAAATAGCCTAAAAAATCAAATATTTCAATTTTCAATCCGTTTGAACCGGTGCGAAGATCTTAATTTTTTGATCATTTTATCCTAAAGGGTCATAATTAATTTTTTGACTTTAAGGCTTTCAATGAGAACCCTAAGAGAACCATGGAAGAGAAAAATCAATCTTATATATTTTTAGGTTGTCTATATATCAAAAAATCAATCTTATACAGTATATTTTTAGGTTGTCTATATATCAAAAAATTAATTATGACCTTGTAGAATAAAATGATCAAAAAATTAAGATCTTCGCATCGGTTCAAACAGGTTGAAAATTGAAACACTTGATTTTTTTAGGCTGTTTATATATTAAAAAATATGCTAAAAAAATTAATTGTTCAAATTTTCAATCTGTTTGAACCTGTGCGAAGATCTTAATTTTTTGATCATTTTATCCTAAAGGGTCATAATTAATTTTTTTGACTTTAAGCTTTCAATGAGAACCCTAAGGCCTCGTTTGATTCGCGGATTAACTGCCTGGGATAGGACTAAATATACCTAATCCTGAGTTATCTCACGTTTGGTTCCCGAAATGACTGTCGGGATTATTAATCCCAGGATTAATTTTATCCCTATATGGGGGTACTAAATAATCCTAGGGGGAGGTGGGATTACGTAGGATTAACAAATAAGGAATTGTTTTCAAAAATATTTCGATGATATTGAGATTGATTTCAAAAAGCATTTTCAGAATTATTTTCTTTAATATTAATTTCAGAAAATGTTTTTTTAAAAAAATTTAAAAAAATATTAATTTCAGAAAATGTTTTTAAAAAAACCTTTTTGAAAAAAATATTAATTTCAGAAATTGTTTTGAAAAAACTTTTTTTTTAAATATATTTTTTCAAAACTTTTCTTATTTTACAAAAACTTTTTAAAAAAACTATTTTCAAAAATTTCATGTTTTTCAAAAATGTTTTCAGAAATTATTTTTGTTAAAAAAATACCAAAAATGTTTTTTAAAACTTTCTTTTCTCAAAAAATGATTTCAAAAACTATTTTGTTTGAAAAATGTTTTCAAAAAACCTTTTTCTTCAAAAAAAGTTTCAAAAACTAGTTTTTTTTTCTTTCAGAAAATTGATTTTCAACTTTTTTAAGAAAAAAAAAATTAGTTCAAAAAAAAAAACTTTTCCCAAATTGTTTTGTAATAAAAATGTTTCACAAAATTATTTGTTTTAAAATGTTTCTTTTTCAAAAGTTTCCTTTTTCGAAAAATGTTTTTGGATTTTAAAAAAAAAAATATTATTCCTTATCCCATAATTAATCCCACGCGAATCAAACATGGGATTGGGTGAAATTAGAGATGAAATTAATCCAGGACAAATAATCCAGGGACTATTAATCCTAGGACTGTTAATCCCATCATTTTCAGTCCGCGAATCAAACGAGGCCTAAGAGAACCATGAAAGAGAAAAATCGAAGATGACCCGTGCCACTCCCCCTCATATTAATTAGCTCCGACCCTGGCATGCAATTCTTATTGAGCAAACCGACCATATAGAATTAGACGACCGGCCAGTGACTTTGGCATTAATCTCTTAACTTTTTTGGTAATAAGTATATTGTTTAATGCCATGTACTATGGTCGGTCTGCATTAATTGTGCATTTAACCTGATAACAACAGATGCCTATACAGATTTATATATGTACTATGTAGCTAGCCGACCAGTGACTTTGACATTAATCTCTTAATTGTCTTTGTAACTAATCAAATCTCTTAATTCCCACCGTTTCAGTCAAAATGCCAAAACCCCTGAAAACTCCAAAATGTGGGGATGCTTTCCGACCAGTCGTGACCCTGTTTGGTTTGGGTTTTGAATGATGTTTTTTAGATAATTAGCGGAGACTGTAGGGGTGATACCGGTCCGGTTTCGACCGGTTTCGGCATATTTTTCGGTCGAAACCGGTTATCCGGTTTGAGATTTTTAGAAACCGGAACCGGTTGAAATAATCCGGTCCGGTTTCGATTGGCTCAACCGGTTTCGGTCCGGTTTATCTGGTTTTCATTCACGGGACATATTTTGGGCCCAACACATCAAAAAATCCACAATTCAACTCACAAAATATCAACCAAAAACCCATAATTCAACCCATTTTTTTGGGCCCAACAAAAAAGGATCAATTTTGAACCCAATACATTAAAAAAAAAAACCCATAAAAATATAATTAAGCCCATAAAAATAGTTTTTATATGTATATATATGGTTGATTTTATATAATAAATATATTTATTAGACCAATATACATATATATAACCGGTCCGGTTTTGACCGGTTTTTAAAACACATAAACCGGATCGAAATTATTTTTCCGGTTTATAAAATTTTATAAACCAGAACTGGATCGAAATTATTCAACCGGTTTAAAAAAATTCGGTCCGGTCCGGTTTTTTCGGTTTCGGCTAACACCCATAGCGGAGAGAGATATACAGAAAAAATTTATTAGGAGCCGTGTGCAGGAGTTTTGAGACCCAAAACAAACAAACCCGGACTCTCAAGAGGACCACATGGGGTGTGACGTATGTCCACGGGGTACTTCGAGATTTTAGTTGAGCGATGATAAAAATCTATCGTGTTTTAATGGCAAGAGGCCAGATTAATTCTATACAAAAGTAAATCTAACTTAACGATAAACATTGTCTAGTACTTCTACCAAACCATGCAATGATATATTTTTATTCAAAACTTATTAGGCTAGGTTTTTTTTGATTTTGGTGGACCACACCATTTAGTTACTCATAAACTAATTAGTATCTTTTAATTTAATTTATTCAGTATGAGCAGTCCACACTGTTGACAGTTCTAATGAAAAATCAAAACGTATGTGAGAAATTAATAGGGAAAATGACGGCGGCCCAGGACGTGTTTTGATAATTAATACCCGTCAAGGACAAGCTAAGAACATTTATTAATGCTAAAAATGTCCTTAGCATGTATTAATTATCAAAACACGTCATTGGCCGTCATTTTCCCAAATTAATAAAATTAGTGTGTTTTTTGGACCTAGGTGCAGCCGCCCGGTATGCCCCACTAACACCCGAAGACCTAATTATTTAAGTGATGTTGAGCTCCACGTGATGACGTACGGATGACCAGAGGTCCAAATTATTTAAGTGATGTTGAGTATCAGTATCACGTGGTGAAGTAAAAATATCTTGTAATGTTTCCTTTCAACAATTAAGTTTGTTGTGAATTATAAGAGGTACTAGGAGTAATACTATAATGCATTCTGAAAATCCACCAAGCTCTTTTTTTTACCCTTTTCGAAACCCATGTCGATCTAGTAAAAATTGGCTTTACTTTTCTGCTTATGCGACGAAAACAACTTACATAAAATTAAGAAATAATTCTAATTGGAAATTAAGTTTCATTTTGATACTCTTCGGCTGCGGCTTTTACCCGAATCTAAAGTGGAAGAATGGATTGATCCAACTCTATTGATCCAAAAAGGTGAATGGAGATCTCTAGAGGTTGTATTAACAAGAAACGTACTGGCCGGCTGCTCTTTTTTTTTCCTTGTACATAGGCCGATGGGCATAAATGGGAGTGATCTCTTGAGCGTGAAACGTGAGGTTGGTTACCATATTTGACTGGTGTAGTTCGCCATGTCTATCGTTGACTGCGTGCGAAATGTTGAACTTGTCGAGTAAACCATTCATGAGATAGGAAGAGGCATTGCTTCCGGAATACTGAATAATTTGATATCGATCGTTCTTCATGAGGTTGTAGTACGGGTTTTTTTTTTTTTTTTTTCTTCTTCTTTCGGTTCATTTTTTCCCTTTCTTCTTGTTTACTGCATGAAATGCATGCTTGTTTCATCTCTTTGCATGGATATGACCACAGAGAGAAACAGTTTTGACTTTGACACTTCTGCAAAAACTGCCAAGAAAGCAACATGATTAACGATTGATTTTGGGCGGCTGAGACGTAGACTGTAGGAGAGTACGTACGTATATAGGAGTACGCGCGTTTCTTGTCTTGTTCAAAAAAGGATACTTTGGAAACTTGCCTGCCAGCCAGCCTCAATGGCCTGCATATATGCGTCGTATGGAGGATTTCGTTTTCAATTTCCCTTTTCCCAAAACATTGGAAGTCCAACAATTTTTTATTTGATTCTTGTGGGTGTAAAACACGTTCTGGTGGTACTGTAATGACAAGTGTTCAGTGACGACCTTGCAAGAGCACCTCGATCCCAATCGAACATTCCACTCTTAGTATTGAAACCTCTATGGTCATGCCCAAGGGAGGTCGTTATATACATCGGTTAACCCGTCCTCAATAGCGATGCTGTAGCCAAACTAGTGGGGGTTGGCCGACCCCATGGCGAGAAATTAATTTGCTACTACTAGTATGCCATAGAAATCGGTTGGCCGGTATATGAACCTATTATCAATATGTGTAGGGGGCCAAATTTCCCTCAGTTCATAAAGTCTAAAAGGGCCGAAACGATGTCAACAAATATTAAATCCTACGAGTATTACCGAACGTTTTTCTTAAAGTACGCTCGGCAGTTCTTATTATCGTTCGGCAGTTCTTAGTATCGCTCGGCAGATCTTTATATCGCTCGGCAGTTCTTATTATCGTTCGGCAGTTCTTAGTATCGTTCGGCAGTTCTTTGTATCGCTCGGAGGATCTTTATGTTGCTCGGAGTACTTCACAGCTCGGCAAACATCTTTATTTTTCGGTAAAATATACGGTCGCTCGCTATTGCTCGGAACGTTCTGCTATTTCTCGGTACATGGACACAGGCAAGTAACGACATTCTAGAAGTTTCTAGAAGCTTTCTATTAATAGCAACCTTCCTATTAATAGCAACTTTCCATTTATAGAAACTTTCCACTAATAGCCTTTACTTCGGCACTAAGTTTCACCACTTTTCTCTATATAAGCAAGGCTCCACCCCTCACCTAAGGTACACAACACCTCTCTCACTCCTCTCCTACATAAACGCCTTATATTATTTGCTTTATGTTTCGTTTTACCTTCCCCGGGTACTAACTAGCTCGTCGGAGGCTCTACCCGGAGGAACCCCCCTCCGGTTTGCAGGTACCAAGCTCGGCAACCTTCCTCGGCTCGGCATCTCACTCCTCGGCAAAATGCCTCTCATGGCTCGGTACCAAGCTCGGCAACCATCCCGGGCTCAGTTTATCACTCCTCGGTGGCAACCTCCATTGCTCGGCAAACACCTCCTCACGCTCGGCAGGAATCTCTCCAGACTCGGCGAGCCCCCACACCGTTCAACAAGGAATAAAGTGGAATTCACCCCCCCACAATTGGCGACTCTGCTGGGGAGAAGAAAAACCTGGCATACATTGGCGGGGCTCGTCCTGATCTGGCTTTGAGCGTCTCCATTTCTGGACGTACGACGGCGGATCTCTCTACAATTTCTGCTTTTGGGTCCTCATCTAGGACCCTCCGTTCTTCTCTTTCGTGAAACAGGTTTTTTGTCATTTTTATTGTTAAATAGCAAGTTAAAGCGCTAGACTCTTTAATCGCGATTTATATTCTACAACTACGTGACATTCTGCTTAATTGTTCGGATAAATGCTCAACTTATTTTTCATTTCATTTACTTCCCTAAAGTTTACCTGGCACTCTAAAACCGTTCGGGCGGTTCGGGCGAAATCCTCGTAGCCCTTGGCACTCTAAACCGTTCGGGCGGTTCGGGCGAAATCTTCGTAGCCCTTGGCAATCTAACCGTTCGGGCGAAATCCTCGTAGCCCTTGGCAATCTAATCGTTCGGGCGAAATCCTCGTAGCCCTCGGCAATTTAATCGTTCGGACATCTCAAAAACTTTCAGACTTGAAGAATGGCAAGCTCTTTCCATGCAACTCCACTGTTCGGTGAGGCATCCACCCTCGGCGGCGAACTCTTCCATCCACCGAGTATTGGGGCTCATTCCTAAATTTACATCCAGATGGTCCCACTTTCCACCACCGACTCTTCCAGTCCGAAGTTAAAGATGGCCCAAAACCGTCGAGCAAATGAAGATTCAGCGCTCCAACCTCAGCCCGTCCCTCCCGAAGAGTCATACAGTAGCGCCAAGGCCTACGAAGAATCCTTTCGTTCGGACTAAGCCCTCCCTACGGGTTGTAGGCCTCCAACGTTCGGGTGACGAAGAAGACGAAGACAGCTTGGATATGTTACCATATCTCAGATACTCATTCGGTCATTATCTTGATTGCTCGGCACATAACCCGGTTTCAAGAGCGTTTGGAATTTCGTATTATTATTGCATTCAAATTTCATTACATTTGGACAATCTGGCCGTGGGGCTCTCTCTTACTCCGGTCGAATCTGGCCGAGGACAGGACTTCTATTATCATTCTATTATTCTGGGGCTCGGCTACATCACCTCGGCTTGGGTTATTATGCTAAAATCTATGCGAAGCACAATTATGGTCTATTTGTATCTTGCAAGGAATTCACTTCGGTCATTCGGCCACACTTGGGTTCAACTCCTCCTTCATCTGAGCGATAAAGAAGGAGTTGAGGGGCTATTGTAGGGGGCCAAATTTCCCTCAGTTCATAAAGTCTAAAAGGGCCGAAACGATGTCAACAAATATTAAATCCTACGAGTATTACCGAACGTTTTTCTTAAAGTACGCTCGGCAGTTCTTATTATCGTTCGGCAGTTCTTAGTATCGCTCGGCAGATCTTTATATCGCTCGGCAGTTCTTATTATCGTTCGGCAGTTCTTAGTATCGTTCGGCAGTTCTTTGTATCGCTCGGAGGATCTTTATGTTGCTCGGAGTACTTCACAGCTCGGCAAACATCTTTATTTTTCGGTAAAATATACGGTCGCTCGCTATTGCTCGGAACGTTCTGCTATTTCTCGGTACATGGACACAGGCAAGTAACGACATTCTAGAAGTTTCTAGAAGCTTTCTATTAATAGCAACCTTCCTATTAATAGCAACTTTCCATTTATAGAAACTTTCCACTAATAGCCTTTACTTCGGCACTAAGTTTCACCACTTTTCTCTATATAAGCAAGGCTCCACCCCTCACCTAAGGTACACAACACCTCTCTCACTCCTCTCCTACATAAACGCCTTATATTATTTGCTTTATGTTTCGTTTTACCTTCCCCGGGTACTAACTAGCTCGTCGGAGGCTCTACCCGGAGGAACCCCCCTCCGGTTTGCAGGTACCAAGCTCGGCAACCTTCCTCGGCTCGGCATCTCACTCCTCGGCAAAATGCCTCTCATGGCTCGGTACCAAGCTCGGCAACCATCCCGGGCTCAGTTTATCACTCCTCGGTGGCAACCTCCATTGCTCGGCAAACACCTCCTCACGCTCGGCAGGAATCTCTACAGACTCGGCGAGCCCCCACACCGTTCAACAAGGAATAAAGTGGAATTCACCCCCCCACAATATGACCCCACCCTAGCGACTAATTTAGGATATACACGCACCTTGACTAATTCATGGGAACCCAATCCCATCGTCTACTAAGACGGGATCCAATTAAAGCCAAAACAATACCCCATACGGTCAAATCCATAAGAATTGATAGTGCATGTGAAGTTTCGAACATGAGGCCTAACGTTTCGAGCCCTGAGCCAAATTAATTAAAGCCAGGACAATGCCCAGAGGGTCAAACCCGTTAATATCACATGAGAGATTTCGAACGTGAGGCCTTAGAAAGGAACAATGCACAGTTTGTTTGTTTTTTTAGCAAATGAGCAAGAAAATTTCATCGCCTTAAAATTATTTATGAGATAATTTAGAGTACGTTTTTTTGAAAAACTTTAAAAATTGAATTGGCCAATAATTGAACAATGTTAGAGGTTGATTGAATGTGATTCAAACTTGAGAAAATTTTCAACCCCGTGAACTAATATTCCTAGAGTCACCACTGCCCGTCCTACCCTTGTTACCGTCCTACCCTTGTTATCGAGCAAGACAAAACCAAAAAGGGCACTGTTATTTGCAGCCACTTATTTTCTGAACGTAACATGTGTACCATATTATAAACAGATGTGTCCCATATTATATACATGCTACGTTCAGAAAATAAGTGGCTGCAAATAGCGGTGCCCAACCAAAAAAGACTCAGACATTTTGTTTCTCTTTTGGCTGCAAACACAAATTATGTCATGGGTGACGTTTGCTTATTCACCAATCATGATGTTTGGGCAATGCTTTTTGCAAGAACAAATAGGAGTATAGCATTTATCATATGGGAATAGGGACGCAATATTTTACCCGGCTCCTACTTCTACTTTTTGACAAACTTTTTACAAGTCGTAAATGATTTTGGATTTTATTCACATTTTAATTTTTTTTAGACAACATGTTGGATATAATTGATTTAAAATTTCATTTGAAAACGACTAACAAAACATTTTGCCGGAAGGTTTGGTTTGAAAACGACCAACAAACATTTTGCCCGAAGGTTTGGTTAAACATGCAGTGCCGAGCTGTCTTTTTGGCCGTTCATTCCGGCACGAGTGGCTCGAATCTAATCCAAGCGCATAAAAATTAAGCACCCCCGCTTGGCAACATCCCCGTGTACTATCCGACTGTTAATTCTAACTGATTGGGTTTGTCTGGTTTTTTGGTCAAAAGCAAATAGTTGTATCCATGAAAAGTCTTCCGACACTATAGATATTTTCATTCGAAAGCAAAGGCTAAGAAACTACTCCCTCCGTCCATTTTTAAGTATCCTATTTCGTAACTCCAACTTATTAAAAAGACGTCATCATTACACTTTTCACATCAATTTTTTCCTCAATTTTTCCTACTTACCCATCATCATTACACTTTTGCTCACTAACTTTTCAAAATAAAATATACTCTTAGAGACAAAATAGACAATACACCAACTTTTACCCTCCTAACTTTACAAAATGGACACTTATTAAGGGACAACCAAAAATAAAATACTGGACTCTAAATAAGGGACGGAAAGAAGGAATATGACACATCCATGAAGCGAATGATAAACAAATTACATCAAAAAAGGAAAACTTATGTTTAATATCCTAAAACGAGTCTCAAACTCTCTTTAACATACCGCAAAGACACAAACCGAAATAAGTTTGGCAATAAACACTGATTGGATAAAAACAGTAGACAGAAAAGGTAGAGAGAGAGAGAGTCGGGGTGGGTTCCTCCCCACCCCACCGCCGCCCCCTTTCCCGCCTCCCCCTTCTTGCAGCCCCCTCCCCCACCCACTTCCTTCCTCCTCAGCACTCCATCCCTCATCTCCGGCCTCTCTCCTCTCCTTCTCTTTCTCCGGTTGCCCAGCTTAAGGTTGTGAGGTGGTTGAGACTCTTTCTTTTGGGAGTTGAGATTTTCCATTCTCCCCTCCATTTTTGGACTTAGGAGTCAGATCTGGGGTTCCAGATTTGATTTTTCTTGGAATCAGTGTTCTGGCTACGAAAGCGGCGTCTACAGCGGCTTCTGCCTCCAGTCTGCGGCGAGATGAGTTCAAGTTGGAGTGGCGGGTCTGGCCTCTCAACTTCGATCTCTCCAACCCCTCCTCACGAGTGTGTTTGATGGGTCCGGCTCAGGCGTCGTGGTTCCATGCGGATTTTTTGTTTTCCATTGTATTTTCCTGTTTTTCCTTTTTTCTTGTTTTTTTGTATTTTGGACCGGTAGTGTCCCCTTTTTGTACTGTGTTTGTTTTGATATTATAATGCATTGAACTTGTTCATCAAAAAAAAAAAACACTGATTGGATGTGTCTTAATTGGCTAGAATTTATAGCTCCCAAATGAAAATGCATGAGACCAACACAGCAACACTCCACACACACACACACACACACAAAATCTGGGTTTGGTAATTGATTTTAATTATTGTTAAAAAAATGGCATTAATTGGTTTTGGTAACCACGGCTAGTGTGGTTGCTCAGGTACTCTCTCCTTTCTGAGGGAGAGCTCTAGAGGTCGAGTCCTCGTGGAGGAGGTCCTCAATTCGTATTGTAACCACTAAACTAACTCCTTAGAGCATCCGCAGTGGAATAAGCAAAAATAAATAATCAAAACATGTCACATCAGATTTTGATTATCCATTTAGAGGTTGCTAAAGTTAACAATGTCAAGTCTCACATTGGTTATTTTTTGCTCATAATCAAAACCAATGAGACCACTGCTTCATTCCATGAGTTTTCTCCAAACTTTTCCCCTTCATTTCACGTAAATCTTTTAAAAAACTAGTTTATGTTTAAAAGCAGTTTTTATTAAAAAAATATTTGTTCTTGAAAAAAAAAACAGTTTATTAAACAGTTTTTAGAAGAAAAAAAACAGTTTAAGTTGGATAAAAAAAATAGTTTATGGGAAAAAAAATGTGTAAAAAAACAGTTTTGTGTAAATACAATTTTTATTAAAAAAATAGTTTTAAAAAAATGAAGGAACAGTTTTTATAAAAAAAAAATTAAAAAAAGTTCATATAAAGACGGTTTTTTTATATATAGAAAAAGTTCCTGAAAGAATAGTAAGAATAGTTTTTTATAATTATTATTTGAAAACATTGTTGAGAGAGAGAGATAAGATTTTTGTGCAATGATGGGTGTACTTGATTGAGAAAATGTGGGGATCACTAAATTTGGTTATTGGCAAAAGGTTGCTAGTTTTGATTATTCAAAAGCCAAAATTTGATGAGTTGCTAAGATGTTGTTAAATTTGGTTATTCCAATGTGAGCACTTTTTTGAGCAAATATTGCTAACTTTAACAACTTTTTGTTTTGCTTATTCCACTGTGGATGCTCTTATAACCTCTCCTAACATTCTATCGTAAACTAAACCCGCATCCACCGATAGAAAGGGAAGATATACACCCTTTTGATTAGAGGTGGCAATCTCAACCCATATTTTTCTAACCCGCCCAATCCGTCCATTTATAACCTAATCCAACCCGTCCATATTACATAATGGGTTGATATTGATTCAACCCATATAAACCCATATTTACATGGGTTTAGATGGGTTGAAAATGGGTTCAATATGGGTTTGAATTTAAAAACCCATTCTGCACTTGTTTTACTCCTGAAATCCAATTTGTTAGTCCTGCTGGGCCGCAACGAGGATTAGATGTAGTGCTTTTCTTGGCTATTTCTCCCCTGCCATCCAATTTGTTTTTTATTTTATTTTATTTTCTTCTTTTTGCTTTATTTACCAGATTTTCAAATACAATTGGCTCCCGTTCGGCTTAATAAGCCAACTGACTTATTTTCAAATAAAATTATGATCGAAATCCAATATTTTTTGAATAAAGACGAAAAAATTGGCTTATGTTTACTTGACTATCTATTGCAATGAAACACTCTCTCTCTCTCGCTCTCTCATATTCGACAATTTCAATAGTGACAGTGAAAATGGGTTCATTATTTTTTACTTTTCCGATTTCTCCCGACGAAACGAATTAATAAGTCACAACAGTTTGACGCAAAACAAACAAATTCAAAAAAAAATTAATAGAAACAAGAAAAAATTCACCCCGCACTACATGTGTAGTGCGGCCAATCTGGCTACACTCATATGCCACTTTTTTAAAAAGTTGATTTGCGGAATTTCAATATTTGAAAACCCCCCTCAATCTGCGGAATTTGGGGAGGTCATGAGATTTCTCCATTGCTTGTATTAGCCATAACTTAAAAAGTCAAGAAATTAAAAAAAATATACGAAACAATTTTTATGTCGACATTTTGCTAAATGAAAAAATTAAGGAAATTGATTTGAGTCGTTCAATACTTTTTTCTATCACTCTAAAAAAATAAAGTCACCAACTTATTGAACCAAAACAAACCCCTCTCTCTCAAAAATACACACACAAAAAGATGCAAAAAAATCTGGCCTTTTGGATGATTGTCTTTATTCGAACAAATTTTAATTTGGACCATAACTTTTTAATTTTTCTATTCCTCTCTTTGAATAGAACAAAAAATACACAAAAAAATTAACGCTAAACGTACAAATACAAAAAAAAAAAAATCTAATTGGCTTATATAGTCGAAAGACTCCACGGGGTTTTGCCCATTTGTGAACGTGTTTCAACCCATATCGGGGGAAGACAATAGAGAAGGAAAAGAAGGAAGGGAAAAAGAAAAAAGAAAAAAAAAGAGGAAAAAAAGAAGAAGAAGAGGGAAAACGGGTCGGGTTGGGCGGGTTTGGGTTTGACTTGATCCATATTCGACCCGACCCATTTCAACCCGTTTACTATTTGACCCATATTTGACCCACCCATATTTGACCCGTGACCCGTTTCAACCCGCACAAACCCGCTCATTTGCCACCTCTACTTTTGATACATGAATCTTAAGACTATCAACCCAGCTATATATTATAAATTTATACAAAAGGAAAGGACTGTTTTCGCTTCCATTCCAATTTTTTGAAAACTTTGTTTCCTAGTTCACATCTCACTCGGGTTAACCAAACCAAAAAATTTCAACTTACCAGTCGCAAGTAGCCAAAAGTATCGCACGAGAAATGGTCAAAATACCAACTATTGACATAATTCATTAACGATAACTATGCTTCTGAAAAAAATTCTTCTGACGGATTCTTCAGAAATAATTCCACCAAAAACATGCCCTGCCAAAACAGTAAAAGAGGTGATCAGTCTTGGTATCCAAAGAAGCAAAGCAGGCAAGAAACCATAAGGCTGTTTGCGGATGATAGATTTGTCGAGGGAAAAGAAAATGGGATTCATTTCATCACATAACGGGAAAGTTGATGCAGTGAAATTCCTTAATATTGCATTACCTACTCCCATCAAAATAAAAAAGCGCAACTTTACTAAACAGGAAAGAAAAACCGTTTTTTCTTTTCCCTTACAAATCCAACTTCCATATACACCCGAAAACTAATTCCATACCAAAAAAAAAGAAAAGGACAGAGCGGTATAGGTCTTACTTTAGAAGTCATGGAAGAGCATGATAGCATCGTCGAGCTTCATAAGGGAAGATTCTAACACAATCCTGATTTTTCTCAGTTGCGCGGATTTTTTCTGCAAGTCACCAACAAGGATCTGGTGTGGTACAATACAAGGCATCCAAACTTATTAGGACATACAAACACAGTGCAACAGCAAAAAACGGTTGCAACGAAATCAATAAGCATGATCATGTAGACGTGGATGTCTTAAAATCCAGAGAGAACCCTACGATACAGATGATGGACAAAAATTCGCTTCATATAGTTGACCTCACCAGTCTCAAAAACCACTTTAGGCCGAGTCACATTGTCACTAACAATTAACACAAACATATTACACCGAATCATCATCTTTTTCTTTTTTTATATATATTTGAAACGCCAAAAGGTTTATTAAGAAACTTGGCAATGGGTACATCAAGTCAGGGGAAGGGGGAGGGGAATCATCATCTATTACATTTACCCCAGTTGGACTCAGATTCCAATTGTGGGTAGAAATTCTGTGTTCTGGAACCCCAATTGTATGGAATAAAGATTCAAATTCATCTGTTACAATAAGACAGCTTTTTAACTGAAGTGGCAGCTGGTGCTTACATGTCCCCAGGAAAGGCCACCATGGCATCAAACAATATATGGAAGCTAACTTGGCAGTGATACGGGACAGAGAGCGTGAATGAACCGACCAAAGAAAAGAAAGAGATGAAGTAAAAGGAAAACCTAGGTATCACAATATTCTCAACTCAATCATGATTCTCAATATCCAAATAACAAAATTAAACCCAGATCTATTCTAAATCACTTATCACCCAACCAAATTCTCTTCATTCCACATTGGGAAGTGATTTGAAATTTTAGTGTCCCATTATCTCTCTTTGTGTGTTCAAAAAATATTGATGCTATCCTGAGAATTGATACCTAGTTCAGGTGGGGTTTTGTCTTCCTAATAGGAAATGGATGGGTGCAAAGAGGAACCAACAATTAGGTATCGGTGAATTAATCAAGAACCATTTTAGTCCCACCTCTCCACATGAAATCCCTTTAACCGTATGAAGCCAAACATCCCACACTATTCACGAAATAGAATGAGAGTGGAACAATTGAACAAATAAACTGACAACTGATAAGAGAATAGGGTCAGAACAAACAGTTGAGAGTAAAAGTAGCTATCAGCATGATACAAACCTCTTTTCCTTGCTCTTGCTCAAGAGCATTTCGTATTCTCAAATTTAAGGCAGCGTGGTACATCTCATCTAATGCATGTCCCCAAAGAGATTGCTTATTAACTTTCCACAAAAAGAATTGTGTCTGTCTACTTCCAGTTGCTACTATTTTCTGCAAGGAAAACAAGAAATCATCACAATCTGGAAAAAAAAAAAAAGCTCTGAAGTACTGATATGTAGTTTAGGAAACGCAGATGAAATCATCAGGAGATCAGTAGTAGTTCCATAATCAGTGCAAATGTTTCTATAACAAGATAAAACCCAGATACAAAACAACAAAAAGAATAGACATCACACTGTTATCTGACAAGACAATCTTCCCCTTGGAACTTCTTCTTTTTTACTTCATCTAGGTAAAGCAAAGTACCTACATTCCCATACCCACCAAACAAAAGAAACTCAATGAACTTCGGAAATAAAATTTACCTCCAAATGTAAATAATCATCTTTCCAGAGCTTAAACAGAATTTTCGCTGTATTTTTCTTTTCAACAAAAGTGGCATCTGCAATCTGCAAAAGAACAATTACAGGGCAAATGAATCACCTAGTCTCTTCCTCCATAACTGATTCCACCCATTCACACACTTTGCTTCACAAACCCATGGCATAAAAAGTTGACTGGGTAAGGCAGTACTATTTTGCTCAACTACATTTGTGTACGAGTTTAAAAAATCAACAATCACATTCAGCAAATCTATAGCATATGCCCATTGTAAATTTTTGATCTGATAGTTATATACACAAACAGATTCATTCACATCCGAAATTATTGGATTGCCTAGACTCTAATAAATTTATTTATCACATTTCTGACCTTATCCGTCTCGAGAAGATGACCAGCCTTTGATAGTAGCCTGAACATCCTATAAGCTTCCCTGCCGTATCTCTTCAACACAATTGATTCCACCTGTGACACAGGATATGTGGTAAGGCTTCTCCTTGAGATAGATCTGATTAAGTACTAAGTGAAAAAAACACAAATGATAAAACCTCCTCATTTTGAGCTAGTTCAATTATGTGCTTCAGATCTGTACAAGAAAAAAAGAAGTGCATTAGTTCTAAAAAATACAGAATATTTGATCTGCCATAACACGGGTAGGTAAAATGAAACTCAGACCCAGACTTATATTTTCAAGGAGAATAAGCTGGGCTGAAAAGAACAACAGAAGGTTACCAATGCTATATGTTTCATCTAGGCTTATTGAAGGAAGATGACAACCCAATTCTATGAGGGCAACTCTCACGTGTTCTAACGTCATTGTACGACCATCTTCACTCTTCATGACCTCTTCAAAAATACTATTCACTGACAGAGGAACTGAAAATCACAGCATTATGGAGACAAGTAAGCAAGAAAGCATATATGGTGGCCGGATGGGACAAGAGAATGCCAAAGGGGGAAAAAAAAGTATCACTGCTACACCTTTCCAATCCCCATAACAAAGAAATAAAAGAAGTATAGCAGTAAAAGTGGCTGCGTACATAAAAAGAAAAAGAAACCGCTACTCATAATATCCACTCCCATAACATTGGACAAAAAGCATACGCTGAAGCAAGCTAGATTAAAGCACATCAAAAGCATCCATTTGTAATGAGAATTTCTCATTATCATTGTATACTCAGCTTGCCAAAAGTGACATTTCCAGATAAAAACCAAGGAATTTTCCATTTTGACACATCAAGAGAATGAGTACTTCTTAAGAGGGGTGAGAGGGAGAAAATTCAAAGAGAGAGACAGTTCACCTGATTTTTCTATTTTAACTTTCGTGTCTGAACGTTTAGTTGCCTCCAAAATTGCATTCAGAACAATGGCCGCTCCATCATCAAACCGTGTTCTTACATTTGCAATGCAAGCCTATAACACACAGAATATGGAAAACCACACATTTCATTCACTGCATAAGTTACTAGATATAAAGCTTTTTCATAAAGACAACGTACCAGGACAGGAAACAAAAAATAAATTACTTTAGAGTAGTAAAGAAGGAAGAGGTCATAATGTTCAACCCATTTGACAAACAGTAATCTTCTCATTCTAAACCTTTCATTTTCCTTGATCCTACTTTCCGTGGTTTTGATGATAACTAGCAGGGCTGAGTTATGCCCAAAAGAGAACAAATTGACTTGCAAGTTTCAACTGACTTATTTTGCAAACAACAATATTAAAAAGAAGCATATAACTCCAAATTATCGAATTTTCTTCAAACCAAAAGTCTCAGAAGGTCATAGAATTGTCCGGACAAGGGCATGCAAACATCTGCTCAAAGAGCCTCAACCTCAATATGGTGGTTAATACTCCTTTGATTGTTAAGATGGGACCCAAAGCATGTGCATGGTAATGGATTTCCACTACAGTTGAAGTACTAGAAACATAGCGTTAAAATTATCTATCACTTAGATTAACATAATAACTACTGGAATACACCAACCTTATTCCTAAGGCATCTCACAAATTCTTCAAAATTAGCACGCCAAAGAATTTCTTTCTTTCTCTTCTTAGTCCCTGCTTCTGTATCCAACTTGGAATCAATCTGCTTGCGCTGCAAAAAGAGGAAATTGAAAATCATTGCACAATTCGTAGTTCAACCAGGCAAATTGAATAAAACTGTCACACCAACCTTCTCCCCAGTGGCCACGCTAGGGAGTGTTTCCTCACTCTCTTGTTCATTATCATCAGTCTCAGCATACGTTTCCACTAAAAATCTTAAAGCCTCCATAGGGGCTGCTGCTGCTAAAGCACGTTGCTCCATGGTCAATTCCTCAGTCACCTGTATAATCATTCAAACTCAAACTCAAAACTTAAATATTTGAAATTCGTATCCAACAACATGCACATAAAACAATCACGTAAGTCATGGACAAGCTTCAAACTTGAGGATGTGTTCTGTCATTCAAGCGCACCCTCCTAGGAGGTTCCTATCTCACACAACTATCAGAGAGTGGCAATGATAACGTCAGCAGTGTTACAACTATCTTATCATATGACCTTATGGAATTGGAGTTCAGCAGTTCGCATTAAACTAAGGTGATCGCCAAATGCAGCATCAACAATTCAAACAAATACGCAACAGAGATGCTACAGAAAATTGTATTTCTTGATCAATCAATCAACCCTTGAATTCTTAGATTGTGAACAGCTTCCAATCATCCCATTGACACAGAATAACAAGTGTTTATATCTTGCGAAACTTAACAGAATCAAAAGTCACTGCCATTGGAACAGAAAAGATACCTTAGCAGACTTAGAACCTTTTTTCTTCACACCAGTTTCTTCTTCGGGAGGGGCAAGGAATGGCTCATGCGCTGGACAGCGTTCCACATATCGGGCATGCACAAGTCTATTGAAAGAAATTTCCACAGCATCCTCAGCAGAACAATTTCCTGGGAAAAGATACAGAGTTAGGTGAATATATGACGAAAAAATGAATCCCTGGATCTCCATATCAAGACCTGCCTCGTTTATAATTGTACTCGTTTATTTTTCTACACCTTTCAGATTGCATGCATCAGAAGACTAATCTTTGCTTAACTTAAGCACAACACAAAAAAGAAGAAGAAGAAGAAGATTCATATTAGCCTATATTTAGCCTAAGTACAGTTTTTCTATCCCCCTCCATTGTTGGAAACAAACGACGATAGAAACTCAAATGAATCACAAGGGCTCCCAAGCTGACCGTTGCTTAGTGAACCCCATTCCCCATACTGCAAAGCTTTCAATGCTGAAAGAAGAGTTAAGAGACATAAAGATAGACAAGAGACTCGCCTTCTCTTTCTTTTGATGTATCCTTGTGCCTATCCAAAATCTGATTAAGTGAAAGCCTACCATGCTTGAGTAAGCCTTCAAGGATTTCTAGGCACTGCAAAAAAAATGTCATCAATCAATATGTGCACTCATTTTAATCCCAAACCCAACAAGCCAAAAACAAAAGAATAAAATATAAAGATCGAAATAACTCACTTCTTTACCAAATTCTTGAGACACAATTTCCAAAAATTTAGGGAACCTCATGTGGTGGATTATGTTGTCAAACAACGCCATGTACTGCGTTACAACCTTAGGTGCCGCTCCAAAGCCACCTACATTCACCAACATCAGTAACTACCATTGTGAGATCCATTGAGAAATCAACCAAACCAACAAACACACAATGTGAGAAAAAAAAAACGAGAAACGAAACAAAGAACACGATTACACTGGCCGGTTATATAGTAATACTTATATACCAGGGTTTACATCACCAGTGACCCCGAATAGTCAGTGCAGCGCAACTTGTACTGAATCCGGCTTCACAAGCGTAACAAGATCACCTGTACCAATTATGTCCGGGTGCCGAGAAAACAACGGATAAAGAAACTAACACGAAATAGTAAACTACGATAAATCGAAAAACCAGTTCCCTTAGGCTCTCTGACATCCAAAACCCAAATAGCTGATTTTTTCCCCCCTCCAGTTTTCCTCAACATTTGTGTAGGGAACAAAGACAATGAAAATTCGGAAGCATAGACAGTGAGCGTAAAAAAAGGGTACCCTGTTGTTCGATTGCAAAGGCTTGGACACAATTATGTTGGATTAAAACAAGCAGGCAGTTTGTGACTTGAAGCTTGTTGAGCTCTGTGTATAGTACGATGCTTCCGAGGGGCAGGGTCCCTCTGCGGAGAAGACACTCACATACTTTCTGTACACATCAAAATAAAAAATTGATGATGACAAATTATAAAAATCTTAGCCATTTTAGGGTTCTAACACAGGTAAAGTTACTGAAATATGTAGACTTAAAAATCTCTCTGTTAGGGTTTCTAGAGAGAGAGAGAGAGATCAATACAGCGACGAGATCGCCGAAGTAAGAGGAGATGAGGTATACGGCGAGCTTGATGCCGTGCTGAGACACCATTGTTCTTCTGCGTTTTTTCTGCGATGTTCGTGTTTCTGTGTGGAGGGAGGCGGAGAGAGAGAGGGGATCGGCGGGAAGGAGAGAGAGGGCGAGTGAAATGGAAACTAGATTAGGCTTGTTATATCCTATTATAGGGCAATGTTCAAGCAAGTTGGGTCTATAGCTCAGTGGTAGAGCATTTGACTGCAGATCAAGAGGTCACCGGTTCGAACCCGGTTGGGCCCTTTTTTGCCAAATTTTCCTCTTCTTCGTCGATGATTGTTTTTGTAAGATTTTCTTTTTCCCATAAATTTGGCAATGAAAGTTTCATTTTTCTTGTTTTGTAGTCTTCTTGTATATTCTTACCTTAAATTGATTTGCTTTACTTTTCTGTAAATATTTTTGTAAGATTTACTCTCTTTTTTCCCCATAAATTAAGAATGAAAGTTAATTTATGTGAGAATCAGATTATTGATATGGTTAGTAGATAAAAGAATTGAGAAAAAACTTAGAATTACCAACATATTAGTGCAAGCTCTCACGGATATAAAGACCTTGTTTGTTTTATGATTCAGGATTTGGATTTTCTCTCAATGCACGTTTTCAATAAATTTTCTCTTAATTATTGCTCTAATTTCTCTCTGTTCATTATCCAAATTTCCAATACCAAATTCGAAAACAACCCAAAGTGATTGACCATACCTTGCAAAAAGACAATTACTTAAGCTAGGTTATACCGGAATAATGATGGTGGGAGTTATATTGACCATTAGAAGCAAACAAGAGATACACCACCAATAGTCATACAAAACGAGCTGATAAAGTCTATGATTTGAAGGATAAAAGTGTGGTGTGGTGTGACCTAAGCCACATAATGAGCGGTTGGGTGCGAGAGTGCGATCGTAAACGTAAAAGCGTCTTTTAAAAACCTTCAAAATAATTAAAAATCATGAGTGTAAGGAATGAGCGCGAGCATAAAACGAGAATTGATAGCTAAGCATAAGTGTGAGAGCCCATCTCGGGCAATTAGTCCCCACATTGGTAAGAGGTGGATGGGGTGATGAATATGATATACTTATAATGTTTCATGATCTACAATATAACTCGATGTTAATTTTTTGAACCACGTGGTTAAGTTAAAAGTAGCAACTCAGCTGATGCGGGTCATTATAGTTGGTATCAGAGCACACCCTAATCTACATGGTGGGGCCCGCCTCTAGGGTCTAGTACGAACTTGATGATGTGCTCTGTATAGAACTAAAAAGCGTCACACTATGGCCACCAGAGAGAAAGATCCTGACATTGTGACTATTATTCCATTCCGAGACTATCCAAAAAGTGTCAATCTCCTACAGTTGGAAGGTTCCGCAACAAAACTTTATTTTAGGCTAGATTTTTTCGTAATAAATTTGTCCATAACTCAAGGACTTTAGACAAGTTGTTTTGCTAAATAAATTGTTAGTTGATGTATGTGAGGAAAAATAATCTGTGTCGAAATCCGTCTTTTGTGGGCTTTAGCCTGTTTGGGAAAATGACGGTCCAGGACGTGTTTTGATAATTAATACCCGCTAAGAACATGCTGAGAATATTTATTAATGCTAAATATGTCATTGACGGGTATTAATTATCAAAACACGTTATTTTCTGTCATTTTCCCATATTCTATTGCCATAGTCTATTGCCTTAAGCTTGGATCATATGTCCAAATTCGCTCATGTATGTGTCAACAAATTTTCATGGGAAAATGACAGCCCAGGACGTCTTTTGATAATTAATATCCGTGAAAGATATGCTGAAAATATTTGTTAATGCTGAAAATGTCTTTAATGGGTATTAATAATCAAAACACGTCATTAACCGTCATTTTCCCAATTTTCATTGGTAGGCCCAAAGAAAAGATATACGCTAGGCTGGACAGAGGTTTTGGTTTGGGCTTGATCCCTATCTGAAGGTTGAATTAAACCGGACCTAGAATGGGCTCGGATCCTTCGTAGCTCCGCTTTGTCTTCCACACAAAACCCTTTTCCCAACACAGAGAGCTTCTTCTTCTTCGTTCTCCATCGCCTCACTTCTTCCTCTTCGATACCTTCTTCCTTCATCCGAACAGTGAATCAGTCACCAGTTCCCTATCATTTGGCGAAAAGATGGTAAGCAAAAGACAGATATTAGCTCGAAAGCGATTCAAAGAAGCAAACCCAGAACTGTTCCCGAAGCCAGAGCCAACGCCACCCAAAGACCCAAACAAGAAGAAGAAAAAGACGGACAAGTTCAAGCGCAAGAAATCAGACGGGAAAGAAACAGGAAAACCCAACAAAGGAAACTTTAGAAAGCACCCACTTAGAGTACCTGGGATGAAACCTGGTGAGAGCTGCTTCATATGTAAGGGCCAAGATCATATAGCTAAGCATTGCCCTGAAAAAGAACAATGGGAAAAGCACAAGGTTGTGTTCTTTATTTGGTGCTAGTGCTTTGTTTATTTCGGTTTTGTTTGAATATTAGCTTTGTGCTTCCATATATTGCTAGAAAGGGTCTGTGCTTCCATATACTGTTAGAATGTGTTTGTGCTTCCATACATCATCTCATAAAATAGTCATTCCAAGCAGGGTTTTAAATTGCGTTAGTGGGAAACGTAGTGGTATCGGTGATATGGCCATATATCAGCTAGTATCGCCGATACATTGGTAAATAGTAATGGTACCGGAGGGCCAACACGTAACAGCCGATACTATATATAACATCTTTATTAAAAACTCTGATTCCACCTGACTATTTGGGAAGGAAATTGCAATACCATAGCTCAAGTTATTGTTGTAAGACGGATTGTCTAACAAACAGGTATCCCTCTGATCAATTGTTGCATTCATATGCCAGAAATGACCTCACATATGATTTGTAATCCAATCCCTTGCTTAATATGGCCAACCAAGCAGGCCTCAGGATTAACTAAGTAACAGTGTATTTTTTTTTGGTATCGTTATGGTTGATGTTTTTATTCTCATTCTCATTTCCATCATCTTCTTTTTTGGGGGATTAAGTATTGGTGTGGAGTCATATGATTATCTTGGTGTTTTGTGTTGATTTATTAATGTAGATATGTTTGCTATGTCGGCGACGTGGGCACAGTCTGAAGAATTGTCCTAACAAGGATGATGAAACCATAGATAAGAGATTGTGTTATAATTGTGGGGAAACTGGACATTCTCTTGATAAATGCCTACAACCTCTTCAAGAAGGTAATATTCTTAATCTGTTAGTTTATATTTTTGAACACGGTCGTCTTTAAGATTCTTAGGTTCCCTGTTCAGTTTATGTGTCCTCGTTTTTGTACAGTGTGCTAGATTGGCATATTAATATGACGAGGACATAGGTTAATGCAGTTGTTACGTGTCCATCATCGTTCTTGTGTTGTACCCTAACTTGCACTTCAATAGTTGCGTATTGTGCTTAATGAGCTTTCTGCCCTTGGCTTTTATTTTGTATCAGTCTTATAATTACACTGGCATGACTAAAACACGGAGGCACTTTTAACTGTAAACTTTGCAGACAAAGGGCTAGAAAGTACTATTTGAATCTGATAAGGTATTTGAATAGGTTATGACTTATGATAACGTACATAGGATAGGAGTTAAGCGGGTGCAGTCTTTCTCAAATTTCGGAATGGTAAGTTTTGTTGTCTTTTGACGTAATACTGGTAAATAAGTAAATAAAAGAAGTCTTTTGACATAATAAAATTGCCCCTTTATTTCGGTTGCTTCCTGTGATTTGTCTTTTCATGTGTCATAGCTGATCTCTTTGGTAACGCAGGGGGAACAAAGTTTGCAAGTTGCTTCATTTGTAACGAACGTGGGCACTTAAGTAAGAATTGCCCTGAAAACACTCATGGGATCTATCCAAAGGTACAAAACAGTTAACCATCTTATCAAAAATAAAAGTTTACTATCTTGATTTTGTTGTTGTTAGTTTAGAGACCGCTTTATTCTATAAGTTCTTGTGTAAGATATAAATGCCCCTTCTTTAATGTTTTCAGCCATCACCAGCACATAGATTTCGTGAACTTTTTCTTAGCTCTTTCATTATCTGTCTGACATCTTTCAAATGCTCTTCCCTGTAGGGTGGGTCTTGTAAGATTTGCAGTGGCGTAACTCATTTAGCCAAAGATTGTCCTCATAAAGGGAATAGAGGTTCTAATGCTGCCAGTGGAGGTGGCATAACATGTAAGTAATCTTTCTCTTCTTCTTTTTTTTTATCGCGAGTAATCTCAATATTGCATGGTAGTTGGATTTCGTATTTTTGTTGCCCAATTGTATTTTAAAGAATATTTGTTGTTGACCTATGTTTATAGTTTCAATTAAGTTTTAGAATAACCAGGTTCTTGGGTCAAAAAGTTTGCAGAAGTCAAAACCATGAAAAATCAGTACTATGAATGCGAATTTTGTGGAGAACGTAAGAATGACTACAAATGGCACCCAATTACTCATTCTATGCCTCCACTAAGTAACTTTTCATTAGAAAAGCACTATTTAACTTTCCTATCCAAAGAACTAGCCTGCTGAAACTATTAGACAGGTGTGGCGCAGCTAGTTTCAACCTATGAAGCACGGATACTCTATTTTGGCCTCCGTATCACGTATCGTATCCGTATCGGATACCGATACTCTCGGATACTCTCCGGATACGTATCCGATATGCTTTTTAAAGTATCCTGCTTTTAGAATTATTTTTTGGTATCCCGATACGTTTCGGATACGCTCCGGATACGTATCCGATACGTTTTTTTTTAAAGTATCCTGCTTTTAGAATTATTTTTGGTATCCCAATACGTTTTGGATATGCGCGGATACATTTAGATACACGCAAGGGTAAATATGTTATTACTTAATATATGGGTTAAAATGGCAAGTAGTACTATACTTTTCTTTTTCCCCCACCAATCAACACCAGAAACACGACGATATCCTCTCTCGAGACGACCTTGTAAGTCTCTCTCTCATTGTATGTAAATATATCTCTCTCGACATGTGAAATGGTGAACTTGTATGATGGAAAACTTTAATCATTAATGAAATTTTAGGAATTAAAAATTATATATACACAACAACAACGAACCCATGTAGTCCCCAATCAAAAATTATATATAATATATTTTTTATTTACTTTTATATTCAACGTATCCCCCAACGTATCGTATCCTTCTTTTTGAAAAAATCACGTATCTGCGTATCCGTATCGTATCGTGTCCGTATCCCGTATCCGTATCCGTGCTTCTTAGGTTTCAACTATTAACTGAGATTTTGGTGTTAAATGTCTCCATGGGTACTCGTGGGCCATGTTTCTCTGTCTACTCTCTGTCTGCTTATCAGATGTAATATTTATTCTCTGGTGATTTGACGTTAAATTTTTAAAAAAATGAGTGCATCCTCCGCATCCAGTTATTCTCTTAATATCCCCATTCTCAGTTTCTCAAGATCACCCAGCAGAGGATGATAACGTGCTTAATTCATACAAGAATGCATGAGCAACTGCTCGGTTTCTGAAGCCAACCATTTTAAGATTTGATTAGGTTTGAACGAGCATTTGATCTACTCAATATGACATTATTTTTGTTGGTGATAAATGAACACATGCAAAATGCACATGAGCTGGGAAATGCTTGGCCCATGCTGGAGCTTTGAACCCTCTGTTGGTTTAGAAATCGGGGAAACCTTTACCTCGAGCTCATAATACTTGTTATACGGGACATTTTACTTCCATGTTCCATACGCCCTTTTAAAATTAATTCAGAACTTAAGTGCCTTCATCTCATGTTGTCTGTTGTTGAGATGTGGGAGAAAACTCTTGCTTTCTTATGCTTGACGGGAGTATCTCTCATTTGTCCTATTTCAGCAACTGGGGATGGAGGAATGCAAAGAGGAAAGGTGACCAAGTTTATAAGTGGGGATGATCTTGATGATGATTTTCTGATGGGGGAGACGGATGGTAGCAAAACCAAGCCTTCCGAATCAAAAGGTGATCCTGCTTCTGATTTTAAGACAAATAATGTGAAAGCGAAGAAGAAACAGGTACCCAAAGTCGTCAATTTTGTTGGTTGATAAGTCGGATGGTGGGATGATACACATCTACGGATTTGTGTTCACTTTGAGAGAGATAGAGAGAGAGGTACCAAAGCTCAAACACACGACACCACAAGGGTGCCAGACTGCCACCACAACAGAATTCAGAGCTATGGTTATAGATTCGTGTTTACTGATGACCTACATTTGCAATGTTCCATACGTATCTGATCTTTCTTATTGAGTGTCTCTTTTTTTTTTTTGAAGTTGTATTTAGCCGTTGGATGCTGTTTTCAGCTTCCATGATCATGTGGTTTTGTGGGAAATAAATACTATTTCTAGTTTCATAAATTTTTAATGGTACGGTGGGTCGTGTGTAATCGCATTTCATCGATGATGCTGACTCCATGTCAGCACAATTCAACTAATAAATAGCCATGCGTCTGCAACGAACACTGCTATGGAAATGTTGCCATTCTTAAGTTGAATAACGGAGTACTTCATTCGGTGTTTGCAAAAATGAATGGTGATCATATACGGGATAAAGAGCGCTCATGCAAACATGAAGCACAGCCATGCCCAGCTTGATAATGTGGTACAGTACAACACTAGTGTAAGGTTGTGGACGTGATCAATGCCTAAAGGGCTAAGACAACTCGCAACCTTTGTTTCCTCCCTCGAAAATCTCTTTCTTCTCCGCATTTTTCTCTTCTCCTAAAAATGGCCCAACTGATCTCTCTTGTCTTCCTACATTCAAGGATCCATCATCTTCCCCATAGTCCCCCACCATCTCTCTCTTTCTCCTCTTTCTTCTTTCTCATTTTTCAGAGCTGTCACACCTGAGAAGCCACCATGGTACCTCTCTCTCTCTCTCTCTCTCTCTCTCAATCTCAATCTCAATCTCTCTCTCAATTTCTTCAATTCTATGGTTCAAGATTTATTAAGATCTAACATTCGTGCTGTAATAAAAAAGTTACATAAGATGGCAGCATGCATATTCTTTTTCTTAGGATGATTTTTACCGATCAATAAAGGGTCTCATTCTATGGAATGATAACTTTAATGGACGTATCTCTCTATACATAACGAAAATTAAACTAAAATCTGACTTGAATGATCCTTATTACGACCCAAATTGAGATTATGAATGGAGTTTCTTTGATAACTCGATATTCATCCCGGCGACAGACTAAATGAGTAGGGATTACGTAAAACATGATTGAAGTTTTCATACAAGATCTTTCATGCGAAGCTTCAACAACCGGCGAAAGACCGCCTTAACAATGTTGTTGCTTTGGGTGCTAGGCGAATGCGGCATCTGGAATGGCGGTAGAAGACGAGTGTAAGCTGAAGTTTCTGGAGCTGAAAACGAAGAGGAACCACCGTTTCATCATCTTCAAGATTGAGGGCCAAGAAGTTGTCGTGGAAAAGCTCGGTGGCCCCGACGAAAACTACGACGACTTCACTGCCTCTCTCCCAGCCGATGAGTGCCGCTACGCTGTCTTTGATTTCGATTTCATCACTGATGAGAATTGCCAGAAGAGCAAGATTTTCTTCATTGCATGGTAATGTGCATTAACACCATTTAATTGGATGATATTTCATTACAGCTTTATTAATTAGTCGATATTTTATTGTTAAATTTTTTTTTTTTTAAAACTTATTCAGTTTATCTTATCCTCATATGGGATAGAGTTATCTCAACTCCATGGGATGTAGCGATTAATTAGTGATTACGCTGTTCCAAGTTCGTATTGCGCAACCAAACCTGGGATGAAGGAGTCCTAGGAATCAAAAAGTGCTTAGCGAATTGCATGCTACATTGCTATTGACCTGGGGTTTAGCCCAAAGGTCTGTAGCGCTCTTTTGGAGCGTGAGATTTCGAGTTCGACTTCTATAATTAAATATGAGGTTGACTTTTGTACTAGTAATCTAACAAATGCTAACAAAGTAACATCCTATCGTCTTGCGAAAAACAAAAATAAGATTGCACGCTACTAAGGACTAACTTAGCTTTGCCAATGATTTGATTATAAGGTCACCGGACACATCAAAGGTGAGAATGAAGATGGTGTATGCCAGCTCCAAGGACAGATTCAAGAGAGAATTGGATGGGATTCAAGTTGAATTGCAAGCAACCGATCCCAGTGAGATGAGCATGGACATTATTAAAGCCCGAGCCTTTTGAATTATAATTAATTCAGATCTGAGTCGTTCAGCCGAGGTGAAATCTGAGCCGTCCATTGCCGAGCATAGACGGTTCAGATGGGGCCAACACCCTATGGGATAGCATGGGTCACCGGGTTCGTTTTAATGGGGTAGCTCTACTATGTTTGTGTATTTTTTTTTTTTTTTGGTTACCTTTGGTCAATACTGCGCAACTGCTCCACTTCGATCACTAATGTAATATGAGTACATTATGCATTTTTTTAAACCTCTTTCCTCTTTCTAAATTCATCTATAAATATTCCAAGTTCGCAAGAATCCTTGCACTTTTCTAATACATCACGTGTTGGCTTGGATGGTTTACAACTTGATCACAATATCGCCTTATTTGTTTTTAGCTCTATTTATCTATAGCAGTTAGATTTTATTCCATGTCGATACTTTCTAAGTCATTCAAATTTGGTTAATATAATAAATCTGGCCGAATAGAAGAGAAAAAGTACTTAAAAAGACAAACAAACAGTATGTTGTGTTCGTTTTTCAGCTGTCAAAGAAAATTAAACGTGGGTTCCACCGTATTTGTTGGAAGCTTTTTCCCTGTTTTGTTTTTCTTTAAAAAAAAAAATACAAGATTATCGGCTGCGGAAAAGTTCAAAATTAAAATTTTCTAAAACCTTTTCGGCAAATTCATTTTAAGGGCCATTTTTTTTTTAATCTAATAATGAGGCAACCACCTACTCCAATTTCCCACCCAAGAAATCTAGGCTTTGTTTGGAAAAATTAGTGGCGCCGTTTAATACCTTCAAAAAGTTAGGTGATAGTAGGGCTCAGGGCTCAGACCCCAAATCCTGCTAATTGGTTGCTTGAAATTATTGAAACAGTAAAAATACAAGTACAGCAATGACTGTACAGCAGCCGTGCACAGAACAATGATGTACCTGTAGCAGCGTTCTTATTGAAATCCCTGCCACCTATTTCTCCTTTCAATTAATTTTTTCCCCGTTTTTTGAAATTGAGATCAGACCCATTAATGATGATTTATGTTTTCAGAACAATGATGTTCTTTATGACTCCATTACATTATTTCCTTACACATAATTAGTATACTGTCCCTTTGCTCATATTGACAGTGAGACAATAATTGATACTCCAAATCTCTCTCTCTCTCTCTCTCTCTCTCTGTGTCACACAGACACACACCCACACACAAACATTTTACCTTTATGTCATCATCATCTTATTTTTGCAGCCTTCCAACAGAATCTCTTGAATTTTTACTGTCACCACACCCGTAGGCCGTAGTTTGTGGGGTGCATGCAAGAATGCAAGCAATTACTACCCAGCCTGGTGGCCCAAAGGGTTGCGCTCGTGGTTAAGGTTTGAGATTTAGAAATTTGCTTTTTGACAAAATTTCATATTCATAACTTATTTGGTGTTATTAATTTCTTTGGAGTTAGTTCATGCAGAGCTAAGTTCAAACCTTAATTACTCTCTCAGCAAATGAACGGTGAAATTTGTCCCAAGAATTAATCAAAATGAACGTAAATTGACCCACGATTAAAAAAAATATACAGCCTCGTGGACCATGAACCCTTGGAAAGTGAACATACGGCCAAAACCAAGCCATGATCTTGGCATTATCATTTGAAGCTAAAGTTGTATCGCCCCATTGACCAAACCTCGGTAGAATTGCTTTTAGCTTTTAGGTTTAAAAAAAATTCTTACAGCTTTTTTTTTATTTTTTGATAATAAAATGTCCGACCCAATTTGCGTACGATTTAATTTAACAAGTTTTTTTTTTTTTTGATAAAAACTTATAATTGCATTCGGTACATGTGGATTACTCTTCATGATTCAATTCGTTGGTTGTGTACTTGGGCTGCGTTTCCGTTAAACTACAAGTTGTCGCGACTTTGTAGTTAAGTTTATTCCCACTAAACTATAATTAGAAGATGGTCAAAGAAAAAATGGAGAGGAAGAAAATATGTTGAGTGTTTTAATTTAGGGAAAAGAACTTAGTTAAAAACAATACTCCTGTAATTTGCAGAGAAAAAAAGATAGTGGAAATTAAGCCCCGGCCAGTTTAGCTTTTGGTTGCAGTGGGGTGAGCTAGGGGAGAAGTTTTTCAGTGTCGGGTGGGCACGGGCCACGTGGTGCCGAGCACGCATCTCTACCGTCCAAAACGTTTGGACGGCCGAGATGCGTGTTCGGCACCACGTGGCCCGTGCCCGCTTGGCACTGAAAAATTTCTCGAGCTAGGGAGAAGTAGGACCACAGTGACCACACTTTAGGGCGCTTATCGACATGCATATATGTTTCTTTTCATTCCTAGGTTTTACGTCCCGTTAATTTGGACTAATATCAATATTCAATTTCAAACCGAAACCAACTAACGTTGCTTGCCTACGATTGCAAACTGAGCCTATTTATATCTTTATTCAATCTACAACGACCACATCCTTTGATAGCTCAAATTTCAAGTCAGTTTACGTGTATCTCGGCTAATTTTTAAGAGACCAATTTCATAATCCATTAGCTGGGCCCAATCAAAGCAAGAGTGGATCCTGCACGACCCGGTTTCATATGAGTTAATTGATAGCATCCAAGAAATTTTGAACTTGAAACCTAAGAGAAGGAAAACTCCTCTCAAAACACCCACGCCCGAATCCTCGAGTCTTTAGCCGACCGCATTAGTGAAATTCGGAAGGGGCATTTGGTTGAAACTTTGAATAAACATGGGGGAATGTAATGAGTGCAGAACAGTGAAAGAGGATGAACTAGCTTTGGGGTGGGCATAAATAAAACTAAAAAGGAGTCACGCTTTCCTACTCCACGCGTGAGCTCATATGTTAAACTAGCTGCCTTCAATTTCAAGACCCAAGGTTCTCAACAACCTTCATTAAAACCCAAATATAAATACTTCCCTAGCTAAAAACGTTAAGAGGGTTGCTGCAAGGGATCTCTTTTTATACCTAGAAGATAGAGAGAGAGAGAGAGAGAGAGAGAGAGAGAGAGCTCTTGGTATCCTCATTGGAGCTTTAGCTATCCTCTTAACGATGTCTGTAAGTCTCTCTCTCTCTCTCTCTCTCTCTCTCTCTCTCTCTCTCTCTCTCTCTCTCTCTCACAGATGGATACACATTCTCTGTGTCCGGCATGTATGTCTAAATGATGGTGAAGTTGAGTATATTTTGCAGGTGGTGGAGGTGAGAGTTCCAAATTTGGATTGCGAGGGATGTGCTTCTAAACTTAGAAGATCCATCTTCAAGCTAAAAGGTACTATCTACTAACTTTTGTACCTTAGAAAGGTGTGTGTGGTGGATTAGCATCATCCCGTTTGGGTGTCGGAACCTAGGTGTGTGCCTGAGTTGGCATTGCCATTTCGCCACAGGTTTAAACTTTATAATGGGAGGTAATTGTTGCAAAAAGTCTATCCCACCGCTAAATATTTAGCACTCCTCCCACCGCTTTCAATTTAACTCTTTTCTGGGAGAGTTTTTTAAAATTCGAATCATTAATTGCCGAGACAGACGTGGAAATGTTGAGCCGCGAATGTTGAGTGGTGCGGGTAGTCTTGCTGTAATTGTTGTTAATTTGACTAGCAATATAATTTTTTTTTTATCAGTAGTAGCATTATAATTGATTTGACTAGCAATGTTCCAAATACGGTTTTCTAGGGGTGGAAGAGATAGACATAGACATGGAGATACAAAAGGTAACAGTGAGAGGAGGGTTTGGTCTGGACCAGGAAAAGAAGGTGCTAAAGGCCATAAAGCGCGCAGGAAAAGCAGCCGAGCCCTGGCCATACCCGGGAGGCCACTCCCACTTCGCTTCTTTCTACAACTATCCCGCCCACGTCGTCAACCACTACTACTCCGATGCCTCCAGAAACGTCGCTCCCAACAGCATCCACGCCTTCTTCCACACCCCGGCAGCTTACTCGGTGGCCGTGGCCTCCGATGAGGCGGTTGCTTCGCTTTTTAGTGATGAAAATCCCCATGCTTGTAGTATCATGTAATTTTTCCAAATGTGCTTTGAGTCTTGTGTAATGTGGTCAAGGCTATTTCAGTATTTCGTAATGGGATACTGCCATTAGTTGCTTCACTTTATTTTTCCGTCTGTTGCGAGCGTGGCTTCACTTGATAATGTAACTCGTTTGTGGCCGGCACAATCCGGTTTGTCTCCCATAGGAGGAGAAATATGAGTTAGGATATTGCAATTGCCTCCTCCACCTAACCAACTCCTTGGTTTATGATAAAATAAGTCAAGGTAAGGAGAAATTTTTGGGTGTCAAGTGGGTAACACGTAGTGTCCGCTCGGTGCATTCGGGTCGTCCATTTCGGTTTTAGATGGCTCGGATTTGGAGAGAGAAAGAGGAGAGAGAGTTTCAATCTGGACCGTATAACACATTTTTGGACGGCCCGGATGGACTACTCGGGCATCACGTGGTACTCACCCGGCACCCGGCCAGGAATTTCTCCAAGATAAGGTATAATTTGACATAAACATAGTATTCCCTTGACATGCAACATCATTAATTTGTTGTTACTAAACTATATTTCGTTAACAAGGATGTGTAATACATGTGTGACACTTCTAACATATATACTCATTCTTACAACTCTTCAAAGTCACTTTAGAACGGTTAAAGGTAAATGTTTGTGAGTTTTTAAATTTTTCCTCAATTTTAGTGGAATGAACAATTTTGGCCTGGTGCACTGTAAAACTCATACTCAGAAAGTTAAATAGACTGATAATTGTTGATAGAGAGTTTTGTTCCTGGTGTGTCAGAATGATATTTTTAGCTACAAAATTAAAGTGATGATATAGAACGCTTAACGTGATTTACTTATTAATTTTTGAATAATTTAGACATTTTTGTCCAATGCTATTATTTCTTCTGTTAGATTACCTTTTGATTTACCAGAAGCAGAAGAAGAGTTAGTAGCAGGTTATCAAATTGAATATTCGGGTATCAAATTTGGTTTATTTTACACTGCTTCATATTTTAATCTACTAGTTATAGTTCCGGTATGAGAGACAACATGAATAGAGCCAGAGGCGGACCGGATTGGCAAAATTTGATCGGTAACTGTATATGAGTTAAAAAGGGATAGATGGGGCGTCATGTGAGAGGAAGCCCCACTATCAATAATCCAATCATGTGAAATAAAATTGGTATTACCGGAAAAAAATGTAGATGGATGTTCGTAAAAATCATATGCTTGGGATGCTTCGGCGCGGCTCAAGTGGGGATTGAAATTCATGACGGACGATTGTGCTGCATAATCGGACTGGTTCGATGGTGGACGCGAGGGTCGGTTGAAGAACCAATCGGGGTACCCAATAAGTTGAAAACAACCTGACTGGTGGTGACCAATGTGTACAGTAGGCATTGGGATCTTTGCCTCCGTGAGTGTGCGGTTCCTGTTGGATGTCCCCTCGTGGAGGATAAGCCTCGCCGCGGCTATCTCCCCGTGGCTGATTGGGACGAGTTATAGGAAGTTGCCGAGGGGATTGTTGTTGTCGGATTGGAGGGCCTGCAAAGGGAGGTTGCCGTGCTTGAGGAGAGTTGAAATTTTTTTGTTGGCTTTGTTGGTGAGGCCGCTGGTCATGAGAGTTCCACCGTTGGTTATTGTTAGAGATGGACCGAGAAGGTTGGGGCCCAAACCTCTGACTCATCATTGCGGAGTCCGCCTGGATGGATTGAGTAGTCGTTGGAGGCAACTTGGTTTGTTCTTCCGAGATCAATAACCCGTAGACCTTCCCAATGTCGGGGAGCGGGTCCATGGCAAGGATATGAGTGCGAAGGACATGGTAGGGTTCATTGAGGCCCATTAAGAGTTGATAGACTCGTTCGTTTGACACCCTTGTTTGCCATGCAGTAGCGGTGTTGCATGTGCAGTTGTTACATGTGCAGGCTAGAAGGGGAATGATTGCATCAAGTTGGTCCCAAAGAGTTTTGAACTTGTTGTAATAGTTGGTAATGCCGAGATTAACGTGTTGGAGATTGGTAATCTCCTTCTGAATTTTGAATATGGTGGCGTTGTTGCCTTGGGTAAATCTGGACTCAAGTCACGCCATAACTTGTACGGTGTGCGGCAACTTGCTAGGCTTG
This sequence comes from Rhododendron griersonianum, assembly GCA_018127125.1. Lineage (NCBI taxonomy): Eukaryota > Viridiplantae > Streptophyta > Magnoliopsida > Ericales > Ericaceae > Rhododendron > Rhododendron griersonianum. The sequence goes on along the minus strand of CM030796.1, from coordinate 46,947,522 downwards.
GAGTGATGGTGTTGCTGATGCTGTTCAACAACCATGAGAGGACCATTGTAGAAACTCGTGTCCACAGAGGTTGAATATCGGGATCTGTGGGACAAGGTAGGGTGTTATCAATGAAACCCAATTTATTTTTGGCACAAAGGGCCATCTTGATTGAACGGCTCCAGGATCCATAGTTGGTATGGGTTAGAGCAATATCAACAAGAGGGGTGCGGGGGTGATCGGCTGAATGAAGAAAGTAAGGAGAAGAGAGATCAGAAATAAGTTTATGAACCTTTTCTTGTGCCTCAACCATGTCGGTAAAGATGACTTTGAGGCTGAAGCTATCGAGTTCTTCCAGTTCTGTGGTGGGTTTAATTTCGTGGGGAAGGTAAAGTAAGAGAACGTAGACCACGCTCTGATACCATGTTAAATTGTGTATTTGGTGTTGGAATCAATTGTTTCTCATTGAAGAATAAAGTCAGGATACAACCACAAATATATAGGAAAACGATACAACCTATTAGGAAAGAATAAATATGAAAAGAGAATGATTATATGCAATCCCGAGATTATGGAATGGAGATCCTGATTGATTGCTTCATTGTGTGGTGCTAATTGGTAGTTGCCTTCTTTTGCATAGTGTCCGCTAATACGTTAAGTGGATTCATGAGAAGTTCCTCGCACCAAATGAAAAGAAAAGAAAAGAAATAATTAATGATACGATTAACCAATGAATGGTGATGAAATTATTCCATCACTCAAATTCATGTTAAGTAAGAACTTCGAATTGAAAATATTATTGAATCCTCATAGTTGACTGCTGGAGGTAAAGTTCCTCAAAGTTGACTGTTGGATGTCATTCCCTACTACTTGGGTTCTTTTTCTTATTTTAATTCACTTATTGAACTTGAAAAATTGGGAATGATTTCGGTGTCCTCGGTCATTTTGGGAACACTGTAACTTTTGACATAACAAAACCATTATAAGTATAACCAAGACCCATTACAAGCATAATAGAACTATAACAAGGCATAACTTGTTTGTTATGCCTTGGTTGGGTTTGGTTATGCCTTGATTGGTTTTTTGGATATTCCTTGGTAATGCCTTGTTTGGGTTTTGTTATGCTTGTAATGAGTTTTAGTTATGCTCATAATGGTGAAATTAAGCCAAAAATTACGGTGTCCCCAAAATAACTGGGGACACCATAGCATCATCCTGCAAAATTCTATGTAATTTTGACACGAGTGTGCTTGCAGTGGGCAGATTATTCGATAATGGGAGCATTGCATGTAGAACTTTAGGGAATTACTTCGGTGTCTCCTCTAAAAAAGGAGATACCGTAACTTTTTGGCATAACAAACCATTATGAGCATAACCAAAACTTATTACAAGCATAACAGAACCATAACAGGACATAACTTATTTGGTTATGCCTTGGTTGATTTTTTGGATATTCCTTGATTATGTCTTGTTATGGTTCTGTTATGCTTGTAATGGGTTTTAGTTATACTCATAATGGATTTGTTATGCCAAAAGTTACAGTGTCTCCTTTTTAAGGGGAGACACTGAAGTGCTTCCCAAAACTTTATTGTTAGTAAAGGATTCGAACGAATTTCGTCTGTAAGTGCCTTCAGACAAGAGCGCTAGTATGATGATAAAATAAGATCAAAAAAATAATACTGTATTTAAAGGAATGCATGGCACAATACGGATTTACCGTGCATCTTAGCAGAGAATCACTGCTGGGGCTGCAAATGTACCGAGCTATTCGCAAGTAGCTCGGCTTGGGTTCAACTCATTTTATAACAAGCCGAGCTTGAGCTCGAGTTCTTGGCTCGTTTAGTTGCCGAGCTCGACACTCAAAAGCTCAGCGTATTTATATATACTCGGCTTGTTTAAAGAGGCTCATTAAGTAAATTAGCTAAGCTTAACTCGTTAAGGGCTCAGCTCGTTTGATGACGAGCCGAGCTCGAGCTCAAGTTTTAGACTTGTTTAGTGAACGAGTCGAGCTCGAACACAACGAGGCTCGGCTTGTTTATTTTGTTTGATCCGCAAAAATGCCTCAGAGCGACTCGACTTCTTGTTTTTTCTTTTTTTGTCAACATTATATACATCAGCGGGAGTTAGTGAAAGGTATTAGAATTAGCACATAAGAATTAAGAGACTATCTATAACCCTGACCCCTAAAGCCCTGCCCCGTGGGACTCAAATCCTAATTACAACCGAGGAAGTGGTTCTCAGCGGCTCGGCTGGCGCCCCCAAATTATTCGCTGCCTATATTAACGTACGGGATTGGAACTGGGAGCGCCAAACCAAACCAAATCAAAACTACGCCTCACTCCCGCCAGTCGACGTCGACTCCTATTCTATTCCGTCTCAATCCTAGCACTAGAAGTCCTCCACCGCCTCGCAAAGCTCATTCCGATTCCTCCACTTTCGAAGACCTCCGCTTCGACTGTTTCTCTCGATTTCGCGAATTTATTCTCCGGAGGTAATAAATCGCGACTCACGTGTGCGGCTGTGTTTAATTTTCAATTATGGACAATTTGTGTTTCTTTTGCTTTGTACACAGTATATATAGCCTAAACGGAAGGGCTTATCGGATACGATCGTATGACGTATTTGGTGATGGACTAGTGCTGATCTGACATATACTAACTTTTTAAGGCATTGAGATTGATCAATTGTGGTTTAACGGGATTAGGACCTTCGTTTTTATAAGGTTGGCGTCTAGCAATCGACTCGTAGCAAGTGCATACCGAACTTGTACGTTTTATCGAGTTTGAAGTCACGGTTAGGGATGGCAATGGGGACGGGTCGGGGACGGGCTACTACCTCCACCCCCTACCCATTACCCCCTACCCCATCCCCGACCCGATCCCCAACGGGGATTTGTTTTTTTCCTCCATCCCCGACCCAAACGGGGAACGGGGATCCAAAACGGAGATTCGGGGATTCAGGATTCAGGCACCTGTATTTCACAATTTCAGCACCTAACAGCATATACTAGCATGTGAAAGCCGAAAGGACTTGGATTGTTTTGTAATTTTTTTCCAGGGAAAAGGGCTAAGGAAACAGTACTAGTAACGGTTGTCGGTTGGCCAGGAAGTTAGGAGCCATAGTTCCAGCACTAAGTTAATTTTTGCACTAATTTCATAATTCCATAGTTCTAAACAGCTCATAACCGGAGCAAACATTAAGCAAATAAAGAAACAGTGCACAATTCCATATTTCAAACAAAAAATAGTCATGGACCAAAATAGTGCAATCAAAACATTCATGGGGAGTGACATGCTTTTCCTAGTAATACTACTGAAGGGGTATATATAATATAATATAGTATATATTTATTTATTTTTATATATAAATATATATATTTCGGGGATTCGGGGACGGGGCGGGGCGGGTAACGAACGGGGAACGGGGACGGGTAGGGTTCGGGGCGGGGGCAGACCTATCCCCTCCTCCTACCCGATCCCCGAATTTTTTTAAAAAAAATCCCCATACCCTACCCAATCCCCGAAGTTCGGGGATTTTCGGGGCGGGGAGCGGGAGGGTTCGAACGGGTCGGCCGAGATTGCCATCCCTAGTCACGGTTGATCCAATTGTGGATGGGAGGTTTGAAATTGTTCTTCCAATTGGATTCTTATGATCGGATGATGCTGAAGCTTGCACTGTCACTCCCAGAGTTCAACTGCAGAAAAGGTGAACCGGTTAGTGCCTACCGGCCGCATTCAAGCCGGAGTGCACTCTGATGCCTAAGCCAGATCTCGTTTAAGAAGAAAAAAGTACACAATGCTTAGGTAGCAATTAGCAAGTAACGGCGTACCTTTCGCACGTTTTCACTTTTTAGTGTACCTTTGATAGTAAGACTGTGCTTGGGCCCTAAGTAAGTCTAGCCCATTTGGCGCCCAAAAGGCATGTGTCTTTGGTAATAGCCGGCACGATAGATGTGACTACAGTTCCTACCAAGCGGTGGGTAGAATTTGCAGACTACTTAACTACACGGCGGGGGAGCACGTGCCCCCATGACATCACTAGTAACCAGTGTTCTAAAACAAGGAATTAATCGGCTATTAATTGCTGGCGGGGAGCCTATCCGATTAGGTCTGACTAACGGTTAATCGCAGATTACTAATTAATATGCACTGATTAATCCGATTAATCGCTCGAAAGTGGCCGACCGCCCAACTAGCGCCTAGCGACTTTTAGAACATTGCTAGTAACTGTTGTTCAATTAACATCATGCATGACGATTGCCATATGCCAAAGAAGCAACCACCACGTGGCGCCAACCATTAAGGAATGTCTCGCTGGGTTGGACCTAATCTGGTCTTGCCCGACCCATCGATCGTCCGCCTGCAGTGCCACGGGCTAAGGCCCCTCAGCCACTGGTCATGGGCTTAGCCCATTCGACCCAAACCCAATCCGCTTCCATCTACTTACAGTAGAGTTGGCTAACTAATCAAGTTTATGGGAAACTTCGAAATGTAAAAGATCTGTTTAATGTCACTGATCTGTATCTATCCAATGTTATTGGAAAACGTTTTCCCCTCAGCTTATCCTTGTCCATTCAGTTGATGGTAGACAGCTGATCACGTAGTACTTTGGCTGGCTATTGAAGGGGGAAAAATCCAGTGTTTCTATTGCTGGCTTTGTCATTTCACAGGAAGGTTGGCAGTTGGCACACTTCAGCTTCTTTCTCAAAGTTTGAGTTTTGCTTTTAGTGCGGATTTGAATGTCTTTGTCTTGCATTTTGAGATCCAACACTTCAGTCTCGGTTATTTGGATAGCCAGAGTCAAGCCACCATTATTCAGTGATGAGCTCTAGCAATCAATTCTATCATTCAATTCAGAAGGATCTCATCTTGAAATTCTTAAAGACTTCCCTGAGATTCTCTCTATCATATCAAAGTGCATCTGTAACAGTGGAAACATTGGAGACGACATTTCCATTTCCTTGAAATCACTTGTGAGGCTTGAGCCGTGATCATGAACCATGATAAAAAGGCTGCAGGAGGAAACTGCATGGATTTGACTAGTCGGTAATTTTTAAAAAATTAGTTGTCCTTCAGAGAAAAATTCTGGATTCGATTCATCGAACATGCAAAAATTTCCTATTCCTCAGCAGATCGATAGGGGTTGAAAGAATAGGTGGTTTGTATGGGCTTAGGACATGCCGACATGGCTTTGCTGTTTGAGCATGTTCTGTTAAATGAATCAAATAATTGGGTTGTTTAGTATTTTTCCTTAGTTGAACAACAAATGCAAGAGAAAGAATTGATAAATAATGTGTTTTGATGTACATTGTATGTTTTCTTTGATTGAACTATAGTCTAACCTTGACTTTGAAGTCGTCACAACCAGGTACCACACCTTTCTATGGTTTCATTTCCAGGCTTTAATCCTCTAAAAAATTCTACTTCTTTGTGTTCTTCAGGTTACGCACCGTCATTACTAGTTGTTGCCTTTCACCTTCTACTTCTGCAAATTTGAGGCTTACCTCTGAATATCTCTCTTGCATTTCTTTCAGCTCTCCTTCCATACTTTTGTTTCTTTCCTTCAGTAATTCCATTTCACCCAATAGTTGGGTAAGATAGTTGTCGTCACTTGGAGGGAAAGAGGATATGTTCATCTCTGATAGAGCTTCTACATCCCTGTGAATACAGCCCTGAGTTCAGTCTTAACGGACATTGCATGCACGGTACCACAAAGATGCTTGAATGGATGCAAAGTGGGAAAAAAGCAAGATAAATAAAGTTAAGGTTGAACAAGTTGGATATTCATACCTTCTGACTGGCGTTTTGCTGTCTCCATTTTCTTTGTAAGCACCTGCCGTAGAGCCCTTCCAGGGAAGCTGTAAATTGAGCTTGAAAGTAAGTTTGATGAGGTTGTATTGAACAAGACTGGATTTCATTGAACTTGAAAGTTTCTACGTTGGTGTAACCAACCAAACTGTTGGTATCAATTCTAATACAACTTTGGGGCTGGAGAAAGTCCCTCTTCCCATTTGATCTATTTGTTGATGATGTGAACTATTTTGCTTCCCTCCCGCATTATATATAGGAATTAGTAGGTTACCAAATTTTCTTAATGTGAATTTTTCCACGTTAATGTGCTGCTAATCATTCAACTACATTAGATTTATTTCTCTGGAGAAATCAAATAACTGGCTTCGTGAACATGTCTTTGATTTGCCCAAATTCCTGTGTGCTGTACGTATATTTTGTTATTTTATTTGACATGCAAACTTCTTGTAAATGATCTGCATAGCAATTTCTAAGGTGATTGAGTTGGTCAATGCTGTTTTCTACTTCTTCAAACTTGTTTCCTAGATTGCTTTGCTTAACCATTAAATTGTAGTTTTTTAGCAGCTTCCGTGTGTTCTGCCCTTTCCTGTTAGAATTTATGTAGTCATTACTGGTGTGAGTAACAATATCGAGAAAGCTTGTTCGGCTGACTAAAGGATAATCTTAATATTGTCATCTAGGACAAAAGTGGTTATGAACTACGTAAATTTAGCTATGTTGTGAGGAAGAGTTGAAGACATGTTTGGGAGATGCATGTTACTATTTACAAGCATTCAGAAGATGAAGGACAAAACACTTCTTACAGGACAGTTATGTGGCCTTATGTTTCTTTACTATTATTTATGCTACTATGGATCTTACAAGAAGAGTTGAATATTACCTCCACAAAATCGATCTTCCCCCTAGCCACATCCTTAGCAGATTTTCCACGTTTTGAAGATAGTTGTTTTGTGTCACGGTTTCTAGCTTGTTCACTGTTACTCTGGAATTTCTTTGCTGTAGCGCTGATCGCTTCTTCCTTCTTTTGTAGGTCACCCTCTAGTTTAAAGACCACTTTCCTCAGGTTTTCTTTCTCCAGCTCTACTTCAGAGAGAGAATGTTTCAATTCATTGTACTGAACTGTGAGCTTTTCTATGTCTGATTGCAGAGTTTTAACCATTGTATCCTTTTCATCCTTCGAAGACCTCAAAGTATTTGACTCCTCCTGTAGCTTTTGTGCTTCCGTTTTCACTCCATCTGATTTGTTTCTCCATTTCTCCTCTGGATGTGCTTCTGCAGAAAAGTTATTTCGTGTTTTGAGCCTTTCTATCTTGGCTTTGAGTTTCCGACTTTCCTCTTGCTTTTCAAAATTTTCAATTTTTATGTCCTTTTCCTCAAGTTCCCGTGACATCTGCTCTATTTGTTTTGCTTTCATATCTCTTTGGTTCGAAAACTCTTGAAGCTTCTCTTCGTAGTGCTCTTTCATTAACCCAAGTTCTTCAGTAGCTTTCTGGAGGATTTCTTCCACAACTCTTTTCTTCATGCGCAGATCATTTGTCTCTGCAACTGCCTTCATGGCCACCTTCTCATTCTCATCAATCTTAGAAGACATTTCCACAGAAAGCCTTTGAAATTTCTCTTGAACTCGCTCAGCTGCAACAGCATTGTTTGACTTCGTCTTTCTCAACGCCTCCTCTGCCCGGATAGCCCTCTGTTCCTGCTCAATTTTCAAAAGTGTGATACCTTCCAAATCATCTTCAAATCCTTGTGCCTGCTTCTCCAGTTTTGTCTCCAAGCTTTCTACCTGTGATTGAAGCTTATTATTTATTTCGGAAGATTCTGTTAGTTCCAGTGCCTGCTCCTTGATTTCCTTTTCTAGCCTCTCCATCTGGAGTTCAAACTCTTTTATTGTTGCTGATAATTCTGAGAACTCATTCTGCATCTTTACCTTTTCGATTTTGTGTTGCTGTAACTTCAGAGAGAAATTGTGGTTTTCCTGTTTTAGGATATCATACTCCGTGGCAAGCTGGTCCATATGCATCACTAGCTCTTCTTTGTCTTTCCTGTAGACCTCCAATTCACCATTAAGGTCTTCAATCTCCTGCTCAAGCATGTCTACTTCCTCGGCTACATCAGTACAAATGGGAACTTCTTTGGGATCCTCTTTGTCATTCTCACCGGCTCTTATTTTGGTCGAGAGATCAGCCATTTCCCTATCCTTCTGCTCCAATATTTCATTAAGCTCTTTTATGGCATGAACCAATTCAGAGTTCGAGTCTTCAGTCTTCTGCAGTTGCACTCTCCGTGTCACTCCTATGTCTTTCTCATGATTAAGCTCCAGCCTCATTTCCTCTAATTTATCCTTCAATTCTTCAGTCTCTATTTGCAAGTGATATGAAACTTCTCTAGACTTGAGTTGTTCATAATCTGTTCCGATTGCATTTCGCTCTTCTCTCAGGCTAGAAATTTTTCTTGACAGTTCCTGCCCCCTTTTTCTTTCCTTGACAATTTGCTTCCGAACCGTCTGTAATTCTAGCTCTGATAATTCTGCCTGTCTTTCCAACATAGAAATTTTTCTCATTAATTTTTCAACAGTTCTATGTGAAGTCTCTGGCGTCCTGTCACTCAGTATGTTCTCCTCTGGGCTGTTTGCTAAGTCAACCATACTTCCATCTGAAGTAGAATCCGTTGAACAATCTCTATTCAATCTCTGATGCCTGTCACCATTTTTTGGTAAGGTATCAGATGTTCTCTTCTTGGGCACAGAGTCTTGTCTGAATGTGGTATCACCCTGAAGAATCATAGGAGCTTCCTCAAGAAAATCTTTGAAGTTCCGATTGTTTTCAGAGTTCTGATGCCTGTAACCATCTTTTGGTAAGGCATCAGATGTTCTCTTCTTGGGCACAGAGTCTTGTCTGAATGTGGTATCACCCTGTTGAATTATAGGATCTTCCTCAAGAAAATCTCTGAAAGTTCGAATGTTTTCAGAGTTCTCTGATGAGAGTTTATTGATGTATTCATCCTGTAAACCAGTTGAGAAATATTTCATTGCAATTTTATTTGCTCGAAATTGTTCCTTTGAATTCAAAAACACGTAAAGGTGGGTAATGTTAGACCCTACCTCTGTAAAACTGAGGTTGCTGTTTTCGTTTCTGTCATTGTTCCTTAATTGATTCTTTGGGCTCCTGTCTTGTGATTTGCTCATTGGGTTTTCACCTGCTTCAGATTCTCTGAAGATCCATCAATAAAGAAAGATTCTATCTCATTGTCTAGCGAATGTGCAGAAAAGAGAGGAAAGAAAAGTTATGAAGTCGAACTAACGGGTAATTATCACCTTAGATCAACAGACTCCTGCATGTTGTGAATTGTGACCTGTCCAATTACATGTTAATGTACGAGGCAGTGAGAAATCTTGCAAGTCGGTTGCATTCGACGACTACAATACACATATGGTTGCAGTTTTGTAGTTATCTATTTTGATTCTCAATACACAAAACGGAAGAAAAATGTTTGTGTAAGGCCATGCTTGATTGGTCTCACTAATAGTGAGAAGATATTAGTCCCCATAGGATTAGTAATTCTACTGGATTAACAATGAGGTGTCTAGAAATACCAGATCCTCCAACATCCCAAGTTTTGCAGGATTGTTTGTCCAACTGGTTTGTAATCACTTGATCAATTGTTGCAATCATATGCAGAAAATGGCCTCTCATGGGATTTGTAATCCTAGCGCATGTATAATCCGGCCAATCAAACAGGCTTTAAGAGTTGGTTTTGGAGAGAGATAGAGAGACTAACATGCAGAATTGCTCCTGTTCCCCCATGGTTTGAAGCCTTAAGGGGAAGGGAGACGGTTAAAGGTGTAGCTGCCTCCGCATAATTTGCAAAATTGATCGATACTTCTCCAAGTAGACCTGCTTTTGATGATCCCTGCAAGATTTCAATGTATCAGAAGACCTCTTGGAAATCTTAATCTGAACAAGAATTATGCAAGTTCCAAAATTCTGATCATGTCTTACACTTGACACAATGAAATGATACTTTTTCTCAATGAATCCTCTGGTCTTCGGATCCCTGATTAATTTCACGGTTTCATAGACAGGATTCTCCCAGAAACAGGTTCCATCCACAATGACAGCTTTCTCTAATCTCACCGTTGGCTTACCGACATCCGCTGGGACCAGAGATATTGTCAAGGCTTTTGCTTTCACTTGTGGCACCTGCAAACAGCCCATTACACAAACCAGGTAAATATTATCTGCTTTTAATTTTGTTCCTATACATATCAAGACCTCTATAGCTAACTATTCAAATGTAAACTGCAACTTTGCACCATTTAAAGAATGATAGAGCAAACCCATTTCAGTTTAATAGCAGAAAGTATGATGATTTGTTCTTAATTTTCGTCTTGGTATACCTGAGTTGCCTCAAACTGCAATTGGAATACAGCTTTGATTTTGCTCTTCTCGCTCCCCCGTTTGGCTGACTTGAACATCTTTTGATCAAACACTCCAATGCTTCTGAAACAGTCTCACTCACTTCATTTACAAATCAAACAGGAATCCTGAAATGGAATTTACTTAGTTCTTTGGTAGCTCTTTAGGACAAAAATGGTCTGAGAGATGCAACCAGGCTGTCAGATGGGACAAACCCCAGATGTAGTTAAAGAATCAGATGCTTGGAGAGTTTAGAAGCTGGAAGTGTTGATTTTGATTAATCTACAAGACTATGGACGTAGTGTGGCCGAGTAGTTCACATGAATCATTTATTAAGAGGCCTAATAGCTAACATGAATGCTTTAATAAAGAGGAATGGCTCTAGATTGTATACCATTTTCTTTATTTGCTGGCTTTTGGGTCCAACGTCAGATTTCAGAGCTATAAGTAAATTAAGCCCATGCATCTGTGCTTTGCTTCTATTATATTTCATAAACTGCACGGAAAAAGAGGTCAACTTTTTTGTTGCATGTTGCTTGATAAGGCTCGGTTTGGATTGGTTGCTTAATAACCTTAGCCATTGAGTTTTTCCTTCTGAGTTTTGAACATGGGGAAATGATGAGGGGAGTGATTTTCACACTTCCTTTTTTGATATCCACATTTTCTTTTTCGTTTGTTAGTGGTGAAAGTGTATGTATTTTTCACTAAAAGACAAAAAAAGAAGTGTGAATATAAAAAAGAGAGTGTGGAAATCATTTCCCAAAAGGATTATTGTATTCGTGAATACCAAGCAAGGACTAAATCAAACAACCGACACCTCTAAAAGACTAATCTAGATTCTAATCTTTTAGGTTATGTTGGATAGTTGTGGTATTGAGTGAGGTTAGAAGTCCTATTCCTATGAGTCGGATAGTTGTAGTATTCAGTGAGGTTAGAAGTCCTATTCCTATGAATCAAATATCCAGTAGGTTTTTTCATAATCAGATGTCTGGGGCAACTTATGCACACCTCAACTAATTCTGGGGCCGTGAAGTTAACAACCGGGCAAACCCTCTAGTAATCCTAAGGTTTGGAATGTTTGGCCAAATTTACTTGGCCAAGCTCTTATTGTTTCCTATGCCCACTTGACCAAAGTGTTCCACTTTCCCTTCTTTTTTAAAAAGTACTTTTTCTTCAATTTTCAAACTCAAATATAATGAAAATGAAAAATAATTTTTTAATCTTTTTTGCACCGTATAAAAGATCTCAATGAGATCTATCAAACAAGATCCATATTGGTAGGAAAATTATTTGCGTAAACACGTGATTTTTGGACTTGAAATTACCTTTTTTTTCTTAAAAGTTCTTTTTTGAGAAACCGGAACGGCAAACCCATTGGATAACATATTCAGTAAGTTAATGCTTCTTCTTTTTCTTTTTTTTGATCATAGTGAGTTAATGCTTGTTAGTTGTTCTATTGTTATCAGATAAAGGTTTTGGTAACTTTATCAGGAATTTTGTTAATATTCTATTGGATTGTGATTTTGGCACTCCAAAAATTGATGGAGGGGTTCTAAAACTAAACTGTGTTGATACACATAAAACGACGTCGTTTTGGAGCCCCTCCATCAATTTTTGGAGTGCTAAAATCAATTTCCCTAATTAGACTAGTATTTCCTCTTTTATATATGGATTGAGCTGGAATATGAGGTTACCGTGTGAATGATTGGAATGTGATTTTGGCTTACACGGGAAATCAGAAACTAATTTTGTATTTCAGATCGTTCCTCACGTGGATCCATAATAGTAATTCTATGTTTTTGTTTTATTGTGAAATTATGGCTTTGCCAAATATAATCAGGCCACGGCTGGAATACGAACTAGCAAGGTATTGCAAGAATGTTAAAAGTACAGCTATGGTTTCTTAAATTATCTGTTGAAATAATGGTGGACCAAAAACCCTTTTTGCAGATCTGTCGCATGAGTAAACACAGCCTCATAATGTGTCCTCCAGCAGTGCATTTGTATACTGGCCAGTGCTCTTTCCATAATTGACTACCATGTTGGTAATCAAATCCCTGCCATAGTGCTCTGTGAGTGCGCGTTAAGACACGTGAAGGCATGTGCTCTCTCTCCCTCTCTCTCTCTCTCTCTCTCTCTCTCTCTCACAAGAATCTTGTGATCTTATATTAAACTTTACATGCGCGGTGGCTCACGTTTCTGACTGAATATTTTGAGCTATTTAGTCCCGTTTGGGCATTGAGTCTTTCATTGTTAAAGCATCTAATTCCAAACTAATTGGTAATGTTAGAATTTTTGGCACTTTCCGGGGTTGTCCAAAACCTCAATTGGTGTCTTTGCTAGTTCATCTATATTAATTTTTTAATCAAAAAATTGGTGATTTTTTTTTTAATCAAAACTCCTATTCACCCCCCCTCTAGGAGTATATTGAGCGCTTCCGCATAATTTCAGGTAAAGAGTGGAAAGACCGCCCAGGCTCATATACTAGTTTTGGAAGAGATATTTAACCGATGTGGAACAAATTCCAACACTCCCCCACACGCACGACCTCCGACTGGCACGTGGAGAGGTAAATAAAGGATTCATAACACTAGAATCACAACAAACAACGGTGCACTTATGACACAAATAAGGGAGAAGCTCTGATACCATGTTAAAGCATCCAACTCCAAATCAATTAGCAAAGAGTGGAGAGGCCGCCCAAGCTCATATACTAGTTTTGGAGAAGATATTTAACCGATGTGGGACAAATTCCAATATTCATGAACTGAACAGATGACCATCGATTGGGAAAAATGAGAGGGGACTTAGGGCTCAAGAAATATGTTACTATTGGTGTTTATCTTAGTCTATATCAAGCGAAGTAGTGCTCAATTGTTGAGCAATAACGCTTAAAAAAAAATACTAGGGGCTTATCGTGGTCTTTTTGAACACTTAAAACATGACTTCCAATAGTTCGGGCTAGACAAGCTTCTTTTCTTCTGTTTATCTAATAGGAGCAATTGCTGGTCGATCCGCACCTCTGCTCTCCTCTTTAGTGGCTGCTAAATGCCCTTTAGGGGGTGTTCCAGTTTCTAAAAAAAGAAATTTTTAGAAAATGACGGTAATTTCAAGCTTAAAAATTACTCCGAGATCTTTTAAATGGTGCAAAAAAAATTAAAAAATTAATTTTTTATTTTCATTATATTTGAGTTTGAAATTACTTTTTTTTTTTTTAAAAGAAGATTTAAAAATAAAGCGGAATGACACCTATAGAACTCTTGACCTCGTATCAGCTTATTCGTTTTATTTTCAGAGGATGTCATTCTACCTTACCCGGAAAGACTGGATGTTTTGAAAAAGCATATACACCTCTGAACTGTTATCCCGCTAATTAGCAGTGCCATTTCGCCATCAATTTCTCCTGCACTATGGTAATGCGTACGGCCCTACACACTTGGGACCCAATCCAATGTTCTATGCTTGCTCTAAGCACATAGAAGTTGACTACCACTTCGTCTGTGATCTCGTCGTTGAATGATAACCATTTGGAGACGAGCAATCTCTTTCTCGATTTTAATCTCCGAACTTTAAGAGCGCTGCTATGTGTACATATGAAATGTATGTATTATGTACATATGGATTTTGTAAGACCCATCTCGGGTCCAACAAAGATGATCTAAACCGCCCATTATTTTTAAAACATTTTTTTTTATGGAGCCTTGTAAAAAATCAGCTCAACCCAAAATTGGTAAGGATTTTTTCTGAATTTGTAGAGGCGAAACTAAGCAATTAAGTAGTTTCGCCCCTACAAATTCAGAAAAAATCCTTACCGATATCGGATTGACCTGATTTTTTACAGGGCTCAATAAAAAAAATGTTTTAAAAGTAATGGGCGGTTCGAATCATCTTTGTGGGACCCGAGGTGGGCCCCACAAAATTCATATGTACATTTCATATTTACTCATAGCTTTATTGGAACTTTAAATACAGTAGGGGTTGAGTAATATTGCTATACTAGTTCAAAAAATTGGTCTAAATAAAGCAGATATACATTACAAATTGTTCGAATACACAATATTCAAGGCAATGGTTTAGATGCTTTGTACTTTGTAGCATTCCACATGACAATTTGGAATATATTTGAATAAACATAGCCTACTACAGTATTTACTATGTAATGCAATAGAGAAAAATTATGGGACTTTGGTGGTACACACACGTGGAGGTGAGCATGAGTGGTTTGGGATTATACGTTGTGAGTGATGGATAATGAAGCAAAGGAGATGAAATCGAAGTTTAGAGTTTGGTTGCATGAATCCACGTGGAACTCTTGATTTGTGAGGTGTGTTTATGGAGAGGTGCTGCTGGTACAGATTTCATATCTGTACAAGCGAGTACATACTCCTTTTAGGCCCGTTTCAGGTCCCCAAAAAATGATCGGAGCTGCTCATTTTGTTTAAAATATTTTGTTTATGGACTCTACAAAAAATAAGCTCAATTCGATATCAATTAGGGTGTGTACGAAACGTCTAACTTTGTCCTAGAATTCAAGCTTGAATTCTAAAGCAAAGTTGGAAGTTTAGTAAACGTTCTTATCGATATTGGATTGAGCTTATTTTTTGAAAGAACCATTAGCAAAGTATTTTAAACAAAATGAGCGGCTCCGATCATTTATTTAGGACCCAAAACGGGCCTAAAAGACGTATATACGTGATGTATGTACATGAACATATGTACTCATAGACTTTCCGGGGTTTATGTGTCCGGTTTCAGAGTTTTACAATTGGGGAGAGTTGGGGTGTTACTTTTACATGCTTTGGGAGAAAGCTACACCCACCGTAAGACTAAAGTTTTATTTCACTTTTGCATTTGCTGGGAAGGGACTACGGGAAGTAAAAGTTAATCTCCTGCCGTTTCAAAATGTTTGTCTAGACTGGAAAACGAGAATTTTAAAAATAAAACTAGTACATTTTTCAAGAAAAATTGGGAGATCTTTTTTCAGAAATTAAGAGCAAATCAACGATATCGAGGACATTGATGAAAAAAAAATTTGGATTCTTCTTGGGAAGTGATAATTTCCCAAAATGTTATTGTTTGTATCATGTGAAAGGTGCAAGGCTTTATGCACTACAGTTTTGACACAAACAAAAATAATTTTGGCATTAACAATTTAGCATATGTACAAATATTTTGAGACGGAATGAGTAACATGTAATGGTAGGTAAGACTTCAACTCAGTACCAAACCGTAATACTTTCAGTTCTCTCTCTTCGAAAAGTTACGTATTTATAAAAAAAAAACATATCAACAATGTACCTTAAAGTATTTCACCTTACGAAACCCAAACAAACCCACGTGTTTTGGAATGTATATGGACATCTCGATGCATTTCTTAACAAGATTCTTGCGAATGACCTTGAGGATTTTGTTCTGCTGCCACATTTCTCTGGAGATGTTGAGAGAAATGTAAATGGCCAAGTGGACTACTAAACTAGCAGGGTCCAATAGGTTTTGGGGGGGAGCAATGTCTGGAGAGGATCAATTCCATCGCTGGAGGCTCTGTTTTTTTAACTGGGCCTAAAACGCCCAATAATTAGTACAGCAGAGGGCATACGCCCTGCAAACGAGCCGAGCTGAGCTTTGTCAAGCTCGAGCTCGGCTTATTTACTAAACGAGCCAAAAACTTGAGCTTATGCTCGACTCGAGCCTTAACGAGCTGAGACTAATCGAGCCGAGCCTCCCTTAACGAGCCGAGATTTTGTCGAACGAGCCTAGCTCTCGTTTACTAAATAGGCCAAAAATTTGAGCTCGAGTAAGCGAGCCGAGCCGAGCTCGCAAGTTGCTCGGTTCATTTGCAGCTCTATGCCCAGACAAATGCCGGTTATTCCAGGTCATAAAATCATCCCATTATTGTCAACTTGTTGAGGCATCTTATTGGGTTCATCGAGTAGCTAATCTATCTATCTAAAAAAATCAAGTCAATTGGACATTGGTAATCAAATGCGGATCGTACAATCGGTTCAATTTTTGAAAGAGAAAGAAGTGTCTCAATCATGTGGTTTTCGATGTCCGATTAACTCTAATTTCCTGTGTGTACAATCAACTTTACGAGCTTACTAAAATGATCTGTTCCAAATTCTATTTGCAATAGTGATACCATACTTTAATATTTTCCTCACACTTTCCCATCTGGCCCCTTCTAGTAATCTTTTTCTGCCAACCCTTGGCTAATTTGCCCTTTTTTATTCCACCTTTTTTTTCGGTACTCATTTATTCCACCGCGTAGGAATGACTTCATCTCCAAGTTTTCCCCAAAAGCCCTTCGTCTTCTTCTCTCTCCCTTCCAACAATTCAACTTTATAAACTGCTTTCTTTCTCCACCTACTCATACCCAAACTCAAACCCAAAACCTCATTTTTATAGCCTTCAAGAGGACAGAGAATCTACTTCAAAAGAGCCTTTTTCATTTCTCCTAACTTTTTGACTCCTCATAAACTCTTTAAGCTTTCTAGAGAGAGGGGAAGAGATTTGTGTTAACTCACTCAATTTGCGAGGATGGTGAAGATGACAATAGTTGGAAGGGTGAGTGATGGGCTGCCTATTGCACAAGGTCCAAGGTACGTTAGTCAAGAAGATGACAATATCTCATCTTACATGCAACAGGCAGAGTTCATACTCGAAGAAATCTCAAGATCAAGGTCATTGGCTCCTTCTAAAATGATCATCCCAGTTGATGATAACCATTGCTTCCAGTATCCTTTTCTTTTCTTTTTTCGCTAAGTTTTTTACTGCATAGGGGTTCCAATTAATACTATGATAATGCTACAACCACAAACAAAACATACAAACAAATACGTGCAATGTGTGGGCCTCTTGAAGAATGTGAGTGTGTGTGTATCTTTTTGTGTAAAGTTGGGTGTGGTTGCATGTAGTATTTTTGTAGTGAATAGCACGAGTTTCTCTTTCAGCGGTACTTAGAAATTAGTCTTTGTTTTGGAAATGCCTAGACGATTATGTTTAAGATGCCAAACGGGTTGCTAGCAGAAAATCAAACTTCATTAAATGCCTTCTTTTTTTCGGTAACTTGAAGTTTCGGGGAAGTTCGTGCCTTCTTTTCAAATTTAATCTCATGGAAATTGGTTTGAAAATGACTTCGATTTTCCTATTTTCTGGTTTGTATATAAAAAAATCACTATTAATTATGGGTAGAAAAGGCCAAATTGAGGTTGGAAGCATTTTCCTTCCTACATAGGGTGATTGTTTTCCTTAATCTCACATACTTTCCTGATGTCTAGCTACATGGTTGAGAGCGGAGTTTGCTTCATCGCATTGTGTGATTCTTCATATCCAAGAAAACTAGCTTCCTATTATCTGGAAGATTTGGTGAAGGAGTTTGAGAAGTTCAACAAGAGCCTCATAAACAAAATCACAAAACCATACAGCTTTGTCCGATTCGGTAATCTTCCTTGTTGCTAACTTGCTACTAGTTCATTTCACTCCTATTTGGCTGTTATATCCAGATCATTCATAGCATTTTTTCAGAAAATTGTCTTGTAGACTGTTTTCGTAACTTCTTTTATGCGATTTTTTCGGAAAGAACTCACTTTTCAGAAAAAACTTATAGAGGAGTTTTCGAACAATTGAAACTGTTTCATCAAAAGAATGAATAGGATATGAAAATGATGAGTACTTTTGTTTTCAGAAATGATTTCTGGAAAAACAGCATGAGTATTATGAGGAAATAACTTGGAAATTGTGAATCTTTTGAACATAGAAAGCTACTACTATAAAATAATGAATTTCTAGTGGGCAAAACCAGATGACTCTGCTAATTTGATGATTTGCTTTCATTGATGCAGATGGGATTATTGGAAATATCAGAAGGCAATACATTGATACAAGAACACAGTCTAATCTGTCAAAGCTTAATGCTCATCGCCGACAAGATTTGGATATCATTACCCAAGACTTGTCCACAATAGTAGAAAGAAGGCAACAATTGGGTAAGCTTCATTTCCCCTGTTCTGTTCTTAGTGTTGCTTTGGTGAGCCATTGGAAATGCATATGAATTCATATAAATCGGAAAAACACTTGACTTTATTATCAGATACGTTGGAAAAACTGGAAAAAGCAATGGCAGCTCCTCGTACAGTTTCCCCAATATGGTGCTCCCCCTTCCTTGAGGTATATGCAGGCGAATAAATACTCGGGTCTTCCATCTTTTAAGCAAAACTAGCAAAAAAATCACAAATTTGAGACTTTATTTGTGTTCATTTCATTTTTACCAGGAAATTGCATTGAAATGGACACCCATTGCAACCATCGCATTAGTCGGCGTGGTACTTTTATGGAGCAGATTGATACTCACTTATGGTGGCTTCACAGTATTGACTTTCTAAAATTCCCTTATAATGTACAGGAATTTAGAAATTCTTCTTTGGGGACACTGTATTTGTTTTGAATTGTCCTTGTAGTCTTGTAGGTATCTGGAAAAACCCATTCTTCCATTTCGGATTTTGTCTATCATGTGAGATATGCAAGAGGTGTACGTTGAATTCACGTTGCGAATATATAATTTATTCACGTATGGCTTGAGAAGTATCGATCAACTAGTCCAGAGCATGAATGGTGGTCTTGATGAGGCAATTTCCGATACATATTTTACAATGCAAGCATAAAACCATCTCTTGGATGGAAATTAAGGTAACGGAGATTTTTGACGTAAATTTCATCTCAAATCGGATCATTACTTCACATTTGTCCCCGTGGCAACTTTGAGCATTTCTTTTATCAAACAGGGGCGAATGGCGTCACCAATAATAATTTATTTGACCCAAAAGAGTTATATTTGTATGGGCTAGTATTTGGGTAGAACATTCTACACAAGTTGGCACATGACTTGCACATGGGTTTAAGCTTCTCTTGGAAGCCAAATATTTGGTTTGTCTCTTTGGAGAATACAATTGGTTCACCTGGAAAAAGAAAAAACGAGAGATAGTGCTCTGTGTGTGACTGTGTTTGTGTTCTCGGTGGAAAAGGTGGGAGCAAGTGCAGATTCTGTTCTCCTGATTTCGGCAGCTTCTTCGGATCTTTGGGGGCTGATTTGTTCTCAGGTTTTTGGGCTCTCCGTTCAGCAGATTTTGGAGGGTTTTTGGTTCAACTATTTGGTGAGGTCTTCCCTCTTTGTATTTGAAGTTTGTTGGATAAACCTTAGGGTATTTGTGAGATCTTGTATCTCTTTGTAAACCCATTTGTAAGAACATTTGTTGACCGTGGAATCAGACTCCGGTCCCATGGACGTACCTCACACTTTGGGAGAACCACGTAAAAATTCCTTGTGTTCGTTTGGTTTGTGGTTTGCACATTTGGATTACGTTCGCTGCATTTATTTATTTTCTTCTTGATTTACTTGTGGAAAATTCCGCATATTTTTCCCAACAATTATGAGTTGATAGGAAACGAAATATTCTCATTCTTACGTGTAAGGTTTGGACACGCTGAATTCTTATGTAACGCCGGTTTAAGTGTCAAGTGGTGCCACCTCTACTCCACCCATCTGATGTTCGTCGAGCTGCCCGAAATGGAGTTTAGCTGTCCCTTGTCTATTTTGATCTCCCTCGGTTTTCTCTCATTTTATTTTCCTTTGATCCATTGTTGCTTGGAATAACTTAGTTCACGTTGTGGGCTAGCATTTTGTGCCTACAGCCCCCAAAAGAGGGTGTAAACCACAATTAGTATTACTAGCCGCGTAAAACATACCATATTCAGAGCTCATATGCATTGAACGAACCGCTCCGGATGTAGTTATGTCGGGAGTTGTGTTTGCAACAATTAAGTAAAGTGATGATGCCATGAGCAAGTGATTTTTTATACACTCGTTAAAACAGAGAGGCAACTAGAAGCAAATCTTTTATACGAAAGCATTCCAATCACTGCTAAATAACCAACTGATCTTATTCTCACTCTAAATTGGTGTGTCGAGCTCGAACTGCCTCAGGCCCTTCCCTCAAAACCTCACCCAGCTTAAAAATCACCATCTCAAACAACACAAACAGAGCCCCTTCATATAGACTCCCCATCGGAAGCAGCGGCCGGGATTCTCCCGCGTCATCATCCGCCATAGTCTGCGCCGGAACATGACCGACTACGCTCGCGTACGCCACAGACGACCCGGACTCGGGCTGAGCCGTGAGCAACAACACGCGGGCGCTGCTGGATCGGGCCACGCCGCAGATCGCATCGACGGTGGAGAACCCGCCGGGCCCCGCCGAGGCAATCAGCAGGTCGCGGGGAGAAATTGGGGGCGTGGTCATGTCGCAGACGCAATGGGCCGAGAGGGCCAGATGGGCCAGCCTCATGCAGAGGGCTTTCAGTATGAGGCCCTCTCGGCCCACTCCGTATACGAAGATCTTGCCGTTACGGGCAGCGGCAGAGGAGATTTCTTCAACTAGGATGTCGAGAGGAGGTGGTGTGGTGGTGGGGTTGGTGAAGACGGAGCTTATCTGATTGCATATTTGGGAGGCTGAGGTTGACATTGTTTTTCTCTCTCTATGGAGTTCAAGACACAAAGGCCTTATCCTGACGAGGAAGTGACAAATGAAAATTCTCCTCTGTGGAAGAGTTCAGAAATATTACAATAGGAAGGACTACCTATAAGTGGAATTATTACCATAGGAAGAACTACTATTATTTCTACCCTTTTTCTTTTCCTCTCTTTATTTTTATGTTTTTTGGGTAGAAGAGGTGGACCCCACGTGGGCGAGCGGTGAATGAAAGGGTGGGCGTAGCATTTCCCACCGCACCCATTCACCGCTCATACAAAACGATGCCGTTGTGGCACAAGTTGGTTCATGTTTGGTGCCCAATAAATAGGCATGATGATTGATGAATTTCTAGGGCCCATTTTGGGTTTAAAAAAATAATTCAAACCGCAAGTTATTCTTAAAAAGTTTTTATATGAGTTCTTGTAAAAAATTATCTCAATTCAATATACATAAGAGCATTTTCAGCATTCATTTTGGGACTTAAAATGGTCTCACAAATTAACAATAAATCCTTAATCTATTTTTTTTATCGGCATAAATCGTTATTCTATGATTGTGTGACCAAACACTCAATTTTAAATTATTGATTGATTATTTTTTATGGGACCAATTTCGGGGCCTGCAAAAATGATTCAACTGCTCATTAGTTTTAAAATACTTTTCATTGGTTTCTGAAGAAAAAAAATTAGCTCAATTCAATATCGGTAAGGACTTTTTCAAATTTCGTAAAACTACTACAAATACTGAAAAAGCCCTTACAAAAATTGGATTGAGATAATTTTTTACAAGAACCCATAAAAAATATTTTAAGAATAACTTGCAGTTTGAATTATTTTTTAGGGGTTCAAAATGGACCCTACAAAATCATCAATCATCATGTCCATTTATTGGGCACCAAACAGGACCAACTTGTGCCACAACGGCACCATTTTGCATGAGCGGTGAGTAGAGCGGTGAATTGGTGCGGTGGCGTAACAATGCTGGTCCACGAATCCCAAATTCAGCCCGAATTCTCCTCAAATTTGTGTATTCACCCAAGCTTCAACCGACCCTACCAAATTCTAATTGCGTTGATCGAGAGAAAGTCTATTTTTTGCGATTCCTGTAAGTTCACATGAATATTGGGTACTAAGATTTTAACCCTTTGATATATAGCATGGCATCTTCCAAAATGTTCAGATATATAGCATCCATTATATCCTTTCATCCTCTTCAAGTGATCTGGACCAAAGAAGCAAAATCCAATCCATTGGACCTTTAAAAATAGAAAGTGCCATGCTGCTATAATATTCTATTACAGAGTATATACAAACATACATGCACTATACCTAAAGTGGCTTGTTAGTGGCTCATTTTTTTTTAATAAGAAAGAGATTTATTTCCCTATCAAGTCTAGCAATATATATATACTAGCGAATGCCCATGCCTGAAGGCACGGCGCAACGCGTTTTGAATTCAACTAAAGCTACTGGTCAAACAATGAGCAAAGGGAGGATCAAACTAAACATTGGTATATGTGCAAGACAAATTGAGGTGCAAATAATATTCAAGTTTTACACAAAATTCCAAAATCCATAAATCCCCCAACACACGTAATAAAAATTAACTACTGTCAAACCAAATATATTTTTGTAAAACTTAACCTAACAATTAAGATGTCATTTTGAAATTTTCAATGTCTTAACAAAACTCTTATCACGACGACCCCGTTGTCTCTTTGTCAGTCCTCGACTTTCCTACATAAATAAGAGTAAGAATTATTAAATTCATTGCAAATAAATATGAACTGGCAATGAAATAAAAAAGGCAACTTATCACCCCTACAATAATTTTAATCGTTTATTACCTTTGAAAATATGCCAACACTCTTCTGACCAATCAACTTTTAATACAAAAGTCACCACAGGGGCACAATGGTCAAGGCATCCAAATTTTGGAGCAGGAATAATAAACACGTATGGGTATTCATAAAATTGAGAAATATAGTCTTTGAGCATTTGCACCCCATTATCCTGGCAATTTTTTTTGTAATGGTCAGACCTAATCAGTAAATTTTGCACTTTGCTAGAGCATCAGAAGAGTGGTTTGCATTGGGCCTCAATATTATTAGTTGTGGAGGACTACCATATTAGTTCGGTTCATGCAACATCATTTAATTTAGCAACTTAAATAAAGAGATTGCTCTGTCTCACAAAGCAGTTGTTTGCTACAAAGTCTAGAAAACCAAAAGAAGTGGTTCCAACTCATGTCATAGAAGCACAGAAAAATTGTAAGCCTTCGGGCACGGCAATTTCAAAACACAAACTCTAAAGAGTGAAGATACTGCAATCCCATAAAACTAAGCAGGCATTTTTAAAAAAATGCCAATACTGTATCTGCCAAGAAAACCAAACGAAGTGGTTCCAAATCATGTCATAGAAATACATGTCACATAGCCTCCTATTTTGAGCTATCAGGCGGTGGTCATGCAGCCGTGCCTTCAGCTCTGACAATGAGCAAAGAGAAAGTACCGAATGATAAAAAGATAACGCTAACAGCCAAATGATAAAAAGACTACAACTGGTGGTTGCATGAACACCGCCACCGGCCAAGGCACCGTCATCCTACTCAATCTCAACTGGTGGGAAGTGGGTCATTGGCATTTCATCACCAATGTCGATCAGCATCTTCCTCGCAGCATCATTTTTTTCACGCACAGCTCTGACAATAAAACCAAATCCAATGTCATAAAATAAATAAAAGTTCAATGGGGGAGTTCCATTCTCAAAAATAAATGCTTTGAGAGAATTTAATACACGACAGGTCCACAATCTAATATCGAGAAAGGGGTAATACCACAGCTCAGAAAGGGATAAACCATACCCTCGCTCCATTGGCCACATGTGTTGGATTCCGTTTGCTAGCCATTGTCTCTAGTTAGTCGTACCTTGATAAGAATCAAAACACATGATCGTTTCAAACAAAAGCACCCTCGCTCTGCCCACTTGACATCCTAACAAATTTGAAATTATGGGCAATACTACTGCAACAAATAGCGTCAAGATGAACAATGTATGTTAACCTTTTCCAAACTATATCAGCAAACTGCAACACTGAAGTTATTTTCACGCGCTACGCCCCTACTACCTAGAAAAGAAAGCAGGGGGAAAAAAAAGCCTTCATCCAATTTTTTTCCAATTAAGTTGGAAAAAATTAAGATTCCTATGACACCCCCAACTCATTTAGGCAATGGCGAATGGCAATCATAAAGATATGGTATATTGATCTGCCCGGATAAAGTATAAACACAAAAAAAAAAAAAAAAGCTTTTGTGCCCAATTAACTAAAAGCCTTCAGAGTAACCACATGTCTTACTTCTAAGTCGAAAAGAAAACAATGATTCACCAATGGGAAGAGATGATATTTTCCTTATATCTTACATTATAAATACAGAAGAAGGAAAGTTCAGATGAGTAAAAGTTCTCAAAACCTGGAATGGAGTTTGAGCTAGGGATTCTCATTACAGGTTGGTGTTTTAATGTAGTACACTAAGACTAAAGGAAAAAAATAAATGGACACGGAAAGCCATCTGAAATCAAAACCCAATTGCAGCTAAGCCTAGATAAACAACACTACGGTTGACAACCCAAAAATCACTAACATTCATTCTATCTTTTCAATCAGCATCCTTAGGCCTACAAATTAGAGCAAAATATCTATTTTAGTAAAGAACAGGGCAATGATTGACAACCCAATATAAATTGTAAACTGCTAACTTGGTTGGGCTCCCAAAAAATTCCAGTTAACACATGCAATTAGGGCTCCATCTAGTCACCGAATGATACTTGCGAAAAGCAGGGGGAAATCAAACATAATGAGACCTGATAACGTACCCAATTAAGAACCCTAATAGGAAAAAAATGAAACAACTAAATAGAAAGTGTAATCAAATCCACCATCAAATTTGGGTTAGCCACTAACAGTAGAATAAATCTCCATTCGAAGAAGAAACGACTAACAATAGAACCCTTTTTTCTGTAATGCCCCTTTTTTTTTTGCTTCCTTCCTGTCATATTTGGGTTAGCCACTAACAATAGAATAAATCTCCATGACCACCATTCTCCTATCTCAAACATGACAACACGTGGCGATTTCAACTTCCCAATTGAGGTTAAGACAGGAACTCCAATTCAATTTCTCCAATATCATGAAAGGAACATGACAACACGTGGTGATTTCAACTTCCCAAATGAGGTTAAGACAGGAACTCCATTACAAAGGAAGGTTCAATTGGTTTGCATGTGAATGACAAACAAAAGTCTTGGCTGCATATACGCCACTGATAATGCTAACACTAATTGCATGCATACTTCAATACAAACATACTAAATTCATGCATTGCACGCACAACCAAGACTGAAACATATCAGACATCAGACATTCATGCATTTATGCATACATAAATGCCTCAACTACAGCTAAGTCCATGATAGAAAAATCTAAACTCTGAAACCTAGTTGAGACATTTTATCAAATAGTTTGAAGGCAGATGGATTACTGCTTGGTTGGAGCAGATTATACCAGTAACTCAGGCAATTTAAGACCATGAAAAGCATAAGGCTAATTGGTAGTTGAAGTACACATTTTCTCAAACACGTGGCAGGCACTTATCGTAAACAGTGAGGCTAATTGGTTTACTGAAGGAAACTCATTTTAAAGAGACTGTGGAGAAGCACATGAAAAGCATAAGGCTATTGTAGTGAAGTCAAGATGTCAAGAAAATGGTAGAAAGCTGAGAAAACTCGACACAACAGTGAAGTCTTTCTCTTTGGTCATCTATCACAGGGTTTGTTAGAAGAACATGACATAAATTGGTACATTATCATTGCTGTAAGTTGAGTATTGAAAAACAAACCTAGATAAGCACGATTTTTTGTAGAACATGAAGGCGGAGATTGGCGATTCGCCCGGCACGGGAAGAGCGGCGGCGGCTGCACGCACAACCAAGACTGAAACATATCAGACATCAGACATTCATGCATTTATGCATACATAAATGCCTCAACTACAGCTAAGTCCATGATAGAAAAATCTAAACTCTGAAACCTAGTTGAGACATTTTATCAAATAGTTTGAAGGCAGATGGATTACTGCTTGGTTGGAGCAGATTATACCAGTAACTCAGGCAATTTAAGACCATGAAAAGCATAAGGCTAATTGGTAGTTGAAGTACACATTTTCTCAAACACGTGGCAGGCACTTATCGTAAACAGTGAGGCTAATTGGTTTACTGAAGGAAACTCATTTTAAAGAGACTGTGGAGAAGCACATGAAAAGCATAAGGCTATTGTAGTGAAGTCAAGATGTCAAGAAAATGGTAGAAAGCTGAGAAAACTCGACACAACAGTGAAGTCTTTCTCTTTGGTCATCTATCACAGGGTTTGTTAGAAGAACATGACATAAATTGGTACATTATCATTGCTGTAAGTTGAGTATTGAAAAACAAACCTAGATAAGCACGATTTTTTGTAGAACATGAAGGCGGAGATTGGCGATTCGCCCGGCACGGGAAGAGCGGCGGCGGCGCCGTCTGTCTCTGGTTGTTGAGCAAGAGAGGGAGGCGGTGGGTAAGCTGTGTGAGGGGAGGAGGCAGGGGAAAAGTTGCGTGAGGGGGAGGCCGTATTCACATAGAGAGAGAGAGAGAGGAGGGTTTGGAAATCATGTTTCCAAATTAGACGGGGAGGTGTTATCAAAAAAAAATTACAGTACGGCTGGGTTTGATTGGGAGATGGTCAAGAAAAGTTAAGTATTTACAAAAATACCATTGTAGAATCAATGGTGTAAAATATGCGAGAGACAATTCTGGACCGTTGGTTGTCTTTAGGATTCAAACTCAGTCCTATCTTATTATATAGATATAATCGAATTCTTCTTTTGCTTTAATTTTATTGCCGTTGGAAAGACGTTATTTTGATTGATCCACGTGCACCTGCCAATTCAATGCAGAATTGAAGCCATTTTTTCATAGAATCATAGATGCCGCACTTGTCCCTTGACTAAATTCCTATTCTCAGACAAAAAGAAATTTCGCTACTGTCTTTATCCCTCTAGCCGGATTTATTGTATGTTAATTTCCAAGCTTAGTGCGAGATAGAGATAGACTTATCTTAACAATGGGTGAATGATAAATCAATGGATCAAAGTGGACAAATGAATTTCAAACCCCTTTCTTTTGTTTTGTTTTGTTTTTTTTTTGTTTTGTTTTTGTTTATGACGAACATCTCACTCTGGAGAGAATTCTATCTTTAGCGTTATCTCTATGTTTTATTAGGGTATTTAGTTATCGGGAAAGACTACAATACACACCCCTTATTTGGGTGTGTATCATATGCACCCCTAAAATGTTATGATTCATAGAGAAAATGTTACGAATCATTTTGCTACAAAGTTACGATTTTAATATAAAAGTTACGAATCCTAAATGTTACGAATTGTATTGCTAAAAAATTATGATTTTTTAGTATAAAAGTTACGATATGCACCAAAATGTTACGAATTATATTGCTGAAAGGTTATGAGTTCTAGAACAAAAGTTACGAAACACACTAAAATGTTATGAATAAACCATAAAATAAGTGCATATGGTACACACTTTTAAGGGATGTGTATTGTAGATTTTCCTTAGTTATCTCTATGTTTCATTAGTGTGTTCAAAATCAATATAAATATTTTTTCGTGGATTCTATATATCTCAAATACCAGTATATAAAGAGAACAAAATAGAATGGATGCCGATTAGATTATAATAGAATATATATTAGATGTATGAATGATGATGTTTGGAGTACTGTACCATTCCTAAACTTACCCTTGCTCGTCAATTACGCGTTGGACTGCCGAAGGGAGTGACTCCAATGCAGGACAATCTCGTATTTGCACTTCTTTCAAAAACGATCCTTGGAAAGTGCAACCCTGGGGGCAGAAACTTGTCAGGAGTTGCAGATCTCGGAGCTCGAGGGAAGTTAGTTGAGGAAAGACGATTGTATCTGTTCTAACCCCGTCATTTACTTCTTCTTCCTCCCAGTCAATTATCGCTTCCATCGCCTCACATGCACGTATATCTAGTTCTTTTAGGTTCACAAGAAGTCTGGCTACAAAAGGGGAGACCAAAATCCTCAAGCTGCAGCAAGAAGACACACATAGGGATTTCAAATTCTGAAAGCCTTGAGATATTGTTGGTGGATACTTCGCCCAAACATGCCTCAACTTTGGTAGACTTGAAAGACTCAAAGAAGCTAAGCAAGGGAATATTGCTATGGCTATATTCCCATTGCCTTCTCCACCAAAATTTAGTTCGCCCAAGTCAAATGCTACTTCCACTGATCCGCACGAGCTTACATAAAGTCGTTCTAGCTTTTCCATGCATTCAATCAAATTAGATGGAAAAAGAATATTCGACAACTTGTCACAATAAACAACTTCAATCTCCCTTAGTTTTGATTGAAGATCCCCAGGCCATATTTCTCTCAGGTCTTCCATTGAAGTCATATACAAGTGCTCTATGCTAGTCAATGCATCCTGCAATTAATTAAATCCACCACGTTAAGAAAATCACTGCACCTAAGTCCTAACAAAATAGAATTCAAATAAACTCATTCCATTGAATGTCTCAGTAAATATGGACCAAAGTTCAAGTACAGTTAAAAAGTTTTAATTTTAAACAAAAGGGCAGCCTATTAACGACCACATTCCATAGAGATACTTTTGATTTGATTCTTTAATCTTTTCCAACCCAACAATACACTTGCTAAAACTTGACTTTGAAAGGGCCTACGACTATGTAAATTGGGGTTTTTTAATTGATATGCTTACAAAAGTTGGTTGTGGGATTAAATGGTGTCAATGGGTCAAGGAGTGTATCTCAACTGTTTCAATGTCAATCCTTGTTAATGGTTCTGCTACAAAAGAGTTTAAAACGTATAAAGGTCTCACACAAGGGGATCCTCTATCCCCATTCCTGTTCAATATCATTGTGGAAGCCTTAAATATTATGCTGGAAAGGGCTAGAGCAATTGGTTTAATAAATGGAGTCAGAATTGGTAGAAAAGGGGAGATGGTTTCTCACTTACAATTTGCAGATGACACACTCATTTTCTGCCAGAATAAGTTGGAGGAATTTGTAGCTCTAAAAAGGATTCTCAGATTATTTCAACTCATGTCGGGTCTGAAAATTAACTTTTCAAATAGTGTGTTGTGTGGAGTTAAATGCCATGATCAAGATGTTGAAAGTCTAGCTCAGGTGATGGGGTGTCGCATTGGGTCCCTTCCTCTAAACTATCTTGGACTCCCTCTTGGAGCTAATCCAAGAAAAGTGCAAACTTGGCAACCTGTGATAGATAGGTTGGAGAAAAAATCGGCCGTGTGGAAAAGGAGATTTATGTCTTCGGGAGGTAAATTGACACTTATCAATTCGAATACAAGCAGTCTTCCTGTGTACTTCATGTCCCTCTTCAAGATGCCGATGTCTGTTGCAAGGAAAATTGAGAAGCTTCAAAGGCAGTTTTTTTGGGGTGACTCCATTGAAAAGAAGAAAATCCATTTGGTTAGCTGGAAACTATAACAAAGAGCAAAAAATATGGAGGTTTGGGAGTGAAAAGGATGATTGAACAAAATCATGCTCTTTTAGCAAAATGGTGGTGGAGATTCAGTAGAGAAAAGGATTCCTTATGGGCTAAGGTGGTGTGCAAAAAAGACGGATTCTCACAGCAAAATTGGCTTCCTCAATTATTATCTTCTGGTCGAGCGTCTATCATCTGGAAAGATATGTGCTCAATTGGAAATATGGATAGTGATGTGGGGAACATTATTCAGGCTGGTTTTAGAATTCAAGTGTACTTTGGGAATAACACTTCTTTTTGGAATCACAGATGGATGGGAGATCAAACATTACGGGAGGAATTTCCTAAACTTTATTTGAAATCAACACAACAAGATGAGTTGGTATGTAATATGATTAATTCAGAAGGTGATGGGGATTGGTTTTTGTCCTTTCGGAGACAATATGTTTGGGAAAAGGAATAAATGGATGTGTTAAGTGGCAGATTACAAAATGTCTCTTTAGTGCCATCAAGATTGGATGAGATGCTCTGGACTGGTAACTCAAACAACATATTTTCTGTTAAGTCTGTATATGATCTTTGGGAAGCTTATGCATTTAACACAAATTCTGGACTTGAGTCTTTATGGAGATATCTTAGCCCTCCAAAGGTGGAGATTTTTTCGTGGTTGGCTTGTCAGAGCAGGATTGCGACAAGGTCAATTTTGAGCAGTAGAAATATAATTGTGGGATTGGACGAGCAAGCATTGGCTTGCCCATTTTGTTCACTGGAACCGGAAACACCAATACATGTGATTCTTTCTTACCCATTTCTACATACATTTGGACAAAAAAAGCAGATTGGTGGAACCTAACTTGGGTGGCTCATTCAAATTTGTCAGATATATCTTCTTGGTGGTTTTCGTCTGGGTTCAAAAATTTGGAAAAACATATGTGAGAATGTTGCTTTTATGCAACATTATGGTCTATTTGGATTGCAAGGAATGATGCTATTTTCAACAACAAAGCTGCGGATCGTAACCAAGTGGTAGACCTAACCAAAACAAGGGTAGGTTTATGGATCAAAGCCAGGTTTGATATCAAGGTATATACAGTGGAAGATATTAAAAGAAATCTTGATGGTGCTAGACGTCTCATTATTTAGGAGTATTTGGGTCTATTTTTCCTTTTATTTACCTTGTCTTTGTTTATCTTTGTAGGGTTGGGTTGAACTTTCTGGTTCTCTCTTCCCTTTTACTCGATGTACCCTTTTCGAGTTTAATAAAATTTTCTTTTGCCGATCAAAAAAAAAATGGAGTTGTAAGAGATGGTCAAGGGAATTTTTTAGTGGCCCGTTCCTGCAAGGTGGAGGCCGCTGGAAATGCAAAAGTACTTGTGGAAGCCTTGGCGCTAAGGGAGGCCGTGATGATTGTTCTGATGCTCTCTCTTACGGTTACGTACAGGAATGTCCTCATTGAGGGAGACGTGAAGGCTTAATTTGATTGACATATATGCTCAATGGGCATAAGCATTCAACAGGAGGAAGCAAGGAAGGAGCTAAGCATTTAACATGCTCAATGGGCATAAGCATAAGCATAGTATTATTAATCTATGATTTTCGATCGATCAAGTACAGTGCAGGGCTCTAAGGTCAAGCTGTTTCCAATTTGTTCGCAGTATGGGTAACAGAGTGGTCCGCGCATGAGCTAGAAAGGAAGGGGTTTGGCATGGGGAGCTGTACAAACTGGATATCAGTTCCCCCTTTGTTGTGATGAGAGTGTGTCAATGAAGCTCGAGCAGCATCAGTTGATGAGGAAGGAAGCTACTGGAGTACTCAATGATCGAGCAAACTGAAAAGTTAGTTAGGCGGTTAGAACTTGTTAGTCTCATTCCACGGTAATTCTGTGATTGGGTGAGCCACATCGGTTAGCTAGTGTATATATGTAGAGCTCAGGCTCATTTCTGTTGCAATCAAGATATTTTTCACAATGAAATGAAATGCAGTTTTATTTCTCTCTAAAAGTTGTTAGCGAGTCCTTGTTTTTTTATTTATGTTATCATTTTGCTATCAATGGACTTGTTATCATTTGGGAAAGAAAAAAAGATGCATAACATCTTTTTTATTTATTTATGTTGTTATAGTTTTGCTATCAATGGATTTGTTATCATTTGGGAAAGAAAAAAAGATGCATAACATTTTACTACTAAGCGTAACATAATAGACACAATTTGTCTATCATCAAAATTTCTAATGTCCATTGATTAAACATAACAATGGGGTAACGACTATAATGAACACCTAGCGTACCATATGTCACCCATAGTATTTACCACCGATAGACGTAACATTTAACACTGAGAGGTGTAACATTTTATCAATAGGCGTAATATTGGCGTAATATTTTATCAAAAAGGCGTAACGGTGCATACCATATACACCCTTAATCATTGAGAGACATAACATTTACCAATTAGAGGTATACCGTTTACCACTTAGAGGCATAACATTTGTCCAAAATAAGCCTAAAATATTTAATTATACGGCGTATGTATTGGAGCTTTTCCCTTACAATGGTATCAAGTGGCTTTATGATGAAAATGAAAATGATCATGATCTCATTTGAATATGATAAATTTCATAGATGATAGAATTAGAATTACTCTATATGATAAATTTCATATAGTATAGAATTAACCTCTCAGGAAAAGATTTAGGGGTTGTTTGGCCAAATAAATAAGCCAGGCTTATTTTTTTCTTTACTTAATTTTTTTTTGTATTTGTTAGTTTTGTGTCGATTCTTCATAGATTAATGCTTCGTCATGATGAGAGGAATCTAAAATGTAAAAATTATAATTGAAACCCAAAATTTTTTAATAAAGACGAAAAAAAATTGGCTTATTTTTGTCTTTATTCAGAAAATTTTGAATTTCATTCAAATTTTTTCGTTTTATAGATTCATCTTGTCATGACGAAACAATAATCCAAAAAAATTGACAAAAAACTAACAAATGCAAAAAAAAAAAAAGGACAAAAAAATAAATTATTTTGCTTATTTGGCCAAAATAGGCCTTAGTTTTCGAATTTGATACACTCTTTGTTCCGCTTCATGTGTCCAACACTTCACTTGTGAATGCCTCCATGTATGCCTCCATGTATGTATTAATTCTAGCCTACAATGCTAATTTTTAACGAGTATTGCTATGTGCACCAACCGGAGTGTAGGGATTTCGTACCGACCGGCCGCGCCGGCCGGTCTCCGGCCACCGGACGGCCGATCCGAGCCGTCCAAAAAATTTTTTTAAAAAAACCCGAGGGGGCCACGCGGGAATAAATGGCATCCGATGTGTGTAGGGTGCTTGAT
This sequence comes from Rhododendron griersonianum, assembly GCA_018127125.1. Lineage (NCBI taxonomy): Eukaryota > Viridiplantae > Streptophyta > Magnoliopsida > Ericales > Ericaceae > Rhododendron > Rhododendron griersonianum. The sequence goes on along the minus strand of CM030796.1, from coordinate 46,914,855 downwards.
CTAACGAAAAATAGGGTGTTTAGATCAAGCACCCTACACACATCGGATGCCATTTATTCCCGTGTAGCCCCCTCGGGTTTTTTTAAAAAATTTTTTTGGACGGCTCGGATCGGCCGTCCGGTGGCCGGAGACCGGCCGGCGCGGCCGGTCGGTATGAAATCCCTACACTCCGGTCGGTGCAAATATCATTTTCGATTTTTAACTATCATTTCCCGTTTTTCCTCGTTCAAAAGAAATTCAGATGAAATAATACATTATTTCCATATTATTCATTCAACAACTTCTGAATAAAAAATTCGTGCACATTAATATAAAAGGGTTGAAAGTAGTTTTGTTCTGAGAGTTTTATTTTGAGATTAAAATAAAGAGTTTTATATTAAAATAAAAGGGTTGAAAAGTAGTTCGTGCATATTAAAATAAAAGGGTTAAATTATTTTTAAATAAAAGGGTCGACATTCTAAGAAAAATTATTTCCCTAAAAAAACCATTGTTTGAACTATGCAAAAGTAATCTCAAACTACAATCATAATCTCAAGTTTGACGCGGACAATTCTTGCATAAAGAGCAATTTCATTTCACCTCATACTAAAAGATACTTAAAGATATGGTGTAAGTATATACAGTTAGTATTAATTATACTGTATAACTCCCGCACAAGGATATGTACGAAAACAAAATTCAAGTAAATGGGTTGAATTGATTTCGTAGATCATTTGATGGGCGGTTTGGAGGAGTGATAAAGTTATGGTAGATGGTAGCAGTAAGGAGAGAGGTAGATCAACATTGACTTTAGAGGCGGTAGTTTGAATGGATCTAGGTTAATTTGTTGGATACCGTGGAATATAATGCCATTGGCAGAGCACAATGGAAAAAAGAATTCATGTAGCCGATGCCAATTGTTTGGGACTTAAGGATAGGATTGGTTTGGACATAATTGATAGCAATTTAGAATCTTTGATTATGAATACCTATCCTAGTAATGCAATGAAAATAGATTTCTTGACTTAAAAAATAAACAAAAAAAGGATCCAATTATATAGGAGGCATAATATATACTCCATATGTTCCTTTTTTAGTCTAGTATTCTATTTTGAGTTGTCCCTTAATAAATGTTCATGTTATAAAGTTAGTAGATAAAAGTTGGTAAAATTTTCATTTGGCCCGTTTGATTTGATTCCTCTATGAAAAGATAATGGGAGAAAGTAATATCTCCATAAAAGGATAATTTTAGAAAGTTAGGTTGTTTGAGTTAAACGATGATATCGCCATGAAAATTTGTATTTACGAAGTTGGACACTCAAAAAGAACGAAGAGAGTAAGAAGATCTATAGCTTTTACAGTATTGGCCTCGAAAAAGTACAAGAAAAAAATACTTCAAAATTGGGAAATGTCTCTAAAAATTAAGTTTTAAATTCACATTTACACATTCATTGAAACAAAGCAAAATGAAGGAAGCACAATATAACCTGAAATCGATCTCCACTGAAAATATAGAACTGATAAACTAAATTAAAAGCCTTCCACAAAATAATTGAGCATAAATTAATTGAACTATTGGATCGGAAGCATACCTTCTTGTTGAATAGTGGTTGAATGGTGGTATCATTATTACTCCTTGAAGCATGGCATAGACAATTGAGCTTTGAAATGGATTCGAGATGCAACCGTTTCAATTGTGGCATCCTAATTGTATTCATGCCTTTGCAAAAACCAGTAAAATTTGGCAGACGATTAAGAGACAAATACTCCAGTTTCGGAAACACAATATCATCATCTTCTCCTGCTGCTTCTATCTCATGCTCTCCTCCTCCATCAGAAACAATCACTTCCAATTCACTACAACTCCATACCCCAAGCCTATGCAATTGCACGAGATTTCTGGCTATGGCAAGTGAGAACACATAATATCCCAATTTTGGACAATTGTTTATCCATACACGCGTCAGATTGCGGAGGCATCCAAGTTGAGTGGGACCCTTCCACAAATGCTTCAGTTGAGGCAAGTGTTCTAGGTTCAGAGTTTCCAGCGCACAGAAGACCTCCTTTTTCAGCTGGTCATCGATTGTGTTGACGAGGCACTCCAAATCTAAACATTTTAACACTTTTAGCTTTGACAAGTGTTTAAAACCATCTTCATCCAAATCACAGATACCGTGCCCCGCCCCAATCATTGAAACTAAGTGCAGTTTTGTAGTGACCTTCAAAAGCATATTAAGTTCACGAATCTCCATAGCACCACGACTGATGTCAAGAGCTTGTAGTACCAATTGATTAGTTGATGGAAGAAAACATTGACACTTACCTTCATAACCTAAAGGAAGCCTTGAATTTTGCCCCAAAGATATATCGAATGCCCTTATTTTCCCAAGGAACACCACATCTCTGGGCCAGACCCAACACTCAATTTTTGGTACTTCAATATCCAAAGCCACCAAATTAGGCAAGGATGCTAACTCAGCTATGCACGCATTAGTTAATAGCATATCTTTTCCCTCTTCAACAACATCCCACCCCGTAAAGCTCTTCCCAAGATACAACTCTTCCAGCTTCGATAAACTTGCCAAAACGCCATGAGGAATCCTTGTCCCTATGCACCGCAACAAGTCTAGTAGCTTCAAGCGAGTAAGGTTACCTATTTCTCTTGGCAACTCTTCGATTTTAGATCCAGTAAAGTTCAAAATTTCCAGATTCATAAGCCCTCCGATTACTGACAAATCTGTATGCAACAAATCGCAGTCACACAATGACAGGGTTTGAAGGTTGGCTAAGCATTGGAGTGATGGCGGCAGTGATGGGATCTCCATCCTCGAAATAGCTATCACTTTGAGTTCCTTCATCCCTTGGTACAAGCTCTCAGGGGATTCTATGAGAAGTCCACTATCGTCGGACTCCAGCCGCAAAAGTTGGAGCCTTGGAAACTCTAAATTATCGGGTAGCCCCCGCTCCATACCAGTGCATCTCATTGAAATTACACCATAGTTCCCGCGTCGTTCTTCCTCAGGCCATTCTTTCCGTGCTTCATCACACCTAACCATAAACGAATGTTCCTCTCTAGATGCGATCGATATAGCGACGTCGCGTACCACATCATGCATTTTAACACATCGATCATTTGTGCCATCCATCAATAAAAAACATTTTTTCAAGTGATCTACATGGGCACATACTCTGTCTCTTGCTTCTCCAACGCTATCAATTCTCTTAAACAATTTTAGTCCGATCCCATACCTGACAATATCTTCTACCTTAACGTCATAATCTTCTTGAAATAAGGAACAGAGCAAAAAGCATCTCCTGGCTTCCTCACTTTCCAAGTTATTGTAACTCCACTCAAGAAGTCTAAACACGTTTTCCTCTACTCCCCTTATGTTTTTGCCGATGGACTTGCGTAGTTGTGCAAGAGCAGAACGCCAGGAAGACTCGCCTTTTCCATTGAGTGCCCTTCCAACTGTAAGAATAGCAATCGGTAGGCCTCCGCATTCATTTGCAACTTCTCTTTTGATGGACTGGTAATTACTGTCGTCTTCTGGAATTCCGGCCATCTCTTTGAAAAGATCCCATGCTTCATCTTTATGCAAGATTTGAACCTGAATTTTTTTTCGAGCTCCCATATCGTTGCAAACCTCTTCACTTCTGGAAGTCACCAAAATTTTGCAACCTTTATGGTCATCTCCGAATGGAATTCCAATATCATTCAGTTCAACTCTCTTCCAAACATCATCCAATATGACGAGAATTCTGGCTTTTTGTTTGAGTTGGCGACGCAACTCATCCGCCCTTCCAGAATCACTCTCTTGCACCAATTTGAGATCCAACATATCTGCGATTTCACCTTGAATCTTCCTCGCCTCAAGATTTTGCGAAACTGTCGCCATCACAACGTCATTGAACAATTTCTCTTCCTTTGCTTTCTTGGCAACTTGTTTTGCCATTGTTGTCTTACCAACACCTCCCAACCCACATATCCCGATCATATTACTGGCGCCATCTTCCTTGAGCGCCTCCATGACTTCCTTCAGGATCAAACTCCTTGATTCAAAACACTTAATACCGTCAATGGGTCTAGATTCTATCCCGGGTGTAGGTGCGGGGTACGACACTCGGTCTCGGGTAAAGTTAACATCTCCGTGCAGCTTAGCCACTACTTCTGCCATCTTTTTTGCTTTCCGACTGATTGAGTGGCGTGACTTCAGGTTTGGACACCACCCATTCAGACACACTTTGTTTGGTTGACGTTCATCATGATCGAGAATGCGATTGGCCTCACTGCTCGGTCCAACTACTCTTGCCATCCACCCCTCAACTTCAGGTCCAATAACTTCTCCCTTTCGTTTTGTCTCGTTAACCAATAGTTGCACTGAGTCCCTTCTCTCTTCCAGCATTTTGACTTGATTTCTTAGGCTTTCAAGGTTGGTGTTGTAGTAAATCAGATAACCAAATTGACCACCAATTGGCTCAATCAGATATTTTTCTATCTTCCCTCCGATGGCAAGAACACAATCGAGAGCCATTTCTCACCCCTCTCTCTTTGTGTCAGTGTTATACCGGAAGAAGATAGCACAAGGCTTTTCTACAAAACAGAAACGAAGAAAGTGAGCTTTGGAAAATGAGAACAAAGCGCAGAGAATACTGTTTTGGTAGTTGAACAAGACAATTAGGAATAAAGAAGTAGTAGTACGGGACAAGAATACAAACAAAATTTTAAAATCAAAAGAAAAAACAAAGGAGAAGCAAATAAGTACGTAATTTTAAACCCAAGAGAGGATGCAGGCTCGCTTGGTTTGCTTCGATGTAAAATATTCCTCACTTTCCGTTGTTTGGTTAGAAAAAAAAAAGAAAAATTAAAACATTTTTCAAAGTTAAACATTTTCCAATCATAATATGGGCACAAATGATTTCCACCCAAATTTTCGGTAAGTTGTTTTACGGCAATGGACCGGAGTCTTCCCCGTTTCTTCAAATCCCAACTCGAGAGGAGAGAGGGGTTAAATTTCCAATTGACTGTGGACTATTCTAACTTCTAATAAGCCAAATTTCTCTCTCTCCACTATTTTATAAGTTTCTGAAAATATCTTTCATATGTCAACCAAATAACAAAAAATAAAAGTTTGAAGTTTATTTTCTAAAAAAATATTTTATATGGAAAACATTTTACATCGAATTACAAACTACAAACGGAGCCGCAGAGTGATTTCCTTTTCCTTTTTTCTTTGCGGTGTAAAAAACAGTTGAGAAGCTACAATATAGAATTCAACAGATAGTTAAGTTCCGTTTTTTTTTCTTCTCCTTACAACACAATTGAGGAAGTGGGGATTTTGGGGGATGAGGAAACAATTAAATTGAAGACTTTTGCAAATGTACCTTTGTGTTGATGAGCAGAGTGAATTTGAAGACCAAAGCTATTCACTCAACAATCTCCCAGTGAAACCTTTGAATCGATATGATCAAAGCAATGAATCCAATATCCGGGTAATGAGAATGGTTCAACAATCTCTGGGTTCAATAATAGCCTTACAATAGTTATCCACTTCACCTACCGGCTCCCAAATTTACTTTACGGGGCGTTGGTAACTTTTTCAGTTTTTAGTTTTTAGGGCAAAGTACGGAAAACTTAGTGAGGTTTGAACCTTTGGCAGATAATCTTCCTGACGTTAAGTAATGAGTACATAACCCCCTACGGTGGATAATTTTGTGTTTGTTTTTGGTCATCCTTCCAATAGAATGAAGTGAGAGAAAAACAAAAGGGGTGTTGTGCCCCAGGTTTGCCCATACACACACGCACACAAACACAACCATCAATCAGACACAAAACAAAGATATACGTGGCTTCTCAAAACAACGGGTACATCCACGGAGGACAGAGGATTCACTATCTGTAGAGGAGTATTACAATCATTGTTGACTGGATCACATGGACAGTTGACTGCTGACGTGGCACTTCAATTGGGACCTCCTTGCTGACGTGACACTGCCAATTGATGTGGCTTGCTGACTCGTTGCCTGCGTGGCTGCTGACTCAGCTTTGACCGCTGAGGTGGCGTTGACTACACACGCCTTCCACACTCTTCCACATGCCAGCGTGTGCCAGCCATGTTCTCGCGCGTGCACCACACAGTCGTGACTGGATCTCACTCGCGGTCAACACCAAACTTTGACCGGCGCGTGTGGCTCACTTTGACCAAACTTTGACCGGCGCGTGTGGCTCACTTTGGCGTCGTCCGGCGACGTGCTACATATCTCCACGATCGTCTCGACGATATGAACACAACCCCGTGCTCAAATCTCGTATGCAAGCAACGTCGAAACTGGGCTTTCTGAATACAGCCCTCGGTCTCCGTGCGCCACCTTTGGACCCTCCAATGCTCCCAAAGCACTGGGATACATTTTCCTTCCCTTCTTTTTTTTTTTTTATTTTTAAAACCAGAGCACCTGGTTTTTCTCTGCCACTGTTTTTCCTTTTTCTGTTTCTCGAACAAAAACAGATACCGCGAGATCTTTCGTCCGCCACCGTCGAACAGACCGTGTAGAAGCTATACTGCCCCGTTTGCGATGATTCTTGCGTCAATCTCTCCGTCTCAACGAGATGCACAAGACTCGGGTATCCAAAAAAAAAATTGGATCAGATTTCGCGAGCAGCAATGTCTGGGCAGAATCTTTGCTTCCACCGCACGTGGACCACTCCTTGGTCGGACGGCGATGAGAAGGGCGGCTTTGCGATCGTCTCTGCACGACCCAACAAAACCCATTGCTCACAACCAGAATTCGAGCAACTTCGATTTTCAGCAGAACAAACCAGAGGTCGTTAATGGCGGAGTGTGTTGTGTTCTTGGCAACTCAAGCTCTGATACCCACGCATACAAACACAACCATCAATCACACACAAAACAGAGATATACGTGGTTCCCAAAACAACGGATACATCCACGGAGGACAGAGGATTCACTATCTGCAGAGGAGTATTACAATCACTCACACTCAATACAATATAGCCTCACTATCTCTCGTGTATCACTCCCTCAACGGAGAAGCTCGGCTCCCTCCCGAAGGAGGAGCCCTCACAGCTCTATACTCTCTACTCTCTGTTCTCTCCTGCTACTCTGTATCTCTCTCTGCTCTCAATACATCACTTATATAGGCAGAAAAGGAAGAAACCGAGTGGGTAAACAGTGCCCACGCGGGAGATAAAACATGTTAAAAGGAAATGAATCCCACCTGGAGTTGAATGGGTGATCACTTAATAATATCTGAGATCTCTTTGCTTTTTGCCAATTGATTTTGAGATAGACATAAAGTTTCTACATGGTATCAGAGCGGGGCCCGTTACACTCTACATTTTTAAAATTTACAATCCACACCCCACGATGACAGACAAGCAAAAAAAAGATTGCACGATGATAGGACCAAAAAAATGGTCATATGTGACAGACCTCAAACGCCGTTGCACATGAGGAGAGATGTTAAGGAAATGAATCCCACTTAATAACATCTGGGATCTCTGCACTCATTACCAATTGATTTTGAGATGGATATAAAATTTACTTGGGAGGGAAATAGATGATCACTTAATAATATCTGAAATCTCTGCACTCATTATCAATTGATTTTGAGATAAACATAAGTTTCTGCAAAACATAACCGACTTTTGGTGGCATTCAATGCTGCAACATGGGGACGGCCCCCTCCAGTTTCCTCACATGGGAGACAGGACAAAAACCAGGCTGCCAACTGCTGCCTTCTCTGACTTCTCAGAGATCTCATTCACACCACACATGGGGTGAATTTCCAACAAGGGGTTGGATGGGCCTATCATGGATGGGTAGGAATATATGCAATATGTATACATATACATGCTCACATATGGTGCTCCCGCTTCCTTAAGGTATATGTAGGCAAATAAATACGTGGCGACTATTCGCAGTCCCATTTTTTCTCTCTTAGCCCGTTACTCCACGTAGCCCACTTTCAATATTTTAAAAAAGAAAATTTTCTCCATGTAACCCATTAAATATACCTGATCTTCCCATTATACCATTCCTCTCAAAAATTACACTTCAACCCACCCACCCATCCTAAATAAAAACCCTAAAGTCCCCACCCCCCATTTACGTACGTCCCACCCCACCTCCACGCCATTTCCGCCTCCCACCTCCTCCACCTCCATAGCCACCACCGCAGCACCGCCACTCCTGCCGCCGCACCACAGCCTCTCTTCAAGGTGCCGTTCTCTCTCTCTCTCTCTCTCTCTCTCTCTCTCTCACTCACTCTGTTCGTCAGTCTCTATCTCTCTGTGATTATATACATACATGTATGTATGTATACAATAACAGCAATTAGATCCTATATATTTTGGTAATTAGATCCCATATTTTTTTAGAAATTTTGGTAATTAGATCCCGAAATTTTGGCAGTTAGAACGGAAGCAGCTGCTGCCCCTTACTTCTGTTCTTCTTCTGCGTTGTCTGTGACGTTAGGGCTTTGTTTTCAACTTTGAATCGGAGTCGGCAGTCCAATCCACATCGACTCTTCTGTTCTTGTAATTGTTGTTGAAGTCTTTTTTTTTTTTGTTGGGCTAAATTAGTTTCGATCGTTCCCGTTTCTAACTTCTCCAAACCGAATAATTGGTTCGGTCCCAAATGTATGTCCAAATTGGACCGAACCAGACTGGTATCACCCCCAGCAGTTCCTATATAATTGGGACTCAGGCTCGGTTTTGTTTGGTTTGGCTTGGGCTATATACATAACAACGGAATTTTTTTTGTTAATTTTGGCAACAATATTGAAAACTTTTAATTGCCGACTTCAATCTGGATTTCAAAATTTTCTAATTGACTTTGTATCGCACCAATCCTACTACATATGGATGGAACATAGCAGATTGATTTCAATTTGACTCGTGAGTGTGTTTGTTTGTTTTTTTGCGCGTGTGGGGTTCGTAATTCAGGGGATGTCCGTGTTTTAAAGCCACATTGGAATTTAACATAGACTCACCTTAAATTAATTATACATTTTCGAAACCCCACTAGTTTTCTCTCTCTCTCTCTCTCTCTCTCTCTCTCTCTCTCTCTCTCTCCTCCCCTCTCTCTTTCAAGCTCGCTTTTCCCAATAATAGAGGTATGGCTCTGGCGCTCTGCTCTATTCCTCCTCGGTTTTAATAGGAAGTTATCAAATGCTAGCGATTTGATTTTAACAGCTGCCTCAGCATTAGTGGCATTTGTTGGAGTTACTCAAGTCATTAGTCAGTTGGGGCTTCCCTCTGACTAATAGATTTGGATTTTTTTATGGGAATTGTTTATAGTTTTGAGGATCATAATAGTCTTGATTACTGATATTTAGATTGGAATCAAATCAAAAGGCTTATACTTGGTGTTAAATGAAGTGTCTGCTATGGCTTAATAAGTGCTCATTTTAAGGTAACTTAACTGTTAGTCATAAATCCTATATATGGTTGAAGAGACCCTTTGAACATGATTTATTGTATGTTGCTCTGCCTTTTTTTGTTGGGTAGTTTCAGAATCAGAACCACCCCCAAAATCTTACATCAAACAAAGCTCTCCGCACCGATAAGAACTTGTCTCTCTCTCTCTCTTTGATGTTTTTTTATGGGTTATGCATAAATATAGTACTATTTGTTGGGTCTAGTAGATAAAAGTATTAAACCCCACATGCACAC